>OY720237.1:14134495-14652196 GCA_963082625.1 Pasiphila rectangulata
TGTATTAAGTTTTGGTTAATAGTTGTAATTTTAGTTTATTCAAAATATAAAGTTATTACAGAACTATTGTTTAATTTATCATTTTGTGAAGAAAAAGGTCTCTTTATTGATAATTTTCATAATTTTGTTAATTAATTATTATATCAATATATTTTTGCATGTAAATATATATAAAATTATAGGATAAATTTTAAGTTTTACAGTAAAAAATAATTTTACCTTACCGTCCAGATTCTGGGTAATTTTCAAATAAAAAATAAATACATATCATTTAAACACCTGAGCCTATATTTTTGTAAGAACCGTATTGAATATTTGGTTTAATATTCTGCATTTATCTATTATCTAATTCTGCATAAGTATATAAATTACGGCTGAAATGATAGAAGATTAAAGGTTTATGGTCTCCAGCAAAACTTCTACAATCTCTTTATCTTTAATTGACTCAATGAAAAGATCCAGAGAATAAATTATTCGATATTAATTGTAAAACCATTTTGAAAGTTGCCAAAGTTGGTTCAAAGCTCTAACAAACTTATACAATTAAATTCAAAGTATAGCAAAACTTATAAATTAAACTATTTGTGTGCAAGAACTATTTGTAAATAATACGGACTGCTTTGAGCTCAAAGAAATATCATTCTGAGCATCATTAAGTTTCCCCTAAGAAGGTTTATTTTCTGTATTGGTTTTAAGGCTTCTCTGGCGGAAAATTACATCACATACAAAGGACGATGAAACTATATCACAGTCATGTTTTATAGATTTAATAAAAGTTTTGGGATTTGCTATAAGCACTTCAAAGAGTTACGGTTTTATTGGGTTATAATATTGACATATTAATATTTTTTCGGTTTAACTGTATCTTTTTCATATAGAAGGTTTAACAAAAAACTATTGGTTTCGGTAAAGCTGCGTCTGTTATAAGAAGAATTTGTCGGCACGAATGGTGAAACCGCAAAAATTAAAAAAAAAATCATATTCCAGTCGCATTCTATATTTGCTATTGCCGCTGATAAACAATACTAAATATTAAAAAATCACTCATCGTAGAGGGGTACGGGACTGTTACTCCGAAATGCAGGCTATTCCATAACTAAGCTAGAGTGGAACAGCACTACATCCACTGGATTGGAGATAAAATAAATCGTACTTTCCCAAAATTCTAATTATTGTATGTTATGAATGTTCAATGTTCTATACCTAATCTGTTTTTACGAATATAATAATGAAACAAATATATAATTTACGAATAAACGTCGGGAAATAATAAAACAAGCCTTTGTTATTTACGCAATTACGCGATAAACTCCCGTTAAACACTTTAAAATTTATATCTATTGACCGCGAAAGTTTACGAAGTACCTACTGAAACATATAATAATATTTTGATTATAAAAGGGATCCCAAAATCATAGCCGTAACGTAGTGGATTTTTTTAGTAGTGGGTATGTTGCTTACTAATAAGTACTTTTTAAATTATGCTGTGGGGTAGAGTATTGCCTGTTCTATCTTGGTCGTGTATGCAGAACTAATCTGGAAAGAGTAACCTCTGAAAGCAGGAGTGTCTTTCGGTGTATCATTATCAACATCCCGTACTGCCCTCGCCAACACGCCTGTCAAATGTGGTGAGTATAGCAACTATCCCCTCATGATCAGTTTGGAGACATATGAGAGTGACGTCTTACGGCTGAGATGATGATGACTTATCTTAATTAACACACACAAGTGCCAAAAATTATTAAGAGATCAACAAAACAGTGTAAGTGCATCAATTCAACAAGATCAGCAAATAGTGTAAGTGCAACCACGGAAGACCAGGGCTGTGACATAATTCATTATGTCTCGGCATACGCTGAGTGGTGGCCTTATTGTTTAACATTAACATGTTCGTAATTTATATGTAACATCATCATTATTTCAGCCATAAAACGTCCACTGATGAACACAGGCCTCCCTCATGGATCTCCATGAGGGGTAGTTGCCATACTCACCACGCTTGGCAGGCGGGTTGGTGAGCGCAGTATGGGATGTTGATACACGGATAGACGCTGCTGCCCATCTTCCGGAGGTATCCCTTAGCAGGCTCTTACGGCATCCATGGACATGAGAGGAGGGGTATCATTCTACTGCCGGCACCCCACGGCGGTATATAGATGTAACATCTTTTATATTTTTGTTTTTGTGACAAAATAAACGTATTTTACATTTTATCTTTATCTTTTACAACTTTATCTTGTGGATTCGACTTTGCAAAGCCTAGACGCGAAGTACATATTTCCCTTACGCTATTTACCTGGTATTGTTTAAATGTACTCTGGTAATAGGTAAAAGGCAGTTGGATACTAATTGAGGCTCTACACAAGAATGTTATAACCATAACAGTGAAATTAGATGGAAAACTTTCACATTCAATATTTTTTGGGTAAAATGGTTCATGTTTATGTATGTCCATTTAGGAACACCCAAGTTTTCAGCCTTTCATATTTTATTCAGAAGATTTTGGGTACTTTTGAAATAATATAAACGTTAATAAGTAGTTGCCGTGGGGTGCCGGCAGTAGAATGTAACCCCTCCTCTCCTGCCCGTGGATGCAGTAAGAGCCTGCTAAGGGATACCTCCGGAAGATGGGCAGCAGCGTCTTTCCGTGAATCAACATACCGTACTGCGCTCACCAACCCGCCCGCCAAGCGTGGTGAGTATGGCAACTACCCCTCATGGAGATCCATGAGGGAGGCCTATGTCTAGTAGGTAGTGGACGTTTTGCGGCTGAAATGATGATAATGAATAAGTACGTATTTGAATTATTTATGAACGTTTGCTGTGAGGAAATTTTATATACATTCTTTGATTATTACGAATACTAATTACTTGAATACATTTTTTGTTGCCTATTTAAGAAAGTTAAGTCATGAGTGTCTTAAACTTTAGACTGTTCGCTATTTTCTTTAAATTACGTATCTTAATCTTATCAAAAACCATCGCCATCCATTCATCTGATTCGTATAATAAAAAAATCTTGGTCTTTTAAAATGCTATAGAGTTATATAGTGTGTATTATAACGTGTGTACTAAGCCGAAAGGAAGTGATTCTTGCCATCCCAAGGAACAACTACTACTCTACTACTACTCTCTACTACTACAAATCGATTACTACTACAACACCACAACTACAATAAGTAACAAAATAAAATTCATGGACGCACTAATAAATAAATATTTAACAGCCAAAAAGTGTCATCGCCTCAAATTAATTTACGTTTTTATTTTTTGTGAACTTTTACAATATTTAAATAAACAAAATATAAAATAATAAAGCCGTTCTCAAGTTTGACGTGGTGTAACTACTCAACTTCGTTTTACATAATAGAGAGAAAGATATCGATAGATATGCCAATATATCTGACATATTTTACTCTTAAAGTTGATCCAATCCATTCGAGTACCTACAATCTTTTAAGTATGTACATGATAGGTATAAAGATAAATAAAATTAAAAAATAAAAAACCTTTATTTCTACTACTTACTTATTCTAAAATACTGTTTACTTAAAACTAAATTTCTATAGCAGTAGTCGCCCCAGCGGCGTAGGCCTCCCCTAAAACCCTCCATTATGTCCCTTTCTCTCGCCTTCGTCATCCAATATGGTCCACCTTTTTCATTAAAAATATCTCTCCATCTCTTTCTCTGCCTTCCTTGTTCTCTTTCCTTCCCGCGGGATCCATTCGGTCACTCTCTTTGTCCATCTATCGTTGTTTTACCTGCAGACATGTCCTGCCCAATTCCTTTTTAACCACCTTAGCTTTTCTTTTACATCTTTCATTTTGGTTTATCCTCGTATGTCTTTGTTGCTTATTTTATCTGCTATTTTGATACCGAGAATACTTCTCTCCATTTTAGGCTATTTTCTCTTCATCTTTCTTTCGGAGCCACCATGTCTGACAGCCATAAGTAAGGCATGGCAGTATTGCTATTTCATACAGTTTCTTCTTTAAGTAAAGCTTAATATTTTTATTCTTAAAAAATTATTTGAATCCCCAATACTTCTTCCAAGCTAAAGCTTTCTGTAAAATTTTCGAACGACACAAGTTGTCCGAGGTAGATATACTCTTTCACATACTCTATATTATCGCTGTCATTTTACTTTCGCTAGCTAGTTCGGTAACCATATTTTTTAACTCCATTATCGGCAAAAACCACGATATCGTCCGCGAAGCGAAGATTACTGAGCAACTCTCCGTTGATTTGGACACCCATATTTTCCCATTCTAGTCTTCTAAAAATTGATTCCAGCACGGCTGAGAAAATTTTCGAAGATATTGGGTCGCCCTGTCTAACGCCCCTCATTTTAGGGAATTCTCTACCTTCTCTCTCGAGTCGTACCTTGGCTGCACATTTAGAGTTCACGCTACGTATCAAGTCAATGTAGTTTGTATTGATCTTTTGTTCCTCCAAGGCTGTCCAAATAGCTTCGTGGTTCAAAGGATCGAAGGCCTTTTTATAGTCAATAAAGCTCATGACAGGTATAACCGTGCGTAAACATAATTACCCGAAACCCGAAGGTAAATCTCATCTCCGTTAGGACCAACACAGCCCCTTTCCGTAACCTATTTCCACACATCACTATAACGACATTCATTGCTCATAAGCACCACAGAAGCTCATAAAAAGGATCAGCCAGCTTACAGGATCATAGGGCAAATGAAATATATTCTGTACGATACGCAGAAAGAGTTTTCCAGCGTTTTATTATGAACGCGCCGCCGTGAAGTCTGTAGGTGCTTATCTGAAGCGATTTTGCGCTTAGATAAGTACCTACGAATCAGCTTTGCCAGCCAAATAGAATGTTTACTGAATAATTCACCACTTGATTTATTTGTCTATATCAAGAGTATTGGTAAAATCTACCGACTTGATTGTATTAACCCTCAATTATACTAGGTGAAATGTACTTGTAAATATCCTACATTATGAGTCGCGGGGACTCTTTTAATATTAGAAATGCGTGTATTTCTCAAATAAGTCAATATTATTTAATAAAAAGAATTTAATTCTTTAGTATTATTTATTTAACCATAAGATAAAAAAACAGAACTAGAAAAATATTATCTAAGATTCAGTATTAAATTGAAGAAATTAAAGGATTTGTTTCAAAATACAATGGTATTTTTTTAATTTCTTCAAGAGAAACTTAAACGAATAATAAAAAAAAATGACATAACGTTCCTTAAGTAACAAAGGTAAACAAAACAACTTGTCTGGTTCCAGGTAAACAAACAATTTACGTGCAACAATCGCCGTGGGGTGTCGGCAGTAGAATGTTACCCTTTCTCTCATACCCATGCTTGCAGTGAGAGCATGCTAAGGGATACGACATCCCGTACTGCGCCCGCCAACCCACCTGCCAAGCGTGGTGAGTATGGTAATTACCCCTCATGGAGATCCACGAGAAACGCAGGCCTTGTTCAGTAGTGGAAGTTTTACGGCTAAAACGATGACGAACGATGCAACGGATTGGCGTCAGATATTTTTGTGCAAACCTGTCACTGTAGAATGTTTTTGCGCCTGTTTATGATTATACGCCATAAACCAATCTATTTGAATATAATTAAAAAAAATACGATAAATAATCAAGATATGAAAATTTTATGAAAACCATAACACAAATAACTCGTATGATACCATTCGGCGTGAGATAACTCACCAAATACGAGGAGTGCGCCACCCCGTCGGCTTGGCGTCCCTCGCATGAAACTGAGACGGGATAGACTAGCCACTTAAACGTACGAAATATGGTAGTTTAAATTTTTTAAACAAGTCTCTTGAACTCAAGAAGTGAATTAAGGGTTAAAGTTGATTTAGGTGCAAAAACCTAAAATAATATATTTACGCTTAGTGTGTCAGCTATTTATTTATTTATGAGCCGGATTCTTCTCCACTGATTCCTATCATGTGCTTTCTGGTGCCAATTTTCGCTGTAGGAGTCTAGCTCGTCCCTCCATCGCCGCCTTCCACGTGGTCGTCGTTGTTGGGGAGCCCAGTCAGTGGTTGTTTATGCCCAGAGTTCTTAGCGCCGCGGAGCGCACGCGTATTTCGCGCCAAATCTTAAATCAAACGAGGTGCGTAATCGGCGCGGCGCGAAATCAAGGGAGCGGCTAAATAAATACCTTATACTTTCTGGTTGTTGGCTATCATATGGCACAGATAATATAATACACTACTTGTCATGGTAACCTAATAAATTACAATTCAGTACTACCTAATTTTATAAGATTTTTATTTTGTTGTGGGGTGCTGGCTGTAGAATATTGCCTGTCCACTCATACCCGTGGATGCAATAAGAAACTGCTAAAGAAATACCTCCGGAATATGGACAGCATCGTCTTTACGTGTATCAACATCCTGTACTTGCTGTCCCCACCTGCCAAACCTGGCGAGTATGGCAACAACCCCCTAATGATCTTGGATATCTATAACTATATCCACCAGAGGACGTGGACAGTTTTACGGCTGAGATAAACGATAATTACTTAAATCAACTTTTAATTGAAGGCTCTTTGACGGTTTTGTATAATAATACGTCTAAAATATACTTATTGTGCTGGTTAAATTAGCCAGCGTTTATAAAAATGGGGGTAAAAGTCTAAATAAAGTATATTGTTGTACTGAAACTACTTGACTTACGTGGTTTTTCAGCAAGCTTCTCCATCTTAACCGGATACGGTGTAAATATGCGAAACCGCGTACAAACTCTTGTTAAAATAACTTATTTAAACTATCAAAAGCTAGAATTCCCAAATGCTGGTCTGAAAATGAATTTAGGTAAATTTATTCCGAGCGTAGGTAAAGGAAACTTTGATTTGAAGAAAATTATGCGCACCTACCGTCAAAATGAGATTTGTTTGATTTTAATAATTCCATCTCATTTTAATATTTTCACAAGGAACGGAAGCGCGAACGCGGATTCTGCCATTTTGCAGCCAAATCATCATCATCATCATCATTTCAGCCGTAGGACGTCCACTGCTGGACATAGGCCTCCCTCATGGATTTCCAGTTGTTGCGGTTGGAAGCGATCTGCATCCACCGTCGACCTGCGGTCTTCACCAGGTCATCATCCCATCTTGTTGGTGGACGTCCTACGCTGCGCTTGCCGGTCCGTGGCCTCCACTCGAGAACTTTTCGGCCCCATCGGCCATCTGTTCTGCGAGCTACATGGCCTGCCCATTGCCACTTCAACGTGCTAATCCGTTTGGCTATGTCGGTGACCCGAGTTCTTCTACGTATCTCCTCATTTCTGATTCGATCGCGTAAAGAAACCCCGAGCATAGCCCTCTCCATAGCTCGTTGAGCGACTCTGAGCTTATTCATGAGGCCAATCGTGAATGACCACGTTTCGGTTCCATATGTCATCACTGGTAACACACATTGATCGTAGACTTTCGTCTTAAGGCACTGAGGAATTTTGGACGAAAAAACGTTGCGTAGTTTCCCAAACGCTGCCCATCCGAGTTGGATTCGTCGATTGACCTCTTTCTCAAAGTTGGACCTACCTAACTGGACAGTTTGTCCTAGGTATACATACGCGTCGACAACTTCGAGAGCCGAGTTCTCAACCATAACTGGGGCAGGCACCACATGGACATTCGACATAACCTTCGTCTTGTCCATGTTCATTTTAAGGCCTACCCGTTGGGAGACTCGATTGAGGCCTTCGAGCATCGTGCCGAGTTCCTCCATCGACTTTGCCATGACCACAATATCGTCGGCAAACCGAAGGTGAGTCATGTATTCGCCGTTAATGTTGATGCCTAGTCCTTTCCATTCCAAGAGCTTGAAGGCATCTTCCAAAGCGGTCGTAAACAGTTTCGGAGAAATAACGTCTCCCTGCCTTACGCCTCTTTTTAAGGGAATATCCTTCGAACTCTGTTCCTGTACTCGGACTGACATAGTGGCGTTTCTATACAAAGACTTCAACACTTCGATATACCGATAGTCAATTCGGCATCGTTGGAGAGAATCGAGCACCGCCCATGTTTCGATCGAATCGAAGGCTTTCTCATAGTCCACAAACGCGAGACATAGCGGCAAGTTATACTCTTCGGTCTTCTGTATCACTTGCCGCAGCGTATGAATGTGGTCTATGGTACTGTAGCCTTTTCGAAACCCGGCTTGTTCGGGACGCTGGAAGTCATCAAACCTGCGATCGAGACGATTTGCGATGATCCTTGAGAACAGCTTATAAACATGGCTCAAAAGCGAGATCGGTCTGTAGTTCTTAAGCAAGGTGTTGTCACCTTTCTTAAAGAACAGTACCACGACGCTTTTGTTCCATGTTTTTGGCGTAATACCTTCGAGCAAGACGGAGTTGAAGAGCTTCTGAAGGACTTTAAGTATCGGTGATCCACCCGCTTTCAGAAGCTCTGACGTGATTCCGTCCTCCCCCGGCGCCTTGTCGTTCTTAAGCTGTTTTAGGGCCATCCTGATCTCGTACAGGCTGATGTCCGGGATATCTTCGGTATAATGTCGGGTCAGCTTGGCTCTAGGGTCTTCTGCCACACTGCAAACAGGTTTAGTGACCGAATCGTAGAGCTGTCCATAGAACCTTTCGACTTCCCTTAACACATCGGCTTTACTTGACGCTATGCTGCCATCTTCCCTCTTCAGCTTCGTCATCTGGCTTTGCCCAATAGACATATCTCTCGCGAACACTTTGGAGCCTTTGTGCAGCCAAATGCTAACATTTTATTAAAAAAGGACTGATGGTTGGTACCTAGCCCTGAATATGAAGAACGCGACGACGGGCTTGTCAACAATACAACCTTGAACTGTTTGTTCATAGCAAAGTCAAACATACCATCAGATTGATATAACGTCCTCGTTATAATAAATATGATTGTATGTTTTAGCATGCAATATTGTAATAGACAAGAAGGAGAAAGCCATGTTGGCCGTGTGACATGTACCCCCGACTATCAATCCGAAGGTTTTGGACTCAATTCCGGCCGTACCAATGGATTTTTCTTTCTTGAAAAATGTATGCACATTAAACACGTCCTTTCACGGCGATGGAAAACATCGTAGGGAAACCCGCGTCTTAGTTACCGTCAGATGACCTGTTCTTTCCTCTAACGACTATCTGACTGAACTGAGATGATTGTATGGGTACTGGGTAAGACGTATTCATCAAACAATGTCCTATGCACTGCAGCGTCCCGTAGGTACAGCATGACGTCGCTAATTCACTCGATCATGTTGTAGCTTACCTATTCAACGCCTGTATCCGGGAAGGGGTATATCCTGCTACTCTGAAACGGGTTAAGATATCTCCCTTGTATAAAGGTAAAGGTAAGAAGTCGGAAATGAAGTCCTACCGACCAATATCACTGGTCCCCGCTATAAGTAAGATATTTGAGGTGGGACTGAATAATAGACTGTTATCGTTTATTGGAGACGGTAAGCTCATGTCCGACAGGCAGTACGCGTACAGGGCCGGGCGCGCAACAACAGACCTGGTGCGAGAAGTGTTGTGGCGCGTGCTGAGCGCGCGCGAGGCTGGCCAGCACGTCGCTTTGCTGTGCTGTGACCTCTCGCGCGCGTTCGACACAGCCGACCACCATCTGATCGCGAACAAACTTGATTTCTATGGCATACGCGGCCCGGCGCTGTCCTTGCTGACCTCATTTATGTCGCAACGTACGCAGACAGTGATTGGCGACCAAGGGCGGTTAAGGTCGGTGGAGCTGGAAAACACCATGGGCGTACCGCAGGGTTCCTGCCTCTCGAACACATTGTTCAGCCTACTGCTCAACGACCTACCCGAGTCCGTGAGCGACGCGCAGGTCTACATGTACGCCGACGACGTAGCGGCCATTGTGACTGCGCCGTCGACACTCGAACTAGAGCTGAGGCTGAACAATGTAGTTCGAAGGCTCGAACAATGGTTTAAATCAAATGGTTTAGCCCTAAATAGAGAAAAGACCTGCTTCTTGACCTTTCGCCTTAATGGCACACCATCGCCACCCTGCACCGTGATCGCTGGAAACACCGCACTGCAAATGGTCGAGACTACAAAACTTCTGGGTTTCCACATCGATAGTGGCCTCACCTGGGAGGTTCATATAGAGGAGCTCTGCTCCAAGTTAGGCCGCACCTGTTTCGCACTACGACGGCTTGCCGACACCGCGTCTCGAAGCGTAGTACTGTCGTGCTACTTTGCGACCATCCACAGTATCCTTACCTACGGCGTGGAGCTGTGGGCGCGGGCCGCGGATGTTGAGCGGGCTTTCGTCATGCAGAAGCGAGCCGTGCGCGCGATCGTCGGCGTGGCGGATGATGTGTCGTGCAGAGATTTATTTAAGGAGCTGAATATCATGCCTCTCCCCTGCGAACTTATATATCAAGTAGCATTATTCACTCACAATAACATCGATGAATTCAGGAGGAGAGGTGTGAATACCGCCCGCGCTCTGCGCAGCAACAAGCTCGCACACCTCCTCGTCACGCCCGCGCACAAGCTGCGCAAGTCGGAGAGGTCCGTATACATCATGGGTCCCGCGGTCTACAACAGGCTGCCGGACGCTATTAAAAAGGACGCTACTTCCACCATGATGTTTAAAAATAGACTAAGGAAATGGCTCTTAGAGAGTTCTTTTTATTCCGTAGACGAGTTCTACGCATTGCCCATTATTTAATTAGATTTAGAATAATATATAAATATATGAATTACATTATTATTAATTTTAAATTATATCAAAATATGAATTACATGAATTATTAATTGAGATGAATAATTATATTACTCTAATTACCTATATTACTTATATACATATACTTACTATAATTTAAGGTCGATATTATAAACTATATTGCTTACCTTATCTTTGTGACTTGTAACTTGGTGTTATTAATAAAAATTGTATTGTATTGTATTGTATTGTATGAATACCCAGTTAGTTGCTGACCTTGTATAACACATCTATAATAGTTGTACAGGCCTTCTTAGAAAATAGGATAGTTGTCTTTAGGTTGTATCAGTATACTAGCTTTTGCCCGCGACTTCGTCCGCCTGGAAGTCATAAAACGTAAAATCCCCTTTTTCACGCAGAGCCACTTTGATTCAAAAATATAAATCCCATTTATTCCCTATCCCGTGGGAATTTTGAAAAATCCCTTCTTTGTGCACCTCTAGAATACTCAAGGTATATGTGTGCAAAATTTCAAGTATTTAGGTCCCGTGGTTTAGGCTTGATTATATGGTTGAAAAGGTTGGCGGAAAGACATTGCCGGTCGGGAACGACTCAGTTTAGTTGTAATATCTTTTCTCATTATAATGGCAAAACTCTATCTAAAAGTCCTGTTCTGTGAGAAAGAAGTAAAACAATCTACAGCGAACCTGTTTCTGTTAGTTTTCTTATGATTAAATGCATAAATTAAGTTAAATTGTACATTAAGATCTATGCCGTGCTAGAATCTCACTAATATGACTTAAGTCTCATGTATGGATGTTTGTTACCTCTTCACGCAAAAACTACCAAACGGATTTAGCTGAATCTTTGCACCTATGTATATAGATGTAGACCAGGATTCAGACATAGGCTTCTGTTTTTACCTGGTGTTCGCAGCTGAGGGCAGAAGTTAGTGATATAAAATTTTGTAAAGTATCTCTCTCTCTCTCTCTGTCAATAAGGTCCATGTTTGAGTTGCTCCTTGGCATGTATTATTCGGTTTGATTGTGGTGTCTGCCTTTTCGATATTTTCCTTCCACGTCGCTCTATCTAACGCCTTCTCTTGCAGTCTACAGGGTCTTCTTTGATCACGATTCTCCACTACTTTTGAATTTTGCAAGGTATAATCTAATAAATTTCAGTGTGAGGAAGTCTTTGATCCGTGAACTCCATTCAGCTCAACTGCGGCGTGGAGCTAGAAATCTCCTCACGTATCGGCGTAATACTGATAAATATTTATTAAAAATTATGAGCGCTGCGAATTCTCACGACTTATGCCGTGTGTCAATACATTGGCCTCCCATCCATTCTTATTTATATAAGTGCAAGAAAAGACAACCTTTTTGAAATAAAACTTTTACGTACATATATAATACACAATGTATTGCATATTGTATTTTCAACAGGACTTAATGCAAAATTTTCAGCTTAACGGATGTCAGGAATTGGGCAAAATTGAACTTTAAAGATTTGACTAGGACGAACATTCAAACATTTTAAGTTCAAACATAAATTTAAAATATTTAACGAACTGCTGACGGAAACTGCTGGTTCGATTTTCACCAAACATATCTTAGAACTTTCTCGATCAAGTCACTTTTAGAATAAAAAGCTAGTTTCAAATCGGTTTATCCATTTTGGAGCCATGGTGCCACGTCATACACACTTCAAACATTATATAACTCTTATCTTTGATCGGTATTGATGAAAGCTTAGAAAAAGGTGTCTTGTGATGTATCACAAAGGTAGTAAAGGTAGTAGAACCTTTCCGATCAATCGTAGACCACAACGCCACTTATACCATCCGGTAAGATTGATGATCCACAAAAGGTAGACTTTGTTTTAAAGTAAGAAAAAAATCTGCCAGAGAAATGGTTAGATAAATGATTCTAGCCCAGCACCTATACTATCCTCACAGCTTACTTTCCTCAATCCTTACGGAACACTTAATAACTTCTTGACGTCAAACTACTTATACGTAAGGCCGGCCCTTGTTCTCCGTAGCAAGTTTGCTAACTGGCTTTGTACGAGAATATGTTATATATAAATAATAGTCAAGTACAGAGTATACGGAATACGGAATTGAGTATATGGAACTAATTCCGTATACTCAAATAAAATGTATCGTAATAAAAAAACTTAAATGGAGCTGGGCTGGTCATGTTTGCCGAATGCCCGAAGACCTGTGGGCAAAGATCACCACTCAGTGGAGCCCCAACATGGTGAGGCGCCGCGGCAGACCGAAGAAGCGATGGCGTGACGAGTTAGACCGGCATAACAGCGCATGGGTCGAATTGACGGCGGATCGGGATGCATGGAGAGTTGGAGGGGAGGCCTTTGCCCAGCAGTGGGACACTTATGGCTAATTGTAATTGTAATAAAAAAACAGTCAAACGACAAGATAACTGGAATTGTAAAGGTATATATTTGTTAAAGTTTCTGACAATTTGTGTCGTAACTCATAAACACATAATGCGCTTTCTAAGTGCCTCAAAGCATATAAATGAAAAATGCAATGAAAATTTTGTCTCCGACGGGACTCGAACCCGTAACGTTCATTTCTATAAATTATACCTTAGTGTGGTTTACACTTTAAAAACAAAAATAACTTTGAAAAATTTTCTTTAGGGTCAAAGAGAGAAAACGGAGCTCTTATAGGACCACTTTGTTGTCTGTCTGTCAAGACTTTCCAATTCAGAAATGCGTGGAGGTATGGAGTTAAAATTAAAACCTTAAACATAGGTCTACAATCCATTCAATTTGTAAAAAAAACTCCAGTTAAATTGCCGTATTTATATTACGTTACATTTAAGCAGCAAAGAAAGTATATTTCGACACTCTCAAAGGAATCTAAATCTTAGGGTAGTTTCCGTTGAACTAATACTATGGAAGGCAAGTAATATCGTCTTATACTACAAAGTAAAGGGAAAATTCTGAAAAAAACTATACGTTTGTAACTAAATCATAAGAAAATATTGGCTTTATAATCGAACTGGCTGTCCCGGCGAAATTAGTATCACACCTACCACTGCAACTACTTACTACAACTTTACTACCCTACAACTACCCTGAACTACTAGTTGTACTTTGTTGTAGGGTAGTTGTAGGGTAGTTGTAGAGTCCACGGACCTTCTGGGTTGTAGTCAGTCTGTGGGGTGGTAGTCAGAGTGAGGGCTTGGACTATCCCAGACGGACCCAGGGAGGGCGATGGTGCATGATATGGCTATGCACCATCGTAAGTTCCGCGAGACGTAGGGGGCGTTAGTTGTGGACGCCCCCGGGACGTGCTCAGGCAAGGTGCTATAAAGGCTCCGGAGTGTTCTTTATGAGGAACCGGAGCCCCTAGTGCACCGAGGCCGGCCATTGGGGTAGTTTTAGTGAGTCGTCAGGAGACAACCTCACATAACCATGCTGTGCCCTTAACGCAGCATGGTATCTGACCTAGCAGATTTCCACCCCGTCACCAAAAAAAAAGGGTAGTTGTAGAGTAATTGTAGGGTAGTTATAGGGTAAGTTGTAAGAAGCGATACGAAGTTCGCCGGGACAGCTAGTTATTAATAAATAACAATACATTAATCAATTAAAATGGATACTGCTGCTGGTCCGAGTCGGACAAAATCAAAGCTGCTATTTATTGACGGACAAAGAAAAAGAGGAAAGGACCCGCTGCATGGGACTGTTCTGTTACATGCCGGACATCGATACAACTTCGCGAAGCGGAATAAATCGAATTGTACTAATTGGAGATGTAGTAACAAACGTCTCTTACATTAAATACAGAGAATTGATGTTATAAAAGAAGGCAAACACTCATGTACCCCAAATTTTAGGTGAAAAAGAAACGAGAAATTTCAAATGATTGTAAAAAGGAAGTACGCAATAATATGGAGCCAATTCAAAGAATATGTGAAAATAATGTTTACTAAAAAAATGATTCCGGTTCGTCAAAATCAGAAGATCACTCATTACCATAATTTAATGCCAAAAAGGATACATTATACAGACATCGCAAAAAACTCCTTTGTGCAATAGCGACAAGATCCTAGTTATTAAAATACCTGAATGTCTAGTTAAAGACTTATTTTGGTTTGATGATGGTAGTGGATAATTACGACTGAACAGTTATCTTGTAACGAAGAAAAAATTTAGTGCCACTAACGCTATAGAAGGTTGGCACCGGCGAATTAATGCCAAAATACCAAAAAACCATCTGTTTTTTTGTTTCTACAGTAAATAAAAAAGGGAATCGAAAATCACTGATACCAAAATAAATAGAAGTTCTTATCACTGTGAGGAGACAAAACGTCGGCCAAAGCAAATTTTGATGGATAAGCAGATACAACAAGTTTTATCGGACTGCATCAATTAAAAGAATCCAGTTATGACGTGTTTAAACCGCCTCATGAAAATAGTCTCTTTATTATTATTTATGTCTGATATTAAATATTTTTTCCACGTTTATACCCTGTCCAGTCGCTAATCAGTCCAGATGCTAATCTGTTCAGATGAGAATCTGTTCAACTGCGAATCAGTCCAGTTGCTCCGGAGACTCACAGAGTAAACTCCTCTCATCACTGTGAGAAATTTGATTAAAAAAATGTTAGTTTTAATAGCCTTCACCCATTTTTTGCATGTCGTCTTCACCTCTTATTATAATGGCACTAGATTAGTTTTAAGTGCAAAAAATATACAAGATATATTTTGTTGTTCTTAGTGTGCATTAAGTTGGTGATCAAATAAATAAATATCGTGAGGTACCGGCAGTACTCCTAGTGATAACTCCGGAAGATGGACAGTAGCGTCTTTCCGAGTATCACCATCCCATAGTCCGCTCGCCACCTCGTCTGCCAAGCATGGCAAGTATGGCAACAACTCCCTCACTATCTTGGAGATCCACGAGGGAGGTCCGGCAGTAGACGTGGACATATTAAATGGAAAATAATGATTTACTCTCCGCTTCAAGCCTTTAGAGGTAGTTTAAAACTCAGACGTAACTCTCTGTCAACACCATACTCAATACGGTTTTTGATTCAGTATAACGGTTTTAAAATTATTTTCAGAATTGATGTTTAAGTCTAGTTAAGCCCAGGGCTTTGCCGACAGTCAACGTGACGGCACGCTTAATTGCTCGAAACAGCAGGCATGTTTATCTTTATCGTTTTTAAATAGGTAGGTCCAATAAAATAAATTTATGTAAATTCTATATTATCTATATACATTAAATATATAGTCGTATATAAATACATTAAATATTTATAACAAAGTCTCGAGAACGGCTTGACCGAATCCAATAAGTAAATCTTAGAGTTTTTGGATTTGTCTACAGTATAATAAGGCCTTTTACATCTATTATAGATGATTTATACAGCGTCAGCAACTGTAGCAACAATGTTGTACGGGACGCTGCAGTGCCTGGGCTATTATTAGATGGATTAGGCTTGTCCAGCACCTATACCATCCTCTTAGCTTAGTCAACTATTAGTCAGAGGAAAGATCGTCAATACGTCTGAAGCTAACTAAGCCACGGGTTTCCTCACGATGTTTCCTTAAAGTACGTGTCAAGTGTGCACATACATTTTATAGAAAAAAATATTGGTGCACGGCCGGTATCGAACCCACGACATTCGGATCGAAAGTCGGGGGTACACACCACTTGGCCAATACGGCTTGGGTTTGTCTACGCCCGGAATAACGTACTATATTAGGTTATAGTTTAACATCTTTAAAAGCTAATAAATAAAGCACAGGAAAAATAATTATAATGCAAATTTATTTTCTCATACAAAATGCATAAACGATGAAATTTTTTCGTTGTCAAAAATTTATAGTATTTGCGTTTAGAAAGTTTATTTTGTGACAAAACCAAACATCAAGCTGTTTATATTTTGGCGTATTAAGGGAGTGGAAAGACCTGGATGCAAAAGACCCAGAGTAGAGCTGATTGCCGGCTAGGAAAGGAGGCTTATGCCCAGCAGTGGGTCACAAGCTGATATGTGATGATGACGCTGATGAAGGGAGTGGTAGAAGTTAATAGTAATAGTGGTGGAGTTGTAGAATAATTGTAAGGTAGTAGTATAGTAATAGTGTAGTAGTCGTAGTTAAGTAGTAATAGAGGGTGCCGGCAGTAGAATGATACCCCTCCTCTCATGCCCATGGATGCAGTAAAAGCCTGCTAAGGGATACCTCCGGAAGATGGGCAGCAGCGTCTATCCGTGTATCAACATCCCATACTGCGCTCACCAACCCGCCTGCCAAGCGTGGTGAGAATGGCAACTACCCCTCATGGAGATCCATGAGGGAGGCCTGTGTTCATCAGTGGACGTTTATTGGCTGAAATGATGATTATGATGAGAGTAGGTGTAGAGACCACTAAATACTAATTTATGATGCGGTACTAAGTTCGCCGGGACACATGACACAGTACCATCACCAAAATAATCACAGCTTGTGCTGTGGGAATCATAAAAATATATTATTAAACGCATATTTTTTTGTAAAAACATACTTCCCTATGACACATAAAAAACACCCAGTCCGGAAAAAATACATAATAATCTGCATTCATACAAACATTATTTTGTTCCGCGGTAGTTATCTGACCTCCTGCGTCTCAGCATTAGGCTGCGGTCACGAAGTCAGCGGATCGGGGAGCGATGCAGCGGCGGTACGGGAGCGGGGCGTTTCAATGCTTACGTTAATATGGCACTGTTCTTGAAGGCAGCTGCGTAGGTAGCGATACGCGGCAAGCAAGTGTGTTCAAATCAAGCAGTGCTCGCTGTGATTTTTCTAAATATTTAGACATCAGTTAGGTTTAGACATTACGTTCATGAGTAAAGGCACTAATTTCTCCTAAGCACAGGACAACGCCGCTTTAGCGCATTCTGCCCGCTGACTTCGAGACACAACAGCATCGAGAGATAACAGCAAGGAATTGACGTTGCCGCGCCGCTCCGAGACTGCAACCTTAGACCAAGTGGTCCATAGAGGTCATCGAATGATGTTTTAGTTAATAGCACCAATAGTTACAAGCACGATTTCCATTTGCACCTTATTTTGCCGATGACGTCATTAGCGGTAGGGAAAAGCGGATAAATGTGTTGGTCTTAGTTGTTGATTGCGAGATAAATCTGAACCTTATTTCTAGGACAAAAGGATGAGAATATTCCCTTTCTTCTGGTTGTTGATTGAGTTTGAATCCAATCCTGTAAACAGCTATTAGCGGCGCTGTTGATTGAATTATTCCATTCTTTTGGAGCCCTCTTGCAATTTCCTTATTTGGTTGAGTCTCGTGAAAAGGAATTATGGACAGACTGTCAAATTATCGGAAGTAAAAACGGAACTTGACAAAATTACTTAAACGATAAAATTATAACAGTGGCTGGTGACTGATTGTATAATGATTAAATAATATTAAATTTAATCATTGCCTTTCTGTTACTGCACCTTTTCACCTAACTTCCTAAAAACCATATTTTTTCACAGATTTTTGTTAGGGAGCTAAATGAGTAGGTAAATGTACCATAATTCTTCTGCTTCTTCTTTCTATAAATATACCCCAAATACGCTATTTTTTATCTGATTTTTTTAAAAATGGTTTCGTAATGAGCCGTTTTCAGTAACAAAACAAAAAGAGTTTTCTACTAAACCTAACAGATGGAGCTGGCAAGCGGAGTAAGCAAGTTTGTGATTAATCCTGTCATTGTCAAATTGTGCCTACCAGTAAAAGAAAATTAACGCCATCTATAAGGTTCGAGGTAACTATTTTTGAAGTTTTTACTTTTTAATGAAAACGCCTCATTGAATTTCAAAAGAATTGTCGTCAGTGCATACTGTTATTGTGGTATTTATTACCTACTTGGTTACGATCGATGTAACATTTTTTATTAACCTATTTTGTTTCATTGCTGGGCCAAAATCAAAACTGCTATTGCAATGAGGCGTTTTCATTAAAAAGTAAAAACTTCAAAAATAGTTACCTCGAAGCTTATAGATGGCGTTAATTTTCTTTTACTGGTAGGCACAATTTGACAATGACAGGATTAATCACAAACTTGCTTACTCCGCTTGCCAGCTCCATCTGTTAGGTTTAGTAGAAAACTCTTTTTGTTTTGTTACTGAAAATGGCTCATTGATATTAAATTTCATACTTCGAACCATAAACCATTCGAATAAGTATGATAATCAAGATGGTAGGGAAAAATAAAATCACGTATTTTTTGTACCGCGCCATCTGTTTGAACATGGTGGAACTAAATAAAGCCAACGCTAGTAACTCACAAAAGCTTTCTTCAAGTCCCGACACATGGTTCAAGTTTCGCGTTCCGAGTGCTTGTGTGTTCTCAATCAGTCTCAACTTATTAGCCAGAGATGGCAGTGTAACCGAAACATCTCGGTAGTTCCATCCACGCGGAAAATGCGAAAACTATATTATATTATAAACACAGTCGTGTTAGTTGCAGTACTTATAAATGAACAGGCAGATAAGTTAGGAATACTGTCACCTAGATAAACTAGCGGTTTTAAATGACTTTAATTTTTTTAAAGTTACTGTAAACAGAAATAAATAGTAAATAAGAAGTAAATAAGGTTACAGAACCGTTATTAGTAATAATTAACTTTACTTTTTCTTACTCTCATTTAATGTGGATTATGTAGTTCTAATAATATTTTTTGCCAATCGCTATTTAAATACTCAAATAACTATAGTCTGTTCCGCGGTATAAATAAGAACGTGGAAGTATTAATATAGTATTAAATAAGTACTTTGACCGGAGTACCTACGGGATGTTGATTTATTATGTCTACCTGTTGATGTATGACCTTTGTAACAGGAAAAAAAATTATGGACCAAGATGGGATCCTTATAAAACCCCAGAAGGTATAGCCATAGCTGTAAAGAACTCAGCCACTGAGCCAAGAATTTTTCGGCCGAGTTAAGGAACGACTAGAAGAAAGGAATCCCTTGACTGCAACAAGCTTCAGTTACTAAGATATGATTGAACAACTTTTATTATCCAGGTCCCACCAATATCTACTTACTTTACTGCAAAAGCAGCTGTGACTGACTAGTTCCACGTTATGGCAAGCATTAAACAAAAACCGTATGTGCTAAGTAGTACCGGTTACAAAAGCAGTTTTAAGGTTAGGTTAGTAGCCGATGGCTAATAATTGCTCAAACATCTAGCAAGAAAATAAGAGTGGTTAAGTGCGACTCGCAGACCAAGGGTTCCGTGCCAACACCGTGCCCCCTTACAATCAAAGTTAGAATACTTTATACTGATGTTATATAAAATACAAATGAGCATTAAGAAATTCAAGACTAGTATACTAAAGGAGTTTCTGAGACAGACAAATATCATACAAGCACAAAGCCACACCATGCGGGCCGCAGGACGTCCACTCCTGAACATAGGTTTCTCTCATGAATCGCCAAGTACTAATGAGAGGTTGTTGCCATACTTACCACGCTTGGCAGGCGGGCTGGCAAGCCCAGTACGGATGGTGATATACGGAAAGACGCTGCTGCCCATCTTCCGGAGGTATTCCTTATCGTATTCTTACTGCATCCATGGGCAAGAAAGGAGAGGCTGGGCTATTTTGGTTCTGAACCCTAAAATACTTGCTCTACGAGAGCCAATTAGTCGGGAATTCATCTTTGATAACAGGCTTTGTCAACTGGTGTCAATCATAAAACATGCCTTGCTTTTAGCCTTGGGTTCTGTTTTAAGTTAATTATTTCATGGAACTGACATTGAACTCTGTCCTTGGCTTGTTTACAAGATTGTTTGGTTTAATATTATGTTTCTATGTAAGTAGCGTAGCGGTAGCTACGTTATGTTTCTGAGGGTAAGAGTACCGCATAACATCAGGTGGGTTTTCGGCTTGTCTCGTCATTTAGTAGTAAGTCATCATTCCAGCCGTAATACGTCCACTACTGTACACAGGCCTCCCTCATGGATCTCCATGAGGGGTAGTTGCCATACTCACCACGCTTGGCAGGCGGGTTGGCGAGCGCAGTTTGCGATGTTGATACACGGAAAGACGCTGCTGCCCATCTTCCGAAAGTATCCCTTGGAAGGCTCTTACTGCATCCACGGGCATGAGAGGAGGGTTAACATTCTACTGCCGGCACCCCACGGCTAATAGTAAGCGGCTAGTAAGTATAGTAAGTATATGAAATAAAATAAATAGTACTAATCTGGTTTCAAAATTGAAATAAGTTTTGATGCTAAACCAAAACTTAATTCAAATATACATAGATAATAGACATTTTGAAACCAGATTAGTACTATTTACGACAAGTAAAAGCTAGTCCTATGTAAACTTAATCAATGGGTTTTAAAGTTAAGAAATAATATGACAAAAGTCACCACTCAGCAATTGCTGTAGTTTAGAAGGTATTTATAAGTATTATTTTCTTTTAATCTCTTATCTCTCAATATTATGAAGCGGAAATATTTTAAGGTTGTACTTTTTATGTTTGTAACGAATAAACTCAAAAACTACATAATTGATTTTCAAAATTCTTTCACTATTAAAATGCTACATTACCCCTGAGTAACATAGGCTATATTTTATCCAAGTATTCCCACGGGAACGGTAACTATGCGAGTGAAACTGCAGAGTGCGGCTAGTTTTCAATAAACGACTACCAATTACTATTATTGTTTATTAATTAATAGGGAATATTCGAAAGAAAGGTCAAAGTTACTTGGCAAATAAACTTGAACTTTTCTTAAAACAGATTCAATAAAAGTGGTTTGGGTTTACTCCCAACGGTGCACATCGGAGTATTGTAACAGTACAGATATTCACTATTGGCCTTATAAATAAGCTCAGAGGCGCTCAACGAGCTATGGAGAGGGCTATGCTCGGGGTTTCTCTACGGGATCGAATCAAAAATGAGGAATACGTAGAAGAACTCGGGTCACCGACATAGCCAAACGGATTAGCACGTTGAAGTAGCAATCGGCAGGCCATATAGCGCGCAGAACAGATGGCCGATGGGGCCGCAAAGTTCTCGAATGGAGGCCACGGATCGGCAAGCGCAGCGTAGGACGTCCACCTACAAGATGGGCAGACGACTTGGTGAGAGCTGCTGGTCGACGGTAGATGCAGACGGCTTCCAACCGCAGTACTTGGAGATCAGTGAGGTAGGCCTTTGTCCAGCAGTGGACGTCCTACGGCTGATATGATGATGATGATGACAGATATAAAGGTGCACTGGAATTATATGTTTTAAGTCTATTGCTGGTTTCGAACATACTGACACCTACAATCTTTTTTGACAGTGCTTAACTGTAGTTCGTATCCTGGAGTTTTTTCGGGTTCTATTTCACCAGTATTTATTAGGTAAATGCTTAAAGTAAAGTTTAGTAGTAGTTTTTCAGTATTCTGAAATAAAACATATTTAGGCCCTTGCTTGTGCTTCGTCGTCTCAGCCCTAGGATCTCCACTGCTAGACATAGGCCTCCCTCACAAGTACTGATCTTGAGGTTGATGTTATACTCACCACGCTTGGTAGGCGGGTTAGAGAGCGCAGTACTGGATTTCGATACACGGAAAGACGCTGCTCCCCATCTTCCAGAGGTATCCCTTGGCAGATACTGACTGCACGCACGGGCAAGAGAGGAGAGGCGTCATTATTGTGCTTGTCTCACGTTGGTGCTTATTTATCGATAAATAATAGATTTAAAGTATTATCATTGCGTCAGTTGTTTTTTGGAACAATATTCTAAGTTAACATGAAAAACAGATACGATTGCTTATGCCGCAAAAACGCATGTTTCGATATCCTCAAAGGAATCAAAATTCATAGGGTACTTCTGGTAGACATAGAACTATGAAATTTGGCAAGGTATATCTTATACTATACATATAGAGAAAAATCCAAAAACTTTGCAACAAAACATTCGCAACGGAGTTATAAAAATATCATCCATAAAAAAGTAAGAAATCAATCATCGAGGTTAAGCAACCCTACGCGCGGTCATAAATTGGATGGGTGATCGAATCTTTTTGTGCATTTTTAAAACTTTTACCAAATTAGATCAGCAAATTTAAATTAATTATTATGTTCCTACAGACCTACGGAACCCTCGATGGGCGAGTCCAGCTCGCACTTGTCCGGTTTTTTACCATAATGTACTATTTATTTATTTTATTTTATTTTAGTTTTTTAATATTTTTTTCTATTGATCAATGTTTATGGGTGAAAACATACAAATTTCACCTTAAATCAAAGACTGAATAACTATCGTTCGCGAAAATAGATATGACTTTGTAAAAGTTAATAGGTTCGTGTTCTCTGAACATTTCGCGACAGAATAATGGGAGGGGAGGCTTCATGTTCTGACTTGTGACCTTGACCGTGATACTGACAACACAACTTGAGGTATAGAATCAACTACTAGGTATTTTTTGTCTTGAAATTCTTGCGGCCACCATGTTACATGTTTCTGTGCTTGTAACGGATGGACCTTAAGGATTATTTGTCAATAAACCGTTGGTTAGGCAAGTGTGGGCCTTTGCGTGACCTTTTGCTCTGTTTTTGACCTGTACAGGCAAGCGTACAGTTTGTAAATTTATCGGTTATAGGAGCGTAAGTACTTTTAGGAAATCAAACAGCGCATTTTAATTATCTCACATCAGCCGTAAGACGTCCTCTACAGGACTAGGCCTCCCTCATTGATCTCCAAGTTCAGGGAGCCTACTCTTGAATACAAATTGTAATCATTCGTACAAATTGTAATTTACAATTGTAAATCAAATCGTAATCAAGCCAAACTCTTTTGGCTATTACGTAAAGATTGCATTTCTGACGATAATATCGTAATCGTTTTCTACAGTAAGCGCCCTGATCATGATGGGTACAACTGATATTTCAATGCCAAAAATAATTTACCTACCTCCTAAATTTAATATTTTAGACACTAATTAAATGTCAACAAATGTGGACACTGAAAATTCTCGCACCTTCGCGTGTTAATGACAGTTTTTAGTACATACTTGTTAAACAAACGAGCGACTTCCTATTTGCATATAAATGGCATTTTCGCTATCCGTTTTACTCAGTCAATAATATTATGTAATTAATGTAAATCACAATTTAATTCCGATACGTTCCGTTTATACGTCCGACCAAAATGGTAAAAATATACCCTTTTAATGTGACTTTGTCTGTCTGAGAACTACTGACGCTATCGAATTGATTTTGAAATGGTACCCAATGCTTATTCGCTAAAATTGCATTCACAAAAATGTTGAAAAATATTCCTATAATAATCGCAAAGCGAGTGGAAAGCATAGTAACTTAGAAATCATCGAAATTTAAAAAATCTACATAAGTCTTCTATCAAAAAAGAGATGACAAGGTTCTCCAACAAATAAAACCGCCTTTAACACAAATTACATTGCATGATGGAACGGAACCCTCGGTGCGCGAGTCTGACTAGCTCTTGGCCGGTCTTATGTCTTGTCTCCTCAATAATAAGTAGTGACAGATATAGTTTAAAACAAAACACTTTTTGTAGCCTATTTGTTCTGTACATTTTCTAAAACCATCAAGAAATATTTTAAATAATACTTTCACGTTTCATGATAAAATTGTTTAGTTCCATCTCTGACAAAGTTTTCTCTTAGCGAAAGCAACACAACAACTATCGTCTCAATTATTTTTACGCCCCCTACACTTGATACCAGACAAAGGCGGACAAAGGAAGCTGATGCTGGTAACTCGATGCATGGAGTAATGAGGACGTGACTGAGTCTACCTTTGTATGCAGTCCTGGTATAAGATGACCTGGTGTTTCTGGTTATATAGTACGACTAGCGCCGGTATTGCCTCGGTAGACCTCTTTCACCCAATGTGAAAGAGGTCTATAGACATATAATTTAAAACGATAATTTTATAAGTTTTGAACCAAGAAATGGATGGGTGGTTGTCAAAAAATAAATAGGTGTAGCCGAAATTGTACAAAAGGTATTGAATACAAAACAGTACAATGGTTTGTGTGACTCCAACAGGATCTAATCAACATTGTGCTCCCACATAATGGGAATGTAAGAGTGGGCTGATTTTCAGTCCGAACCTGACTAAAGTAGAAGTAATTAGGACAGAAACACCGTTGAACTAATTCACCTAAGGGTTAGGCACCACATATAAAATTGAAATCTGCCCATGAAATTCTAAACAACAATATGTTCGAGCTAAATCATTTTATTTCGTATAAAATTTTACTGCTAATCTCTTTTTTTAAAAGTAAGCGTTAATCTCGTCTTTTACTAATAGCTCAATCTTGGAAGACGTATTGAGCAATCTTTGAGCTCTGTGAATTAATACACTAGAAAGAAAATTCATTTATTTTTGGTAACAAACAACACTGCAAAAGGAAGTTAAAAGTAAGAAGAGAGAATATAACATACAAACAAATAAAAAGAGAACAATAAGATAGTTATGAAAGATTTTAATTGTTTAAATACATTAGACTAGGTGCTTTCGGGTCACGTACTGTGTAGGTGTCCGTAGTTAACAATAAACTTCCTGGCAGATTCTTTCTGTATACAGGGGAGGCAAAATTCTACTGCCAGCAGATGTTTATTTCGGGTCTGGGGGTTTTCTTAGTATAATAAGTACCTATGTATACAAAACCAGATGGCACCAGATCGTATAGATTCGAATATCTTTTATTGGTGGTCACGACTCTCAGTAACTGACGAATACCACTGAAGGAGGAGGATGTATACAAAACAAAACTAAAGTTAGTATTCTATCAATAATCTGGTTTATGTCACGTTCATAGTAAAGGATAACACTAAGCCTAATCCTTACCTTTGTAGTATCCTTTAGGTACTATAAACGCGACTGTACAAGATTTAATTTGGAACTAGACAGTGTTTTGTGTAGTGTTCAGTATTTCTTATTTTTTAATTTATCGGAATACTGCCACCCCAATTAGTCGAATTTAGAACGTTTGGTAATTAAACAATCGACAATCATCGACTAGTAAGCTGATAAATAGCTCTAATTAAATATAGCTAAGCGGGGCAACAGATACTAAAATAAATAATGTTGATATTAACCTAGGGAACCATATTAGGTTGATAATACACTTGGACAATGACAACTCTTATTTAATCATCGTATTATTCCGAGAACAAAATGCGACAAAGTTTTAGAACAGCATTCTCATAATAATTAGTACAAATCTCAAAGGCATAAATAAAATAGACACAGAATAAGTATGATTTACTCTTGTCTTGGGTAACAATGTGCGTAGGACGAACGATTTAACTTGACATGGATTCCGAAAATTGCCTTTATAAGATACTCAAACGCAATCTGTGTTTGAGAATCTTCAAGGCATGGCTTTGAGTTTTTAAGAGGCTTCAAGGATTTGTGATCGGTTCTCCAGATATTAGATTTTAGACCGTGAAAAATTGCAATTTTTGGGTTTTATTAGGACACGCATCCAATTTTATTTTCCCTACAAGTGTATTTCAAGTTTAAACAAGAATTAGCTCTTATCAATGTCATTCATTATCATTACATTAGGTAATAGAAAGAGGAGTAGTTGAAATTAATAATAGTTATTAAAAAACTTCTATTTATTCACAACAATTCTGATATTCTCGGTTTTGACTGACGGTAGCTAAGCTGTTCGAACGCCTCCTGCTTCGCCGCCTGCACCCCACAATCCAGCCCCG
This sequence comes from Pasiphila rectangulata, assembly GCA_963082625.1. NCBI lineage: Eukaryota > Metazoa > Arthropoda > Insecta > Lepidoptera > Geometridae > Pasiphila > Pasiphila rectangulata. The sequence goes on from OY720237.1 coordinate 14,160,929, forward strand.
CTCTGAACAATTTGGGTTTAGAAGCGGCCACTCGACGACACTTCAGCTGACGCGCGTGCTCCACCATCTGGCGGAGGAACGCAACGCCCGGCGCTCCACGGTGGGGGTCTTTCTCGACATAGAGAAGGCCTTCGACCGCGTGTGGCACCCGGGTCTGGTGTTCAAACTCCTGCAAACCAGCACGCCGCCAGCCCTCATCAAGATTGTGGCATCATTCCTCGCCAACAGACGGTTCTCAGTCACGGTCGAGGAGGCTACATCTTCCACTCGTCCCATAGAAGCCGGCGTACCACAGGGCAGCTGCCTCTCGCCCGCGTTGTACGCGTTGTACACAGACGACATCCCCACCCTAGCAGGAACCTTCCAGCCGGGAATGGGGAAAGACGTCACCCTCGCACTCTTCGCGGACGACAGCGCGTACTTCGCGTCGTCTACCAGCCCCGCCTTCGCCGCCAAGAGGATGCAGAAGCTCCTCAACCTCTTGCCGCTGTGGTTGGACAAGTGGCGCATCGCCGTCAATGTGGGCAAGACGGCGGCGCTACTTATCACCCGACGCCGAAAAACCCTTCCCTCTCTGCAGCTTCGTGGCCAGGATGTCACGTGGGTTCCGCACGCTAGGTACCTTGGAGTGGAGATAGACCGGTCGTTGAGTATGCAGCCCCAGGTAGATCGCGCGCTTGGCCAAGCTCGCGCTGCCCGGGGGCTCCTCCGACCTGTCTTGGACTCACATCTCCCGCTCAGGACCAAGCTGCGGATGTACAAGATGTACATCCGGTCACGACTGACGTACGCTGCACCAGCCTGGTACGCCCTGACATCTGCCACCAACAGGACCCGAATACAAGCGCAGCAGAACATCACGCTGCGGATCTGCACGGGCGCGGGCCGCTATGTCAGGAATGACGTCATCGCCCGCGACGTGCGGATCCAAACTATCGAGGCCTTTGTAACACATACGGCGCGTCGTATGTTCGACCGCGCCGACAATGGGCCCCACGCCCACCTCAACGGCCTCGCCCCGCTGCATGCCCGACCCCCGGACCAAAAGGGTCAGTGGCGCCAACAGCCACGTGACCTCCTACACAAAGAAGACGAAGACTAAACCACAAGGACAGCCAGCCAGAAAGGCACTTTTCAATTGACCCAGGGGTAGTTGCCCCTGGAGTAGAAGCCGGGGTAAGGAGGTGTAACCTCGAGGCCCCACCCGGAGACCCCCGAAGGGGTCCGGAAGACAGGAATGATGATATTCTCCATTCTATTCAGATTTTGTAAACTTTCCGCTTCTTTTCTTACTATGATGACCAGAAGTCGTTTAGACCTCCGACAAAAAGTAAAACAAATACCTAGGTAGGTACTCATTTATAAGCTTGATCAATACAAAGCATAACTTTTTTTTCCAAAATGCTATTGTGCAGATTTGGACTATGATGATAATGCTAATATTACTATACCATAACACTATGTCTCGGATAAGGTATAGTATAAACCTCCTTCCCTTTACAGCTAGTGTGCAAATTTGCGTCGCAATTATAGTATAAACCTCCTAGTGTGCAACCTGAGACTACAGATAATATAATAAACTAAGCCCTTGTATCGTAAGCAGTTGGTACGCAGTCAGCTGAGCAGAATACCTTGATCAAGGCTATGCGCCCGATTCTATCGTAACTGCAGATGCAAATACCATAATACCGGTTTGGGTGAAAGAGGTCGCAGCTTTGTTAGTTGTTTTAATAGACATTCCTTGATAAAAAGATTATGAACCACCTCTACCAAGAGGTGGTTCATAATCTTTTTATCAATTGGGTCTGTATGTACAATGGGGCGATTATTTGAGTCGTAATTATCGATACAGAAGAAATATTTTTACCGTTACAGTTATTCTAAATTAGGTTGCTTACCTTCATCTGATTTTGATTTTTAATATTGTGTGTCGAGGTTTAAACTTGTTACTTTTTATGTCCGGCATCTTTCACCTCTGTCTTTCACAATTTAACTCGTATAATGTAAAAGAGATTGGGAAACTAAAATGGAGCTGGAGATGAATTTGCACGGAGACAAGACGAAAGACTTTCACTGAATGGCGTCCTCGAGCTGGATACAGGAACGTCAGTCGTCTCATAACGAGATGGCAGACGACATCGCAAGAATCGCAGAGCTGCCCTGAACAAGTTTGGCAACGAACGTGAAATATGGCACAAAAATAACATTTCATAGTAGTGGGTGGAGTTAGCCTGCGGTTGATGGTGATGATTGTGAAAACCACACATACGATTTGTTATGTCAAAACATTAGCCGATTTTTCGTAATACCTACCAGCAACAATTAAAACAGCTACCTTTTAGCCGGAATACAGCAATGTATGAAGGAACCCACAAAAAGATAGAGGAAGTACAGATAGGTTTGCACGATATGAAGCGTGTCTTAATATATTATCAAGGGATGTTACAATTCTCATGCAAGCTGACGCGTGTAACGGTCGAATGTTGGGTACGCACCCGGGCGTAGCGGGGGTCTACTCTGAAACTAAAATGTTGATAAAAATACCTCAATTTTCTGAAAAACATGTTTATTTGTAGATAATAAGTATGTCGGTTTATGGGTTAGCATGTTTGATGTTTTTTTATTATGTTCGCTTTTTGACATGACGGCGTATCCATTCAATCCAACACGTCACAGTCCCGATTTATAATAATATTATTATAGATGCGGTTTTCTATAGAGTATATGATGCATCATCAGTGGTTCTTAGATAAGTGTTGTGGTGCCATAAGGGAGTAGGGGGATAAGGGGGGGAGTTTTCATAACATAAACTGTGCCCACTGGTACTAGCCATGTAAAATGTCTAGCAATTATTCCAGCTTATTCATATTTTTGTATCATTTTGATTACCTACTTATTTTTTCTGACAAAGAGTCACACCTAAAATAAATAATCATACAGATGAGCAGACAGATCCGGGTATGTTGCAATACATGATCTGTCTCAACAACTTTTCGATTTTTATAAGACCATAAAGCACCCAAATGAAGAAGACCTTTCAATCTCGATAAGTTTTCATGGTAGCACCAGAAGACCCACGCGAGTTCTCATATGACTGTAACTGAACTGCCGACATGCAAATGGTCAATTCAAACCTGCGCCGGCGTGGCAAATTATTTTCGGTACGACACATTATATCCGGTACGACCCTATGTAAGGGACACGTGTGCCTAAAAGTTTCGTATTGCGTTAGAAAGTTTTTACTGCCGGTGACAGGCAAGTTCAACAATTTATTGACAGTATCTCTTTCTTCGGTGTTTTAACTTGGTTTCCTACTATGAGTTTATTGGTTTTGTTTTTGAGCATTAGTTGTCACTTTTTTATTTAATCTTTAGAAAGTAATCCTGATCTTTACTTCTGTTAACCTAGCTACTGTTTTAAAATAAAGAATTTGATGGCAACATAGTTATAGCCGTGGGGTGCCGGCAGTAGAATGTTAGCCCTCCTCTCCTACCTGTGGATGCAGTATGAGCCTGCTAAGGAACACCTCCGGAAGATGGGCAGCAGCGTCTTTCCGTATATCAACCACCACCAACCCGCCTGCCAAGCGTGGTGAGTATGGCAACTACCCCTCATGGAGATCCATGAGGGAGGCCTTAGTTCAGTAGTGGACGTTTTACGGCTGAAATGATGATGATGATGATAGTTAAATCCGTAGTGGAATTTTGCCCTCGTCTATTCCGTAGATGCAGTAAGAATCTGCCAGGGATACCTCCGGAAGATGAGCAACACCTTTTTAGGGTTCCGAACCAAAATGGTAAAAAAGGAACCCTTATAGAATCACTCTGTCTGTCTGTCTGTCTGTCTGTCTGTCTGTCTGTCTGTCACAGATGGATATCTCGAGAACTACTAATACTATCGACTTGAAATTTGAAATGGTAAAAGACAACACTTTTTTACTAATATAGCATATATGAAAATGTTAAAAAATATTCTTATTTTGATTGCAGGGGGGCGGATAGGGGGGCTCAAAATTTTTAAGTAAAGTTACTAGGCCATGTGGGGTATCATATGAAAGGTTTTAATTTGCACATTAATAAACAGTTTTTATTATTCTTTAAGCCGAATCATTTTTGAGTTATTTACAAAAATGTTGAAAAAACGACCGTTCCCCCCCCCTTATCTCCGAAGATTGCAGAGATAAACCCGTGATATTTTTAAAGCTACTAGAAGTGTATGTAAACTTTATAGGAAAATTGTAGCGAACTTTCTAAATTGCATAGTTTTTTAGACAAGGGGGGTGGAAGGGGGGTTTTCAAAAAATTTGTGAAGTTAATAGGTGATGTGGGGTATCATATGAAAGGTATTCATTTGCAAAATAATAAACAGTTTTTAGTTTTCCTTTAAGCCGTATTGTTTTTGAGTTATTTACAAAAATGTCGAAAAAACGACCGTTCCCCCCCCCTTATCTCCGAAGTTTGCAGAGATAAACCCGTGATACTTTTAAAGCTAATAGAAGTATATGTAAACTTTATAGGAAAATTATAGCGAACTCTCTAATTTGCATAGTTTTTTAGACAATGGGGGTGGAAGGGGCGTTTTCAAAATTTTTGGAAAGTTACTAGGTGATGTGGGGTATCATATAAAAGGTATTTTTATGCACATTAATAAACAGTTTTTAGTTTTTCTTTAAGTCTTATAGTTTTTGAGTTATTTACAAAAATGTTGAAAAAAATAGCGTTCCCCCCCCCTTATCTCCGAAGTTTGCGGAGATAAACCTCTGAAACTTTTATTGCTATTAGAAGTGTATGTAAAGATTAGAGGAAATTTATTACAATCTCTCTACATAGCATACTTTTTTAGAAATCATCGAAAGTGTAAAAAATCTACATAAGTTCCGCTATCAGACAAGAGATGGCGCTGTCAAGGTTCTCCAACAAATATAAAACCGCCTTTATCATATATTATATTGTATGATGGCACGGAACCCTCGGTGCGCGAGTCCGACTCGCTCTTGCCCGGTTTTATTTCTGTGTATCAACACCCCGCACAGCGCTAGCCAACCACCTGCCAAGCGTAGTGAGTATAGCAACAACCCCCTCATTAGCAGTAAACGTTTTACGGCTGAGATAATGATTTTAAAATTGTATTGTGATATTTTGTCAACATTAGTGGTTCTACTAGAGTTGGTGTAAGCATCCTTTACGTCTTAGTCCAGCCAACTGCAACCCGCGTTCCACATACACCAATGAAAATAATGCTGTACTTTTTCTACATGTCAATCATTAGTCAATTTAACCAAGTCAATGATGCAGAATGCCATTCAACCAGTCCCACCTTACAGTGGGGACGGAGTCACGCAAGGTTTGAAGCTTGTTTACCAGGTTATTAGTGATCGAGACAGTTGCACTTGCAATAACTGATAAAAACATAATTTACAAAAGCATAAAAACATTATATTGAGTTAAGCAAATAACTGAACTCGTTCGCTTCAGAAAACGTTTTTTCAAGTGAGGGAAAGAATCGAAAAAGAAACCTTCCAAATGGAAACACAAGCACTTGTAATTTACAATCAACTTAATATAATTAAAGGAATCAGGCGTTACTTTGCGGAAATCCATGACAATACATTTTTCGTTCCAGCCGCCGACCAGTCAACACCTCGACGTCTCACCTGATGATGCCTCGCGGAGAGGCAAAACACGTGTCGTCGTGTGGGTTTGGGTATGCATGTTGCACTAACAACCTAGTTCTCCCTGCATGTGCATAATTAGCGGGCGGGAGGGTGGTGCTCATGCATCTCAGCATTATCGGAATTAAAACTAGATATTTTCATTGCATTTTATAAACAACTTATTGTTTTTCTTTGTATTTCGCAGCTTACCACGTAAGCCCAAAAGATGAAGAAGTAAAATGTTTATAGAAATGAAAAATGCAATCATATTTTTTGTCTCCGACGGGAAGTAAAATATGTCTTAAGTAGAGTAGAGTTTTGCGATGTTTTAGGACTTAAATCAGAGGATGAAAAGTGGAAGATTTGTGCCAAAATCGCATACCATAGGTATGTTAAGCTACTCTACCTTTTGCATGTGGACTACCAAAATCCCGTTTAAAATATCCAGTTACACCAAGTGCATACAAACCTTGTACTTACATATGTATATCCAAGTGCGATCTTTGTTGAGGTCAACGGTAAAACGAGCCAATCCATTAAAGATGCCCTAGATTATGAATATTATCGGATGACCTCGGAAATTGATCAGATTGCATTTCGCCTGCAGGGAAGACCCGCCTCTTGAAATTACAAGCTTCGTGTTTCGGCAATGTAGTGATAAATAAAGGAGGGAGAGGTAGGAGGATGTTGGTAATTTTGAAAGAAGAAAAAAGAAATGAACCGTGATTTTCGGTATTTACTGTTTAATTGATGTTAAGTTTTTTATATGACTGAATACCGAGAGAGACAAGTCGAAGGTTCTTAGGTACTTATGTTAAGCAGCAACCTCTACCTATTACAACTGCAATACCGCGGTGATCACGTCCACGAATCACGTGGCCAATGCTGCATTGCACAGCGCCCATCACCCGATACATAGAGTTGTAAGGTCACATGTGGCTGAAATTTGTTCTCATATGTCCGTTATTTCAGTCCAAAAAAGCAGTCAAAATAGGTTCCTTTTCTTTTCATTAACGTTTCTTTTTAATTTCAAAACTCTGTCTTCTTCATCAAATGGTGATATAAACACTTCAGCTGTAGGTAGATAAATTTACTGTAACTAAATAAGGAATTGTAATCGCCCAAGTCATCTCGAGTTCTTCGGACCCTTTTGTCATTGTAGTTGTCGCTAGTGAAAGAGTAACAATACTCATTAGTGCGGGAAATAAGTTCCTTCGAAGACTGAGAGTTAATTGTCAACCAGCCTTATTTACATGGCAGCAGTATGGCATTGATCTAAAAAAACTTCAAAATAACAAACTATCAAAACTACATAATGAAAATCGCGCTATTGACAGTCCTACTTTCATAGGAACCCAATTTATACCCAATTTGTCTAGTTAACTGTCACGTCTGATCTACCTATCTCACAGCAAAGTTTTACTGGTTTTACTCTATAAATACCTAACCTCACTAAAACAGCAAATTTACTATAGATACCTCTACAGAACCTTCATTTAAACGCAAAGGCTTAGGTTCTTGGTTCTTAACGCAAAGGTTTCTTGTACACAAAACCAAACGATACACAGGAAAGAGAATATAACGTGTCCCTGAAGCCATATACTCTGGCGGGACAATATTGACACAAGTGCAAGGTTTCGTTCGGCTGTCGGTTGATACTTGGTACCTATTTGTTCGGTCGCTTCAGGGCTTTGATGTGGTAAAACTCTAAAAGCCTATAGAGGAGGTTTGCGTAGCTGGGTGTTGCATGTTTAATCGTGGAACAAAACATAGTTGGTTTGGTTTTTGGACGGCATGGGCTGGCTTGTTTTAGTGCAATGACCTGTGACCTCAGTCGGAATGAAGCGAGCATTTTTATATTCAAAAATAAACGACTTGAAGTTTGACTTAAAATGTCGCGTGACGTCACGCCTTTGTGCAAATTATGACTGGTTATGACATCACAACTCCCCCACTCCTAATTCGCTTTTTCTTTATTTATTAATTAATGAATAATGAAAGCGAAAAAAGGTATCGTTTAATTATTATTATCTAACTGAATAAATAAAATTCTCGTTTTAATACACTGTCACTGCCTATTGAATCGTTCCTTTTTGTCTTAGATACTCAGGCAACATTTCAATACTACAAATCTGACAAAGGTTCCATTTCTCATCATAAACTGCCTATCCGCGTAACACTATAAACCTTTTGTTTCTTCATAGCATCAAGAAAGTTCACGTAATTGAGTTCTCACAAACTTACATAACCTAAAATATGGTAATTGATGAAACCGGAACAAGTAACGCCTACCAACCTACTTACTTGTAAGTTCAGTAGGTCCCAAAATAAGAAAAATGTTGTCTATGTTTATACTTACAGAATTAACAAACTGTGATAACGTGTACCTATTTAATTACATCTTTTGTACAGTTCTGATAATAAAACATTTCTCATTTTGATCCTTATTGTGATACACCTGACCGGGTGGGCTAAAACTTGTTTATGTTGGGGGAAGTTAAAAATATACTGTGTCTGATATCTAACTTCCCACATCAGAAACCGCTGTTAAATGTTGTTTCGTTTAAATTTCGTCGCAACTGACAAAAAGTAATAAAGAACGGTAAAATAATACTGATAGAAGAAGGTATTGCTTTGCGGAATTTGAATAGTTATATGTATAAAAATATTATATGAAATACTCGAATACCTACACATAGAATTTGGGTGAAGTATAGCTGCTGCTCATGGCTGTGCTTGCGGGATTCTTATCACAATGTATATTATGGGACTTCACTTTTTAACGCTGGACCCAATTATTTTAAATATTTTTTTTAATGGCGGATTGTTTGATGTTATTCAAACCATCCGCCAGTGAAAGTCCCGTCAAAATTGGTCCATCTGTTTCGGAGAACAGCCTTAAAAAGAAACAAACAAATTAGAATAAAGATAAATTTAAATTAATAACAATATATTTTTAGCTTCAAGTGGGGTTTTTCATTCTGAGTGGAGAAGGATAATAAAATTTATATAATTATTTTCCTCAGAGCATTGATTGACATTTTTGAAATCAATGCGAAAAATGTCAATCAATGCCGAATCATTAATTCGCTCGCAGTGGACGGGTCACTTCATCGTCGAAAGGGCTTTTAGCTGAGATTTATTTATTCTCAACGAAGACAACGTTGCTTACCTTCGCAACTTTTTCCTTGGAATTAAATGGGCTTGACCTTGTACTACATTCATTCACAGATAGTTTTTTTCGTGACATGTCCAAATATGAATCAGTTATTCATTGTTCAGTTCAACAATTCGTTCTCTCACTATTATTAATCGTGGCACTCTTAGATAAGGTGCGACAGCTTAGTCAAAAAAAATACTTAGTACATCATACCGGCATGGGATGTACCGGTACCTATAAAATATAAGTCAGAAGTTATTGGTGCCAGATTATCACCGACACTTAATTCTGGCACTTTCATCGAGTTGATAGCTAAAACTGTGGCCTTGGAGCTAGCTCCTAGCTTAACCTAGTTTAGGAACCCTAGGGTTCCTAAACTAGGTTAAGCGATGCTTCAAACCGGGACAGCTTTTATCCCTTTATCAAACAAAAGTCCGGTCTGGTATGAATTATTGTTGCCGTGTTTGGGTTGGCACTGCTAAGTACCAGCTGGCCGCTTTAGAATGTATTGAACGCAGAGCCCTTAGACTCATCGGTGAGCAGTATCTTGAGGAGACTAAGATCCAAAGTCTAGACCACTCTGTACAATTCATTTTAAATTATGAAATAAGTTACTTATTATATGATGATTCAGTGGTCATCGCTTAGAACAGACGTGTCTTTAATTAAATTAAAAACGCGCATGCCGCCTCCTGCGTTATCGTCGCCCGCGCCCGCGCCCGCAACCACGCCCACGCCTGCGCCTCCAGACGTTATTTTACTCCCAAAATACAGAACTGGATGTCATCTATCGAGCAATATTTAAATGAGGTTTGTACTGCATCTGAGGGCAAACTAAATTCCGAGCAGAAACTAAGGATAAATGCTTCGTGCCGTAAAGTAGGACATTGAACATCACAGATGGCTGTTCACTACCAATCCTTTAAACTGCGTGCTGTAAAAGCCCACTCCGACATAATAGTCTTGCATAATGAACGTGATCTATCTCAGCGGTTGGAAGACCGAAAGAATAAGAGTCCTCAAAACCTGCTCTGAAAAATTCATTTGCCGACATGGTCAAGAAGAGTAAATAATTTTATTAAAACAATTAATCTAAGTTTTGTAGCTATTTACCCCAATGACAAGTTTAAGTTTAGTGAAGATACGAAAGCTCTAGTTCAAAAAATAATATGCCATGAAGAAATGAATTTATACGTGACAGGCCTATGAAAGACAAAAAATGGTGGAGTGATTATCAGTTCGGATACGAAGGATGATATTGAAAAACTGAAACAATCGGTGCAGTTCACTTAATCTGGCCTAACGATCGACGAGCCGTATAAACGTAAACCAAGAGTGGTTGTAATAGGAGTGCCCTCATCGATGCTGGAAAAAGATGTTTTCACCTGTCTCTACAAGCAGAAACTAGCCGAAACACTTCAGGATTTTACCCTAGAAAAGTTTTTAACTTCTATTAGGCTATGCCACAAAACGGGAAAAATTAATACTGAGACATGTAATTTCGTCATTGAAGTACCTGCAGAAATACGTAAAGTTCTTGTATCGAAAGAAAGAGTTTATATCACATTTGATCATCTTGCCCAGTAAGAGATTTTACATTGGTCACCCGATGCTTTAAGTGTCATCAGTATGGTCACGAGGCCAAATCATGTCGAGACCCAAACTACACATGCGGCTACTGTGGTGATCTAGGCCATTAAATACAAGAATGCACTAAAAATCAGATAAGCCTAAATGTGCATCTTGCTCACGGTTTAAAAAGCCAAGTAAGCACAACATAGGTGCTGTTGACTGTCCGGCAAAAATAATGGCTGAAAATAGATTTATTAATTAAACAGATTATGGTTGTTCCTAGTGTGCCTATTCTGTGAGATTTCAAGAAATACCTAACCATATCTGTTTATTATTATTACCTACCTGTTTCTTAATTATTTGTAATATAGCCTTATCTTGTTAATAACTGATCACGTTGCTGCCCTACTGACCAATAATAAGACATACCTACCTACATAACTTCTTTGGTCAAGTAAAATTTAGCTTGATATGCAGTTTTCGTTCGACGAATTCAAGTAGGTACGACTATTAGTGTTATATATATAATATATAAAACGTGACTTAAAATTTTTATTATTAATTGTTTTTTCAGTATTTAATTTTTTCATAATTTTTTTGTTTATTATGTGTACATGTCAACTATATTATATCTATTGTATACGTACTGTAATTTTATGTTGTAAAATTGAGTTAAACTTCCTACCATATAAAACTATGTAACAATTTTGTATTCGCTAACCTGTCTGAGATGCAGAATAAGCTTACAACACCAAAAAAAAATTTATACATACCTTTGTAATATTATGATGAGTTTGTATCTTTTTATTTTAATTTAATATTATTTGTTGCTTGTGACCTTACAAAAGTAACCGTGGCATTATTTATAGCTTATTACAATAATATATTATGGTAGTATGTAAAGTATACATATCACATCTTCTTCTTCTTTATATGCGTGCGTGATTGGAGAGACTACCTTGCCGTAACACAGTTTTTAACTAGCACGGGAGGTAAGGTCTTGAAAATTGCGCTTAATATGTAATACTTTCTTAGATTTTTAAATAATAAATATTTGATTGATTGATTAATTGGTATAATCTTAAATGTAAACAAGTATGGTCAACTTGAACACCCATGCGTCTACAAGCACCATCAATCAAACCAAAATGATGTCCAAAAAGTATTTCAATAACTTCCTAGCAGCCCCGTTATCTCTGGCTACGGTAGCAGCCACGGTAACGGCGGGGCTAGGGGTTCTACAGTGGATGCGGGTCGCAATAACTGGAAATCCACGAAGCCTATTTCCAGCAGTAATAATAATAATAAATAAATCAAACGTTTATATTTCTCTCACAACAGGTAAGGTAAGGTACTGTTATAATTAACCTGCATTGTGAGAGACTGGTGCCTGAAAGCAGTGGACGTTGGCTGAAATGATGATTTATTTAATTAGTCTTTGAACCAATTTATAAGCTCTGCTCTTACATCAGTGCTCTGTACGAGATTGTGTAACGATAAATCACTTTCCCCTCATATAAGTCGTTAATCGAGGTCGAAAAGCTCGTCAAATAACATTTTTCCTATTTGTAACCCCCGACAAAAAATAGGGGTGTAACAAGTTTGACCACTATGTGTGTTGTGTGTTATGTATGTCTGGCTGTGGCACCGTAGCTCGTAAACGAGTGGACCGATTTCAATAATGTTATTTTTTTAGCAGTTTTTCTAGCGGTGGTTCTTAAACATGTTTTTTAAAAATCAAGACTTTTACGAGATATTGGAGGTAAAATAGGGGATAAATTATCGAATATACCCAAGTTTGGTATCAAATGAAGGGAAATTGTATGTAGAATGCAAAACAGAAAGTCATATTGAAATCAGTTAAGCTATTTGTAAGATATAGGTTGGCAAGAGAATGTGTGTATCAAATGTAAGGGATTTCAAAACTGAGGGTATACTTTACAAAAAATAAATTAGATAACCTACAAGAGAGAGTAAAGTGTCGGGGGTTACAATTTTGATTTTATAAACTTTTTGCTTTATGCCGTGGGGTGCCGGCAGTAGAATGTTACCCCTCCTCTCTTGCCCGTGGATGCAGTAAGAATCTGCTAAGAGATGCCTTCGGAAGGTGGGCAGCAGCATCTTCCGCATCATAAACATCCTATACTGCGCTCGCCAACCCGCCTGCCAAGCGTGACGAGTATGGCAACCATGATTGAAGACCGCAGGTCGACGGTGGATGCAGATCGCTTCCAACCGCAATAACTGGAAATCCATGAGGGAGGCCTATGTCCAGCAGTGGACGTCCTACGGCTGAAATGATGATGATGAAACTTTTTGTAACAGTTTAAATTCAGGTTCCGTTCCTGTTGGTCTTAGCGTGATGCTAAATATAGCCTATAGCCGTCCACGACAAACAGGCTATCCAATACTAAATAGATTTTCAATTTGAACCAGTTATTTCTGAGATAGCGGGTTCAATCAATCAATCTCTTCAGCTTTATAGTATCAACCCACGCCAACCATCACCATCATTCATTCCAAAATTAATTCCCAAAAAAACATTCCAAACCAATTTGGAAGCTCCTTACATCAGTGCTCGATGCGTGATTGTGTAACGCGTAGATACATTACTTTCTCCTCATAGCTATCAGTCGTATATTGAGGTCGGGTTGACTCAGCCGCTATAAGTATTCCGATAGCAGAACACTAAGCAATCATATAAAAGGTCAGTTAATAATATTACGTCATTATTTCATAGAAGGCAGGGTAATGTTATGTGATTTTGCCGGGTGTGTCAAGGTCGCTTTTGTTTGGGTATCAGTCTAATGTGAGAGAGTTCAGGAATGTGTCATAACAAATTATCAACGGCCAACAATTTGCAGTCTAAGCGGTTAATGGTAACAGTCGGTGCACTGTACTGTGCAGTTCATATTATTTAAGACCTAATGATACTTAAAACCTACCTTATACCTCCGAAAGATGGGCTGCAGCATCTTTACGTGATGCATCAACATCCTCTTCTGCGCGCCAACCTGCCGTACGTGGCGAGTATGGCAACAACCGCATCGTGATCTTGGAGATCCATGAAGGAGGCCTTGGTCCAGCATTGGACATGGATAGCAGTCCAATGGCGGAGATGATGATACCTACAAAAGTCATTTTTATGAAACATTTACATATATAAATAATTATATATTTATTGTAAGATTGATGTGTACAATTTGTTGCAAAACCTAAATAATTTTTTACTCCTCTGTTATCTAGCTAACAAAACATAGTAAAAACACCCTAATACTTAACTGTAACACCTCAAACGTGGACGGCATATCCTGCCCATTTCAGGAACTCAACAATACAAAATTAAAGAGCGTTTCACATTTACGTGTGGTCGTAAACCACAGATCCCTTTATTAGGAATTCTTCAAAGGTTTTAAAGCGAAAAAAGGCAAATGTGTTTTACAACCCCGTAAAGCATCTCATCGTTAATTTTTACAATTTTTGTTTTATCGTTCGTTATATTTTGAGTAGCACCACTATCTCGAACTGCTGATGATGTTCAAGGACCAATGTTGATATTAATATTTTAAAAGCACAAGCAGATTTGTTAAGAAAAACAATTTAGAACATGGAAAACTGTAGAAAACTAATCTTTGCGTCAATGATCTAAGTTAACAATAAGCAGTTTTGTCTTGAAGTATCTAGGTGTAAGTATCTATTGATTTCTTTGTTCAATGTGTCTGAGACTTTCCGATGGGAAAAGTGCTAACTACACTTTTCACTCTATATTCTATAATAGATTTAACATGAGGATGTTAAATCTATTATAGAATATAGAGTTCACATAATATTCGTTCATAAAATTTATGGAAAATCACGAACGACGTCTAAAAATATATAAACGGCTAAAAACTACTTAAAATCACAAACTCATCAAAAAAGAAACACACTTTACGATAGGTATGCAATGCGATTTAATTAATATTCCAATATTTTGGCACACTATAACGTTGCACGTACCTACATGCTATTTATTATTCTTTACTTTTAATACTTACCAAACTTTAAAATTAAACCTTACGTTAAAATAAAACAATTAAACTTAAAAACGTATACCTACATAAAAGCATTAACCACCTATTGTACTGTTGATCTACTCGTAGCAATGTCAATAATATTCTCTATATAAATCTCAGCTTTAGGACATCCACAGCCGGACATGGTTCTGCAAATACTCATCTTGAGGGGTTGTTGCGTACTCACCACGCTTGGCAGACGGTTGGCGAGAGCATACGGGATGCTACTTATACACGGAAAGAAGCTACTGCCCATCTTTTGGATTCCTTCATATAAATTGCTTGCTTACTATATTTTTTTTTACAAAATGATAACAACTGATTATGGGTATTGATGTTTTGGATTGGGAAGCTAGTCAAATCAATAAAAATTCAGAAAAAGATCAACCAAAAGAAAGTTAATTTTAGTTTTAGTCAAATGAATAAAAATTCAAAAAAAGATTCAGAAAAAAGAGTTTTAGTACCGGCAGTTTCTTTACGTTTTGTAAACATAGAATTTGGCTAAAATATGTTACGTATATATTTTTCTACTACTGTAAAATTATTATATTAATGATCTGCGTCCTTAGTAAATAATACCAACTTCTGGATATAAAAACCCTTTACTTTCAATAAATAAATACTTCACAAAAGAAAAAGTTCTATGTGAACTCACGAGTTCAGAGTTGGGTGAGACTGAACATGTGAATGATGTTACGATTCCCGCGCTCGAGCGAACCAGCTAATAGATACCCTGGCCCATCAAACCACCCATTCAGACGTAAATTGAGATATCTCTCAGTAATTAAAGCGATACACTTGGCCGACTGCATTTACTGGCTGTTCTATTGAGTTTAAAATAGGATTTGGTGACGTGATAAATGGAAAGTGTCTTCGGAATCTTGTCGAATACAAAGTTAAATGAGGATGACAAAGTTAGTTTATTTCATCAATATTATTTGAAATACGTTTCAAATTATATTGATAAAAAGGTATGAATTGCCGAAAACTGGCAAGATACAGCGATGGACAACAGAAAGTGGCGAGTTCTCGTATCGGAAGTCAAGACTCAATTTGGGTCCCTGAGCCAATGGAGTAAGTAAGTAAATGATATGTACATATGAATACAATGAAATGCATACACGATTATCCAAAAATAATAATATTATGTACAATGTAAGGACAACAATAGAACTATGAAAGACAAACAAAAAAAAACGTTAAAGTAATCACATTAAACGTCAAAAGCTGGTCAATCAAAGCTAATAGAATATGATAATTTTCAAAATATTTGAATATAGATAGCTTACAGATAAATGTTTTCTTTATTACATTGATCTTTTGATTAAATTTGGTTGATATGATAACTCTAACGACAGTAATCACTTGCTTAGTAATAATAACTATTATTGTATTTATGGCAAGCTATATATGTAACTAGACGTAAAATACCTAATCTATAGAATATACAGGTTATCCCATGGCCATACCACATGGAAGGAAAATACCTTAGATATTATTGACCGTGGAAAATTTTACACAGAGAAGATTTATTTATAAGTTTTATTTTGATGTAAACAATTTATACTGAATTCAAATAATTTTGAATTAGCCTGTCTCAATCTGGGATCCAACCTGCAAAATGGTAAAAAATAAACAACCGTATTTAACGCAACCGCAACATTTTACGATACCAATCAAAAGTCTCAATTATCACCAAAAAATTTGGGACTGCAGATCACACTAAAAAATTTGGGATCACAGATCAGACTGCAAGCATACAAAACAAATGCTCCCAGAGAGAAACAGGAAGATAACCAATACTTTGCTTAAGATGACAAGACAAG
Organism: Pasiphila rectangulata; assembly: GCA_963082625.1. Lineage (NCBI taxonomy): Eukaryota > Metazoa > Arthropoda > Insecta > Lepidoptera > Geometridae > Pasiphila > Pasiphila rectangulata. The sequence continues at coordinate 14,177,195 of OY720237.1, forward strand.
ACCTACAGATGATGGTGGGCGTCTCTGTCATCTCTGAGATCACGGGACACTGTGATCTCAATCACAATGATAAAAAATTAAAAGGAATAATCAACGATAAATACAAGTTGTTGAACTACTAAAAGTAAAGATGGCAGTCATCATTGTAATTACTTACGAGTACAATTACAATTATTCACTGTTTACTAAAATATCATATTAATTATGGTAAGCAAAAAAACAGAGGAAACAACATATATGACGTCAACAATAATTTTCGACTAATTTTGCATCATAGAAATCATACAACGTTCGCAGACTAGTAAGAAGTTGTATAGGAAAACAATAAGACGAATAAAACCCCAGCGGATGGGTTGCATCCGTGTTTTTGTTGCTGCGCTCATAAAGTCGGTACCATTGTCCTTGGTGGGAAGAATACTAGTAGTTCTTTGTCATGTTCCTACGGTGGCTAATCAGCTGCCATTTATTAAGAACGGTAAAAACTGTATGATACGAGCATGCATCTCGTTCAGTAACTACTATATAGGCCTAAACAGGCGGTCTATTGTGAGATACGATGGCCGATTAAAGCTTTACCGACACTATGTACTATTACAATATACACAGTTATAGGCAAAGAGTATCATACAATGTTTTGTAAATCTTTGAAGCCATACTGGTAAAGTTCTATTCACCATCAATCGACATTTTAGACTGACATGATAAAGCACAGTTCGCTGTAATGGTTTACATTTTTCAAGGCTAAAAGCTTCGCTTCGTTTGCGACTAGTGCTATTCTTTGCCCTAAGTTCTAAGAGCATCAAAATACTGCGCAAGTTAAGCAAGTTATAATACGTTCTTCTCGGTCTTTGGCACTCTTGACAGAGCCATGAATAGTAATAATTCTTTAAATTTTCAAATAATCAAACCTACTTCAAATGATGAAATCATTGACTTGTTTCCAACCGCTATATGTCTATTATATTTGAGTATTTCCCTACATTTATCATGGATCCCATTATCAGAACTAGGTGTAAAGACACACAAATATCATAATGTGAAACAAAAACGATCAAAAAATAACTGCAAGCTTAAACTATACCTTGATGGACTCTAGTACTCAAAACAAAAGAGGGCCCACCCAATAAAATATGATTTCAATAAAAATAATAAAAAATACGTACAATTTGTTTCAAGATAAATTTTAGGAATAGGTTAACGTTAACACATTCAGGATTATTAAAAAAACATTACAGCAGGTACCTTATTTATGCCAAAACAATTCAAGAAATGCGCGTTTTTACACATTAACTTAAATTATTCGGTTTTCCAAAACAATGCATTGAAGACACGAGCACATTTTTTTTAAAAAGCTTCGTAACGTTTCTTTAATGCCTTATGTTGAGAAACGAGTAAGTTCTCCCCAATTGCGCACACACTCTCTGAGTCGGTTTGAAATACTCTCTATGAGGTGTATGACGTTTTCAACTGGAATTTGCTCCCAACACACTTTTAAAGCAGTTATCAACTCCTGTCGGCTATGAATCAGTGTGGTTGTCTTTAAGGCTTCTTTTCAAATGGTCCCAGATATGCTTGATCGGATTCAGGTCCGGACTCATGGCAGGTCTGGGTAGAACTGCCATACCGGCTTCGGAGATTGCACTTTGGGTCACTCTGGCAGTATGAGGGCGAGCGTTATCTTGCATCAGAATAAAGTTAGGGTGGGATTAGCATAATGGGCAAAACCGAGCTAGTGAATTTGGATGAGGGCAATGTGACGGCCGCCAGCTATGTTCAGCATATCATCCGACCTCATGTGATCCCATATTCACAGCGAGTAGGCATCACACGGCCGTCACATTGCCCTCATCCAAAATCACTAGCTCGGTTTTGCCCAGTATGCTAATCCCACCCCATACCATAATACTGGGTCCACCAAAGCGGTCAGTTTCACGAATACATGGTTCTGTAAAACGATCTCCAGGTCGTCGCCAAACTGGTACGCGTATGTCATCATTAAAAAAACTTTACTTTTAATTCATTTGTAAAGTGCACTGTCCTCCAATTATCCATGGTCCATTCGAGGTGATCACGTGCAAACCTAAATCGCGCTGCATGGTGGGATCTGATCAATTTGAGCCGAACAACTGGCATTCCGAAGCGTTGCTGGTCTTCATGAAGTCTGTTTCGAACAGTTTGGTCACCCACTCGCGTTCCAGTGGCGTCACGTAAGCGGTTTCTCAATATGCGTGCAGTTACAGTTCGGTCGCGACGTGCAGAGAGTCGGATGTATTGGTCTTCTTGGGAGGTTGTGTACCTCTTGATAGCGTTCCCACACATTTCTAATAGCTCGTCTAGACCCACCTAAGCTTGATGCTATCGATCTTTGCGAATATCCCTGCTGAAGCCAAACAATGGCTCTTGTCGCGGATTCTGTGTCCATGTGACGTCGAGAACCAGGCATTGTTTATGCAAACACAAATTTAATCGATAATAAAAGGTAAGGTTCCGATAACTTCTTCGTAAGACACAAGAAACACCACTGAATGGCACTCATAGATTCTAAGATAATATATAATATCGTAAGATTTTTGTTTTTTGGTCTACCCACTTAAAAAACCATCTTGGCGTTTAAATATGCCTACTTAACATTCCCTCATCTGTAAAAATAAAATGTGTCGGGCAAAATATCGATATATTTCAAGTGGGCCAGCCCTATTTCGTTTTGAGTAGCTATTACAATTATTTAATTCCTCATAGATCCTGTCATCAGAATAGAGTTGTAAAACAATTTGGAACAGCTTTGAAAAATGATCTACCTTATAAATTATAATAGAAAATCGTCATAATCCATTCATAAGTAGCGGAGTAATCTCGTAAAAAACATAAAAAACATACAGTCGAATCAAGAACTTCCTTCTTCTTGAAGTCGGTAAAAATATAACTATATATTTCATACAAAACCACATGTTTAGTCTCAATGACGTCAATTGTCTAATGTGAACAACGGCATGTGTATGCAAAACAGAAAAAAATAACAAAAAATGGACAAAGAAAAGAGATACTTCATATTCATAGCGGTTGCGCTGCTCGACAAACAAATATTATTAGACATAATATTCAAGAAAACTCATCATTCATTTTCCCATCAACAGTGAAATCCATATCATTCCCTATACATCACTTTCAATAGAATATGGTCATCTTAGACGTAGCACGTCCACTGCTGGACAAATGCCTCCCTCATTGCCAATCAAGAGGGGATCAAGAGGTTGCCATACTCCCCACGCGTGGCAGGCGGGTTGGAAAGACGCTGCTTCCTATCTTCCGGAGATATCCTTTGACAGATTATTACTGATTTTGCTTCCACGAGCAAAAGAGGAGGCAATGATCGACTGTTTGTTACAAATTTGTTTTTTAATATGTTGTATGACCCTTGATTTTGCTTTGAATATGAACATTAATAAAAAAATCTTCTTGCCTAAATTAAGAGGTATAAAATATTTTTAAAAATATAAAAGATAACTTCATGCATGAAATCGTTATAACCAAACGTCTTATATTGACCATTATAAATAAAAAACCGATGATAAAATTTATTCTAGGAGTGTCTTAATAAATAAATAAAAATAAAAATATTCCTAAACATATATTAGTTAGTAAAGACACAGAATGCGAAGGAAACATAACACCCACATAGCGTAATAAATCACAAAAAACTTTATATATAATTTCCATGAAAAATTAATCAATCATCCTCAAAGTTGACAAAGCAGAAGTTTCAAAACCAGGGTAGGTTTACAGGGTGTTAAACTCGAAATATTGTCGAACGAAAGACGGGCTTCTACAGCCCGTGAGCTTGTAAGTGTGGAAGCAACAGCAGTCGAAGCCGTTATACCGTAGTGTTCGTACGTCTGTTACTCGCGCGCGCAAGTTATTCTCTTCGTCGCATCTTTGTGACTGCAAGTGGAGTGAAAAACGCATTTTAAAACTATTTTTAACCGAAGTTCAGTGGTGCAAAGTCTGTAATTGGATTGTGCTGTTTTGCTGTGGATTGCACTTCGAATTTTGCATTTGTTTGCTGTTCGCCGGTTCACTAATAGCTTCGTGGAGGTAAGCAGATTTTTTGTAGATTCCCGTGTTATATTTTACCTTGGTTACCGACGCAACATTCTATTTTTGGAATTTCCCTTTGATTTTAAAGTTGATGCTATATTTATTTACAGTTCTATGTTAGTTAAATTATACATCTTCGATTCTGATCGATTATGCTTAAAATAGTTATTTTTATTATATTCATTGTTTTATATCATACATTATACCTTAGCTTACGTACCTCAATATTTTTTTTATTATTAGTGAGACAACAAAAGGATGTTCTTCAAAATAACGTTAAGCTTTTTAGTTGTTAGTTGTGTATAGAGTGGTTAAAATATGCGCCTTCTTAAAGACTCCTTATTTTTCATATTTATTTTCCATGTCCAAAAATTCAATAATCTTATCCATCATCCTTATATCAACATAAGATCCATTACTGAACCTGTATGTTGGTATTCTGGCTAGTGCAGGTACCTACCCAGTAAAAAAGCTATACGAGTATATCGTTTGTATTTATTTGCATTATGCTAGATTCTACGCGCGGCTTTGTACGCGTAGAAAAAACGAAATTTATATATTATGTTTTATGATTTTCAACGACCTTCAAAATGCTGTCTTGATCTACTTCATTCACACCTTTTTAAAAGAAATATTATTATAGGTGTTTTTGGGTACAGTGCCTTTGTCTCTGTACACATAGGTACATTACTCAGATCAGATACGCAATTATTATTGCACTGCTTTTCGGCAAATCAATTTGAAATTTTCTAACCACAACGACTGCAACTGCAACACTATTCCGTAACGCTATGAAATTCCCTTGCCCGTTCTCAGTAAATGACATCATTATTATGCAAAATTGTATGACAATTGGGTTTTCACAAAGTAAGTACCTAAGCCTATATTGCTAAAGATTTTTATTTATTCATATACCGAGCTTCCACTTCGTGCAGGATGGGTTGTAGTAATTTTTTCTGCATTGTCCCCGTGACTACTTAGACCAGCCCAACTCCTTAACGGAGAAGGACTCTGGGTCGTTGACCATGAGCATCTCTGAAGGGGATGCAGATATCTCAATGAACAACAAATATGCAGATATTGTTGATGTGGAAGGGCGAGTAATAGTAATGTTATTTATGATCCGCTCGCACACTATGGGCACTTAGAAACAAACAGACGAACCGTCAACTGAGTTCTCATTTTATAGTAAGGATAAGGATCATCATCATCTCAGTTGAGGGACTGCTCCACGTCCAATGCTAGCAAGGGCTTTCCTCATGAATCTCCAAGTACTGATCATGAGGAGTTGTTACCGTTTTAACCACGCTTGGCGGGTTGGCGAGTGCGGTACGGGATGTTGACACATGGAAACACGCTGCTGCCCATCTTCCGGAGGTATCTCTTAATAGATTATTACTGCACCTGCGGGCAAAGGATGAAGGGCAACATTCTATTGCCGGCACCTAATGGTTAGGGATACTTATATGTATCTAACAACGCTAACCGTCCATCCGTCCAAACCAGTTCTTGGTCAGATAAGTTTGTTATTATTTTTTCTGAAACAGGTATAGAAGACGCGTTCAACTGCCGCTTTATGCTACCAACTATTGGTTAGATCTATGAGTGGATACGATAATAATGTAGTATTGGTGGTATCTGGTGGTATTAGTGTATTATATTTTCTGTGGTGGTATTCACTTGATGACCTCTGCGGCGCAGTAGGCGAAGCAAGACGTTTCGGGTTCGATTGCCGCCTCGGGACAAATGTCTGTACAATCTGCAGATATTTTGTTCAAGTTGTTCTGAATGTTTCTGTATATTATATTAAAAAAATATATATCTATGTACTAGCTTGTGGCCGCCGCTGAGCATGCGTTTTACCCAAATAAAAAGTAGCCTATGTGTTAATCCTGGTCAAGATCTATACGTGTGCAAAATTTCAGCTCAATCCGTAGCCTAGTTTTTGCGTGAAGAGGTAACAAACCTCCATACAAACAAACTTTCGGCTTTATAATATTAGTGAGATAATGCACTAGGTATATCATCGATATCACAAGGGCTAGAAGATGCTGCGTGAGTTGTCCAGCATTATTTATTTATTATTTACTTGTTCTTTCCTCTGAATATGGCTGACTTAGCTGAGAGGATAGTTTAAAGCTACAACACAGGGTTTCCCTAGCACATCTGTTATAGCAATTAGTGTTTGTGTTTAAGTGCCTACATGACATAATCTAATCTAATCAGCCTGTAGGATCCCACTGCTGGGCAAAGGCCTCCCTTCCCTCTCTCCATACTTCCCGGTCCAAGGCGTTGGTACATCAACACATGACATAAACCTACATTATTTATTACTGTAGGTAAGTTTCTATAAACACATTTATAAGTAGTTATAAACTTATAAAACTATTAAAACTTAGACAGTGAAGTATGAATTGCATAATTTTTATTGTTAACATATTGTAGGTACGTACTTGTTTTATGAGTTAAATAAATTCTTAATTCTCAGAGGTGGCGAATAAGTTTTATCTATCTGACAATATCCAAGGCACTGCATCGTCCCGAAGAACATGGGTTAACAGCTGCTGTTGCTATAAACCATCTTATAGATTTGAAAGGCCAAAATTAACTTTGGATAAGGTTAAGATAAAGGTAAAAGCGCAAACCAATAGTCCATATTCCTATATAGTTAATAGTCCTATTCCTGGGGCTTTAGTTTTCTGTTGCAATAGCATCATAAATTATGGATCACGTGCTTCATTTCGACAGTTTCACCTGCTTCCCCCCGTCTTTAGGTTATACCACATTAAAACTGCCGTGGGGTGCCGGCAGTAGAATGTTACCCCTCCTCGCATACCCATGGATGCAGTAAGAGCCTGCTAAGGGATACCTCCGGAAGATGGGCAGCAGCGTCTTTCCGTTTACCAACATCCCGTACTGCGCTCGCCAACCCGCCTGCCAAGCGTGGTGAGTATGGTAACTACCCCTCATGGAGATCCATGAGCGAGGCCTGTGTTCAGTAGTGGACGTTATACGGCTGAAACGAACATTAAAACTATGTTTCCCTATATTAATTTAAACAGATCAAAAATCCTACTAATATATAAAAGTGAAAGTAAGAATGTATGTATGTTCCCTTTTCACGTTGAACCCGCTGAACCGATTTGGATGAGTTTTAGTATAGGAGTAAATTAGACCATGGAGACGGACATAGGCTACTTTTCGTTGCGTAAATTAGTAGTTATAAGTATGGAGTTTTACCCGTATTAACTTGCAGTCTCATCCCCGATTCGTAGGTCATTTTGTACTTATATCAATAAGTTTATTTGTCTCTCGTACCTTTAAATTCGTGTACTGATTAAATGTTGACATTCTCTGTCAACATGATAACAAAGGTCTAGTCTGGTTACTTTAACTTTGCTGAAAACTATTGTGGACTTTTTGAAACTTACTTGAGGATAAAAAACAAATTTGCGTTTAGTTATTTGCGAAGTTTATTTTTCATAGCAAAATGAACAAACATATCATAAACATTCATTCCAAAGGCACCTTTTTATGCTTAGTGGAATGAGTGGAGAATACAGAATACGGACGGCACCTTGTTTATGATTGGTGGAATGAGTGGAGAATACAGAATATGACCGAAAATTAAAATTACCGACGTATGATTACGTTATTGTTATGTGCTTCGGTCAAGGACCGTCCAAGACCTCCAAGAGAAGTCTGGCTCATGATTTACCAAAGATCGATGGAGCGAATCATTCTGGGCTAGCAGATCAACTAAGTTACCAACACCATGCTACGCTCCCTACTAGCGATAGCGCTAGCTCTTAGGACACAAAATTGACCCCATGTTTCATCATCATCATCAGTTCAGCCGTAAAACGTCCACTACTGAACACATGCCTCCCTCATGGATCTCCCATGAGGGGTAGTTGCCATACTCACCACGCTTGGCAGGCGGGTTGGTGAGCGCAGTATAGGATGTTGATACACGGAAAGACGCTGCTGCCCATCATCCGGAGGTATCCCTTAGCAGGCTCTTACTGCATCCATGGGCATGAGAGGAGGAGTAACATTCTACTGCCGGCACCCCACAGCATATACCCCATGTTTAGTTTAGTTTATTTATTCATAACGTTTCGGGTTACAATTCAAATCTTAAGTTAAATTTACAATTACATTTTACACTTTTATGCATAGTAATATAATAATAAAAATCATTTATAGTATAGTATTAATATAATAACAATAATAAATTAATTATTGTAGAGGTAGTATTTAATAAAAATAATTAAAAATAACAATAAGTGAAAAATATATTAAAAGGTATCTGCTGTTTTAGTTTATGTTATTGTATACATACTACAAACTACAGCTATATCTTTGTGTAGTGCTAATACACACTCGATAATACCATGTTTGTTACCTACACGAGGCGCAAATCCTTACCTTGCTGTAACAAAGTTCTAAACAAGCACGGGAGGTAAAGATTTTCTATACGGTAATTTACCTGCTGCCCATTTTGTTTATTTTATAAAATAAAAATATAAATTTAAATGTTTTTTCTCCAAATTCTAACAATATGTAGGTTATAAAAAAATATATAATATGAAAGCCATTATTTATGGATGGTCCGAGGCCTAGAACAACGGGCTGTCATACTAGTCGAATTTGACTGTGATTTTAGCAAAGTCTTTTTTAGTTTATTTTTAAAATTACTAACTGTTTCGCAATTTTTTAACGGTGGAGGCAAGTTGTTCCAGCATTTCGTGGCAGCATATTTAAAGCTGCCACGAAATGCAGCCGTTCTGTGCCTCGGACATATGAGGCGGCTGGATTGGCGGATGTGGCGGTTTGAGAAGTTAAGCTTCTCAATCAGGTAACTGGGCTGTTGGGTTTTAATGGTTCCAAAAAGTAGAGTGGCAAAATGAAGTGTTCTGCGAGAAGACATATTGAGGAGACCGTTGGCATTTATATAAGGAGAGATGTGGGTTCGTCGGGGTATGGGGTAGCAAAAGCGAATACATGCGTTTTTTATACGCTGCGTTAATTATTTTGACAGGGCTAGAAGACATTCCCCGAACACAGTGTCAGCAAAGTTTAGTTTTGATAATATATGAGATTCACAGAGTTTTAACCTCAGATCTACACTAAGGTATTCGCGCATACGGTATAATATTGATAGTCGATAAAGGCAATTTTGTACTGTTTTAAGAATATAATTTTCAAAGTGAAGTGTTACGACTTTACACTTTGCTATTAGGTATTGGAGTCTAAATAAGCGACATTCTTATACATTTAAAAAATACGCAGACATTGCCGAGCCAGTGTGGTATTAAAATAAATCATAATAACCCCTACAATAATCATCAGCGGGCAGGATGTCTGCCGGGTCCGCTAGTACAACATAATTTATGTAAAAAGTAGTCTAATTTTGTTGGAGAACCTTGACAGCGCCACCTCTTACCTGATAATGGAACTTATGTATCTAAATTTTTAAAACTTTCGATGATTCCTGGAAAACTATGCTAATTAGAGAAGTCGTTATAATTTTCCTGTAATCTTTATATAATATGTAAAGATTATTTTAAAGCTAATCGAATTGGGTATATTATACCTAATTCGATTAGCTTTAAAATATTCAGGCGTTTATCTCTGCAAACTTAGGAGATAAGGGGGAGAATGGTGTTTTATTCAACTATAATTGTAAATGCCCCATCCTCGGCCACCATTCTGTTGTTGTCTTGCTCCACCTGGCATCACCACGCCTTTCAAGCTGTCCTGCCCAACTCGACTTTAGTTCCTTTATCCTAGTTCCAACGTCTTGGACTTTTGTCGTTCGTCGCATATCGATATTCGGAACTCGGTCGATTAGTTTAATACCGAGCATGGCGCACTCCATGGCTATCTGTGCAACTCGCCGCCTGTACACAGTCTCCTGCGTGAGCGTCCATGTCTCGGCACCGAACGTCATGGTGGGCAGGACGCACTGATTAGACCTTGCTCGACGTAAGTATGTCATCTAACTTCCCAATAGCTGCCCATCCAAGTTGTATTCTTTTTGATATCTCTTTTGGCTGATGTTGTTTGCCAAAGGATAGATATGTTCAAGAAAGACATATTGATCGACTCGGGCGACCGGTGGCGAGGTAGGTCGACGACCTGGTACTCATCGCAGGGCGTCAATGGATGTGACTGGCACAGGATCGTGATGGATGGCACAAACTTAGGGAGGCATATACCCAGCAATGGGTGAAATCAGGCTGTGGATGATGATGATGATGATAATGTAAATATTAAAAAAAACTATACGGCTTAGAAAAAAATAAAAACTGTTTATTAATATATAAATAAAAAGCATAATTATGTTACCCCACATGACCTAGTAACTTTGAGACCCGATTTACAATCATAATAAAAATATATTTCAACATTTTCACATTATGAAATATTACCACAATATTACACCTTACACTGTTTAATCTGTATGTGTGTGGTTAAATTGCTATTCGACTTTGCCTATGAACTGGATTAAATACACATCCATATCAATGTTTATATTTATTTAGCAACCGTTCGACAGAATCGGTTATTGCTACCGAAATGATGTTTACGTTACCAACTGATCTGATAATCAATAGAAGTGAGTGAATATTGAACTTATGCTGATTATCTAGTACCTGTAGGAACATAGGTATACCTGGTTACTAACTTGTGTTGGTTTACACAGTTTTTATCTCGACAACCAATTCTTGATTATCTACTTTGGTCTCCGGCCGTCCACGGGGCTTGTACAGCAGGGCGAAATTTCCAGAACGAAAACGTTAAAGTCAAAAACGCACTGTTTTCTTTTGCGTCACCACTGCCATACACATCATTAATCCTTCAAGATGTTTCTGCAGCAATGGTGCCACGGTGGAACTCGTACTCGTAAATAACGCCATATTTCAAGTTTTCCAGTTTGTAAACTGAGTGACGCAAAGAAAAAATACAAAAGAGGAAAACAAATGAATTATGTTTTTTGAAACACAAATTCATGAGTAAATAGCTGTATAAATTTGAATTTGGAATTCTTAACCAAAGAGGAGTTATTTGAGATCAAAGTGGCCAGTACGACAAAACGCCAATTTCATATGTATACACGACCTAATTATTTGTTTGTTTAACAGAATTCACACTGACAGAGTTATTGTCACTAGTTAATGATAGTGTCGCTAGCTTCGTCTAGTGGCGCCATCTTGTAGACGAGTTTATTTTTTGCTGAAAATAGCTTATTGCACTCATTGCGCAACTTTGGTAATCACACGCACAATAAAAATGACTGGTACCAATCACGCTACAGTAACGTACCTAATTTTACCATCAGGTGTATTCTGTTCCCCTCATTTTGTTTAACGCACCTGTCTCACGCACCGACCCTCAAAAACACCCTACGTTTTTTTCGACATGGATAATGTCTACTTTTGTGGGTAATTTCAACATAAAGCTTATCCGACTTCAAAATAAATGAGGAGGTTCTCCAGTCTTCTGTATTTTTTGAGTAGACCTTAAACCTCCATTGTTTATGAACTTTCAATTATTTTTCCCATTTTTTTAAACACCCGATTCTGATGCGATTCGTGAAGAATTAAATAACTGTAACAGTTTCTACTAGAGCCCCTCAAAGTATGCCCTAAATTGAAACTTGCGAGTGCATTACACTGTGTTATATTGTTTATTATATAATAATTACTTACTTGAGTAACCATTTAATTTTTAATATTTGATACCATAAATAGTGCATAATTTTTTATCTTAAAAAGATATAGCAAATTGGATATTTCTGTTAGGTTGCATCCGAATTTATTAATAATGAACCGAATTTTCGATTAATATTTTTTATATTAATCGAAATAGGTAGCGACCGGTGGCAAATACCTACGAAACTATTTCAAGACATAAGCACGACTTCATTGTTAATGTTTCCAAAGTAGTTTACAAGTTTATTGGACATAAATCTTTCGAGAACTGACTTATTACTGGCGCCCGTTCTTATCACATCCTTCTCCTTGCACGTGTTATCACATCCTGCGAGGCGAAACATTACTTGACCTCTGCAGGATAAGTGTGATAAGGGGGTTATTGTCCTGGGAGAACGTTCCTTTAGTAAATTGTCTTATTTCGTAAGATAATAACAAAAAAAGCAAATTGACTACCTAGACTGTCAACTTTTATGTAACATCCTCTTACTTACTGACTTATAACTAGGTAAGACTGGAATGATAGCAGGTATATGTAGGTGCTGGGCAAGCCTAATCAATCTAGTTAGATGACGTGGCATAGGACATAGTTATTTCCTAGGTACTGCAGCGTCCCATACAGCATCTAAATCTAAACTAGGAAATTTTAGGTCTTGCAGGCGATATAAATTACAAAATCTCATTTTATGTCAAAAATTCGTAAGCAATCCTAGGAATTTGACCTTATACATTCGAAATAAAACAATAACAAAAAACAAAAAGTACATTAACATTTCAAAAGTTTCAAATTTTCTCATTTTATTTTGGTTAAAATAACCATATACTCTACTTTTATCATCTTCAGCCGAAAAACTTCCACTGCTGAACACAGGTCTCTCTCGTGGATCTCCATGAGGGGTACCTAGTTGCCATACTCACCACGCTTGGCAGGCGGGTTGGCGAGCGCAGTACGGAATGATGATACACGGAAAGACGCTGCTGCCCATCTTCCCTTAGCAGGCTCTTACTGCATCCACGGGCATGAGAGGAGGGGTAACATTCTACTGCCGGCACCCCACGGCCATAACCTACTTTAAACCTCGAGAAGGTTCTTAACCATGAACTACAAATGATGCTGTACTGCTTTCTGCTGTACAACACTGTGCCATAAGAGAATTTAATCACTGTAAGGTCATATGAAACGTCTTCTAATCCAAGCCCTCGTTAGGCACACATAATAATAGTAATTTCTACTCTCTCCTCTCGCTCCTAATGTCAAGTAAGTAAACATAATTGACGACTTCTGGGGCGCAGTAGGTTTAATAACCGGCTGAGACACAGGCGATGCGAGATCGTTCCCCACCGCGCCAAGATGTTGGCTTTCATCATTTCAGCCTTAAAACGTCCACTGATGAACACAGGCCTCCCTCATGGATCTCCATGAGGGGTAGTTGCCATTCTCACCACGCTTGGCAGGCGGGTTGGTGAGCGCAGTATGGGATGTTGATACACGGATAGACGCTGCTGCCCATCTTCCGGAGGTGTCCCTTAGCAGGCTCTTACTGCATCCACGGGTAGGAGAGGAGGGGTAACATTCCACTGCCGGCACCCCACGGCATATCTTGATGTTGGCTTTATCTTCAGATATTTGTCTCGGGTCTAGGTGTTTTCTAGGTATGATAATAAAATATTTATTAACAAAAATATAAACATACCATTAACCATCCGGTACCACAAGCTCTGCATACTTTTGCGTTTGATGCTGTGTAAGATATCCAGCAATATTTATTATCCACCTCTTCAGTATTATATTCCATACAACACAACAGTTGATGCACGACTTTTTGATATCCATTTAGCTAAAATCCCAACAAAGATAGCACATTAAGCATCACCTGTCATCCTGTCAGGGGTTGGGCGCTTATAAATAACTATCTGACCCGGCAAACTTCGTATCGCACCTATAACTACCACCACTTACAACTTACCCTACAACGACCCTACTACTATCCTACAACTACGCTACAACTAACGCGGAAACATGTGTTTATATTTTTTCCATACGAACTGTCATCCCCTATTTTTACCCCTTCTGATTTAATTTACGCAACGAAAAGTAGCCTATGTCCGTCTCCATGGTCTAATCATCATCCATATCGGTTCAGCGGTTTTGACGTGAAAAGGGAACATACAAACATACATTCTACTTTAACTTTTATATATTAGGTAGGATTAGTAGGATGCGCTATATCGGCAGCAAGTCGTTTCCTGGCCGAGTTTCAGTATGCCACGGAGGTATGAAACACTGAACTTGCTGAGATTTAGATTACAAAACTCTGTAATGTACACGCCGCAACAAAATCTAGCATGAAATTTAAATAAAACTCTCCTGTAGTACAAAGTTTTGTACAAAGGGGATTTGTGATAGAATAAGGTAGAAGAGATGGGTGAAGTAATGAAATAGTGATTCAGCTTGAGAATAGCAATATTGTATAATGCCAACTTGCTTCTTTCCGCAACTTTATACGCGTTGAGCTGGCTCAAAAAGTAGCCTACGTGTTATTCCTAGTCTACACCTATACGTGTGCATATGTAACAAACATCTTAAAAAAAAACGACAGGATTAAAGTAATTAGCTGAGCTACAAGCTGATATGTAACTTATTAATATAATTTTAATTTTGAAATTCTATAAACTATAATACTCAACTCTATTTCAAAATTCCCATCCAAAAAAATTACTATAAATATTTTTATCGATTTAAATTGAATAGAAAATTTTTTAAGTTGATCAAATCAGTGTAGACATTTACTTTACAGCAAAACAGAAATGTAATTGAGTAATTATTCATTATTTAAGTTCGCTATTTTAAAGCTTCGCTAGGAGCTTCAGAATATGCTTACTGAATAGGGAAATGTGATCAAAATATTTTCACTATCGTAATTTTTTATAACACGTGATAGGTCCTGACACTGTATTATTCTATTTTATGTTGATATTTTGACAGCTAAGAATATAGTGCAAATGTCCAAAACCTTTTAGTACGAAATGTTTAAAAATATCGGATATCGGAAGTGAGGCAACTATAATTGTTTACATTGTGCGGACAAACACATGTGGTCTACATTTTCTTGGCTAGCAATATTTTGTGGATAGGAAGATAAATCTTCTTTTAATTTAATTTCAAACAATATTTAAATTTCTGTTATATGTTCAAGTTGATTTTTACACTTGTGCCAATAAGAAATTGTACTTCGTAAACAATTAAAAAAATAAAACTTTTAGGTGCAAAAGGAAAACAAAATAAATTGGCAGAGTTCCTCCCATAGATTCAGAATATATTACAAGTATTCTGTTATTAAACACGAAATCCTGAAGCTGCCGTGGCTTTTCATAAACTTTTATTAGCATTTTAATGAGGGTTCTGCTGGTTTCAAGGTTTGTTTACACATAAAATAAAAATAAAATACCGAAATGAATTTTATATAATTGCAGGGGAACAGAAACTAATGACAGGTTATGAGTGTTAGGACGACTGAAGTTCTAATATATTTAATCAGAACCTGATACGCAGAGGCATAATATAAATATTTAATAAGGATTTTGTAATTGAAAACACAATCCACACATTCCGTGTGTAGCCCGTATGTGTATTAGTAAAATACCATCGACCGATATACCGAAATAACTTCGCTTTTCAAACAAAGCAACGGCATAAGGAAAAGCAATGGAACCACGTAGAATAGAAGACACAAAACATGAGGAGTTGAGGTGTGGCGTGTCATACTGGTCAGTTAGCATACTTACGGTATAATTTTATTTGGTAACCGGAATCCTGCCGTGGCATATCGACCGATGAAGGTTTTAGCATTGAATAATCGTGGTTCTTAACATTTTTTGATATAGCGGTATTTATAGCAGGTATAATAAAGTAACTAATTTCAGAAGACGAAAACTCTTTATAACAAGAATTATATGATGGATACAAAATGTTATGTAAAAACATAACATTTTGTAAGCATTATGGGCATTTATTCAATAAAATGCATAAAAAAACAGCAACGAAATATCATAAATTTTGAATATTTGGACAAGCTATCTTATAAAATGCGCCGGCTTCTATGTTGCGAACTGTTGCATCCTACTCAAGTTTCAACAAGAACGGGCAAGGGGTATTTGATCGCTTCTAAACAACAAATAAATATAACTAGTAGGACCAAAATCGCAACAGAACGACGACCACTTGGTAACTTCGAGTAGGTACGATTGTGGCGAAATGACAACTGGTTTGCAAGCCTTACTTGCTTCACATGTCACACCCATCAAAGACCTTTACGATCTCACAATTTGTCTGGGTAGACTACTTGATATGAAACGTACTCGTATCTTTTAAAACTTCAATTTTCCACTTTATCATCTTCAATTTATCATTATACTTTTTGATCCTTTGCCGGTGGTCCCATTCCCTTGCGTCAATACAGAATTGTGTAATAATTTGTCAGGATAAAAATGATAAAACCAGCTTAGCTAATTTCAATCCTGTCATGAAGGAATAAGGTTGGTATGGTGTGTATTCTGCCATGTATAAAGGAGCACTGAACTTTGCGGAGCGCCGAGGCTCTGTCCACACCTGAGGCTCACTCACACGGCCATTAGTTCTGACAGCCTCATCTTTGAGATTACTGCCTGTACATACTGAGCGTTTGGTCATTTTATAAGGTACTTTTCGAGTCTTTCTACCGTGTCAAACTTGTCTCAGCGCATGGAGAGTGCTTAATCTGTACTGTTCACACGCAATGCCAGTTCAATCTAAACCTTTTGACTGACCACATAAAACCATGAAAACTCGTTAACCGTCACTAATGAAGCTACATAAAAACCTGATGATGCAATCTTCCAAAATGACTCCAGCAAAGAATAAACAACTATATACTCGAGCATTTAGCATAGTATATTGTTAACAATATTTTGATACTGTTTTGAACTTTACGCTAGTCATCGAAGTAATAACGCGAGAAATTGCTTCGTAATTGGTTTTTGATGGAGCAGGGAAAACCTTCATATTTATAATAAGAAAATACGAGTATCAGATAGCAAGGCTATTTTACAGCTTTTATATGATAATGATTAGAGGTTAAGAATCTTAAACCTTACAACAGGTAAAGATATAAATTTTTAACCCAGTACTAATAATGAAAAGTCAAAACACGATTAAATTTACAGCTTGTTAGTAATTAAACATCGAAAACAATACGTATCAGATAGAAAGCTCCTGACAGTGAATGAATAAACCTACTTTTGTAAACGCTCCCATTCCCATATAAGTACAAATTAGTATATTCCAAGCCCACCGGCGCATCGTCCCCTCTGCATTTATAAGAAAATTTATTTCTGGAGAGCCCTGCACTTTTAAGAAGAAGCGACAAGACTATTTCGAGTGTTGAACTGCAGAACCACGTTTGATTTACAATTCTGGATTATTCACAAATTAGTTCCATCGCTATGGTACTTAATTCATTTCTTCCAATTACAAGTTTCTTTGTTCCAATTATGTACAATTTGTACGTTTCTATTTTTAAATTTACGTTGATCATCATTAGCCGTTTAGTCTGATGTTTTGGTTATTTAGTTTCGACTGTAAAAATAAAAAATATTGCCTGTTCGATTCCCACCGGGGAACATGTTAAATCTTTGAATGATCTAAAGATATTTGTTCAGTCATCTGTTTATAATACAAGCTTGGACTAGATGGCAGTCGACAGCAGAAGACAGCAGTCTTGTGTTGTGCTGATAATTTATTAATATAATTTTTATTTCGCCGTGGGGTGCCGGCAGTAGAATGTTATCACTCCTCTCCTACCCGTGGATGCAGTAAGAGACACCTCCAGAAGATGGGCAGCCATGTCTTTCTTTCCGTATATCAACATCCCGTACTGCGCTCACCAACCCGCCTGCCAAGCCTGGTGAGTATGGCAACTACCCCTCATGGAGATCCATGAGGGAGGCCTTAGTTCAGTAGTGGACGTTTTACGGCTGAAATGATGTTGATTATATTTTTTACCGTAAAACCAGTGTTAATTTTGAAATCAGGTAGTAATTGGTGTAACTTGTTAAACTTCCGATTTGTTAACATACTGTTTAGTTTCAAAATTACAGGATATTATCGCGTACCTTTTTTATTATTTTCCCGTAGTTTCAATCACATTTCATCGTTCTTTGTTGCGGGTCAAAAAGCTCGTCCTGTCATCAACCTCAGCATTACCCAGCCCGTTGAGTACATCTACACATGCTAAGCAAGGCAAGTAAATACTGAGATTACTGAGTACGATTAGATAAAACAGGGTAAAGTAAAAACCTGGTTTAGTGCGGTCCGCATCTTAAACACGATGCTTTTAGAACTCCCTAGTAACGACACATCGGTAGTTAACACGAAACCTCAGCCAAATAAACCCTTCTGTAATTACCGCCCACAATAAACTGTCGTCATTACGGACTCCCTAAGGACCATTATAACTCTGCACCGCTCTGTAGCAGTGGGCAAAGTTTAACCAGTTTCAAAAGTAGCTGAGCAACGCAATGATTCAACGATCTTGGCACTCTCTTGATTGTAAAAGATTTGTTATACTACCATTATACCTCTAGCTTAGGTACGTGATCTGGTCAGTCTATATGCTTCATTCCCTCGGAAATCGCCAATAGTTTCGTTTGAAAATGTCGTAACAGATGGACGTGTACAAATTGATCCTACATTCTAGCATATTTTGGGTGTACGTATTCTGGGTGCCCATTTTGTCTCCGAAAAACGATTGTCCGAAAATCACAATCAATAACAAGTGTCTCCGAAACGTCACCATCCATAACATTATGGTCCCATAAATATAATTTTCAATAAGATATTGTTAATCCTAATGCTCCTTACGCATAAAACTATTTTACCTAATATATAATTTCCATAATTTTCATCGTTATAAACATTATGTGTCATACATAATAATATCGAATCATAAAACTTATTATCCCGAATATTTTCGAAAGATTACAAAACCTTCACGTGGCAGAATCGAGTTATTACGTTTTTTTACAACTATCTGAAAACACTGCCTGAGACAGAACCGAGATGGAGAGACAGTAGGTTATTAGGTTTTTTTTATAACAATCCAAAAACGCTGCCTGTGGCAGGACCGAGATGGAGAGACAGTAGGTTATTAGGTTTTTTTTTATAACTATCGCAAAACACTGCCTGTGACAGAACTGAGATAAAAAGACAGTAGGTTATTTATTAGGGTTTTTTATGACCATCCGAACACGGCGCGGCAGTGCTGGCTATATAAAGTACGTAAGTAAAAACTACGCGACAGCTGCAGCGGCCGCCAACAAAATATTATGGAACATATAATTAATAGAATCAGGCGTTACTTTGCGGAAATCTATATTATTATGACAAACAATGAAAATATCTAGTTTTAATTCCGCTAATGCTGAGATGCATATGCACCGCCCTCCCGCCCGCTAATTATGCACGAAAAATCTTTCGTTCCAGCCGCCGATCAGTCAACATCTCGGCGTTTAACCTGAAGATGCCTCGCGGAGAGGCGAGGCACGTGTCGTCGTGTGGGTTTGGGTATGCATGTTGCACTAACAGTCTGGTTCCCCCTGCATGTGCATAATTAGCAGGCGGGAGGGCGGTGCATATGCATCTCAGCATTAGTGGAATTAAAACTAGATATTTTCATTGTTTGTCATAATATTATGGAACATGAAAATTATTTAAATAAATAATTATGAGAATATTGTTTATGAGTAATAATGTTATGGATTTCTTTACTCCTTGCGAATCACTTTATGGATTGTAATTGTTATGGATACCGATATTAGTGGAAACTACATTAAGGATCCTTATATTATAGACTGTGATTATTCGGACAATCGATGATTATGAAAATAAATCTTATGTATTATTATATTAAGGAAATAAAATTTCGGTGTCAAAATAGAGAACCACGAATTCCTTATAATCAAAATTGCATGTAGGGGAATTTAAGGTTTAATCTGGCTATATCAAATTACCCAGTTGCAAAGTTGTTTATGATATAGCCAACGTACTTTTTGCTTCTCATTACACTGTGGCTGTGTCAAGCCGTAGAGCCTCAATGAGGGTGTTTTCAAAACCACTTAGGCTCTTGTTAGGGGTTTTTCGCACTAATTATTTGGCATTTACATAGCAAACTAGTACATTCATGGTTACATAGTAAAGTGTGACTGAGTCATCACATTGTATAATGCTTACCTCATGCGGGTGAGTGATAAACTTGGAAGACAATAGTGAAATTTAATTTTACGGTGCGGTTTTGGTGCAGCTTTTACTGGTTAGAAACAGAAAGTATTTCAGAAATGAAAATATAACTTGATTTTATTTTCAAGTCACTGAACACTCCTTAGTTAACGCAAAATTGACGACTTTCGGTGAAATATCGAAGTATATCAAACAACGCACTGTTAAGAACGGGTACTACCAGATTTCATAATTGTAAAACAAGTATTTATATTGTCATAATTTGTTATATTTTGTGTTTATTTGATGTATTGTAATGTTGTACTTTGTTAATGTTATCACTGTTGTAATGTAGGTAATTCAGCTTTTGTTTCTTGTATGTGTGTCTGCAGTCGTAAATAAACGTTTTATCTATCTATTTCTCAATAAGCATTAAACAAAGAATTCTGAAATTCATAAATATTAAAGTTCAGGATACTTACCTAGATAATGATAAGACAAAAACGCAATGGAGGATAATTTCATCGATCTTTAGGGTTAACAGGATATTTTATACAAGGATAACTCTTGAAAGGATCATCAGGTGTCTGTGGAGACTAGGGCAACGGTGGCGCCTTTGGTGACTGTGGTGACTGGGTCTACTGTGGCGATTGTAGTGACTGAGGTGACTGTAATGACTGGGTCGACTGTAGTGGCTATGTTGTCTGTGGTGAGTGTGTCGACTGAAACGACTGTGGTGACTAGGGCGAAAGTGCGCACTAGGGTGACTGAGGTTCCTGTGGTGACTTTGGTAACTAGGACGACTGGTGTATGTGGCGACTGTGGTGCCTGTGGTGCGTGTGGTAACCATGGCGACTGTGATGACTAGGGTGATTGCAATAAAAATGGCGAATGTGGCACTATGGCTACTATGATGACTGTGGCGACTAGGGCGACTGTATTTATTATTTAGAGAATCGTAAAAAAGTATTTTTATTATTTTTATTTGCTCGATACCCTTAGGCGATCAACTTTAGGGACGTTTGTCCCGTGCAAGCACGTCACCGTGGTGCGGGGTAGATAAAAAGCGCTCTCCCGATTTTACTTTTGTAAATACTCATTTTTAGCAGCTATTTTCATCTTTTAGCAGCTATTTTCGTCTTTTAGCAGCTATTTTCAACTAAGCAACATAGTTTGACACCTGAATTTCCAAAACCCGATGATCTGTTGTAGCATAAAAGAAAAAATCGTCCACTCTAAACATAGGCGCCCCTTATGGATCTCCATGAGGAGTAGTTGATATGCTTGCCAGGCGGGTCGGCGAGCGCAGTACGGTATGCTATACACGGAAAGACGCTGCTGCCATCTTTCGGAGGTAGCCCTTAACGCTCGCTGCAAAGGCTCTTACTGCATCCATGGGCATGAGAGGAGGGAAACATTCTAATGCCGACAACCCACGGCAAGTGTTTTTAACATACCCAATGATAATGTTAGTCAGACACAACACAATATGGGGTAGATGGGAAGGATGGGGTCTAATGAGCCACGTAGAATAGATGTGAAGAATTTCAACGAATGAATAGGACTAAAAGAACTGTGTACAAAGTGTGTGTGTGTAAAGTGTGTGGTATGTATAGCATCAGAGGTACATATGTATGTGTGGTAGATTAAAACTATGTAATTCTCTAGGTTTTCATCTTCAATATTCTAAGAGACACGATCAAAAAAGATAATACTACAATGATCATTAAAATAATAATAATAATAATGCTGGACAAATCACACAGCATCATCTAGCCCCAAGGTAAGCAGAGCTTGTGTTATGGGTACTAGATGACTGATATACTTAATACATTATACTACATAGATAGATATTTTTATTATATATAGAAAAACACCCAGAACACCCTGAACAAATATCTGCAGATCGTACAGACATTTGTCCCGAGGCGGGAATCGAACCCGCAACCCCTTGCGTCGCAGGCGGACCTTCGCCCGCTGCGCCACAGAGCTCGTCATAAATAAAACGTCAAAATAATGGTTTTGAGCAGATAATTTTTTTTAGTGACAACTGTTTCAAATTTTTAGCATTCCCCTACTGAATTAGTATACTATGGCGCAAGATTCGAGTATCTGTAGCGCGTGAAGGCGCGCGGGGCGAAATAGCGTTTAAATGACTAAAGAGTTAGAATATCATGTATGATACACCTTATCGCCTTATACCGATTGTACAGATGGATCAACCGGACCGTTTCTCCAGGAATCGTAAAACAAACGACGATTAATCAATTAACATGGTTATTAGAAGAAACGTGTCACGAAACTTCAAGTAAATTGCGTTGTTCTAATTTTCATACATTAATTAATATTTAAACAGACTCTTGCTCAAAGTTTTTCTAAAGCATCGCGCAAAGACTAAAATGTCATTGTGCTTTATATAAATTATTCAAATATTGATTTCATAAGCAAATTCCAATTTATCTAGGTCATCAAATATTACGTAGATTACTGGCAGTTTATATTATATCGATCAGATATATTTAATTTCTGTTGAATTCGATTTATTTTATTTATTACCGATCAGATCACTTCATACATTCTAATCGATAATTATGATACAGATGTAATAGCCACTGAGCAATGGCATTCTTCCCACCGGACCATATAATATAATAATGGATCATTTGAATATAATGAATGACGGTGCCTACGGGTTCTTACCATTTGACCTTGAGAAGTCAAGGACCTGAGTTTATTACCTTTGCGTCCTTGATTTATATACTACAATATAGGGGACAGGGATTTTTACTTTAGGTACTAACTTACTAAATAAATGGGCCTTTTAATTTTTACAACCGGTATTCGTGTTTTACGGAACATTGCAGTGCGTGTAACAATGTTAGAGAGATAAAGCTTGCCCAGCACCTATACCATCCTCTCAGCTAAGTCTGTTTACCGATTTAATTATTATGATGATATGTCGCACTTTCCCATTTGATGAAAAGTCCCCGAATTACTACTGGCAAGAGATTTCATTTCCCAACATACCAGGAACGCGGAAGCTCATAAGGCGTTGCATATACTAATCCAAAGGTATAATACTTTTACGAATTAGAATAAAAACTGTGTTTAAAGAATGTTTCGTTTATAGAATGTGACATTTGTAGGATCTGGCTATCAAAGATCCTGTCAAAAATATGATCTGGCTTTAATGGAATCTGGTATTTATAGAATCTGCCGTTATGAAGTCATCAGATATTTTATAGAATCTGACATAAGTCGACTTATCGATACTTACCAAGATTTAAGTCATGTTAAATATCCCGTAGGGTTCTCTATTTTTTCTCCCAAATTTTATTTCCCTAATATCATAATCCATAAAATTTATTTTCATAATCATCCATTGCCCAAATAATCACAATCTATAATATAAGGATCCCTAATATAGTTTCCACTAATATCGGTATCTATAACGATTACAATCCATAAAGTGATTCGCAATAAGTAAAAAAATCCATAACATTATTAACTCATAATCATTGTTCTCATAATTATTTATTTGAATAATTTTCATGTTCCATGATATTTTGTTGAAGGCCGCTGCAGCTGTCGCGTAGTTTTTACATACGAACTTTATATAGCCAGCACCGCCGTGTTCGGATGGTTATAAAAAAAACCCTAATAACCTTCTGTCTTTCCATCTCGTTCTGTCACAGGCAGTGTTTAGCAATATTTATAAAAAAACTTAATTACCTACTGTCTCTCCATCTCGGTTCTGTCATAGGCAGTGTTTTCGAATAATAAAATTATAAAAATAAATTAAGAGAAAAAAAAAGTAAAAACTAAAAACTAAAAGTAATTTAATAAACATTTCCCAATATAGTTTAATGTCAACTTAAAACGTCTTTACACAAAATATGTAATAAAAAGCTTGTCAAGAGATTAACCTGTGTACCCGTAACTTGATCTAATTGTTTTAATATTTTTTTTTCATACAATGTAAATACGAGTACCTGCTTAAATCTCGCGACAAGTTTTTTGTTACATATATTTTGTAAAGACGTTATAAGTTGACATTAAACTTTCATGGAAAATGTTTATTTTATCATATTTAGTGGGTAAGTTTAAATAAAAGCTTGTGTGTTAAAAAGTTTTTTTTTTACTTTTAATTTATTTTTTACTTTTAAGTTATCACTGGACAGTTGGTTTCTTGTCTGTTCATCTCATGACAGCCATGTTTAATTAAAAGTGATGTCATATAATTTTTCAAGTAACTCTCAGCAAGGCCTTTCATTCGATATCCCATATTGTAGGAGTCCATTAAAAATAACTAGTTCGCCATCTTGTGGTGTTCCGCCATGTTGGATTCAGAGTGATGTCATTTCATGTTTTGAGTACTCTCAGCAAGCCCTTTAATTTGATACCCATACTATAGGGGTACATTAAAAATAACTAGTCCGCCATCTTGAGTGTTCCGCTATGTTGGATTCAGAGTGACGTCACACAGCTGACCATGCATTGTCATCCAAAGCAAACATGTATACGAAATTTCAGCTCAATTGGTTGAAGATATCTGCTTCAAAATTGAGTTTCAAGATTCCGCGAACAAACATAGTTTCATACTACATACATACAGGGCAAGCTAAATAAAAGCTTGCAAAATACTTAATTACTTACTGTCTCTCTACCTCGGTCCTGCCACAGGCAATGTTTTTGGATGGTTATAAGAAAAAAAACCTAATAACCTACTGTCTCTCCATCTCGATCCTGTCACAGGCAGAGTTTTCGGATGGTTATAAAAAAATAACCTAATAATCTACTGTCTCTCCATCTCGGTTCTGTCCCAGGCAGTGTTTTCAGATAGTTCTAAAAAAAACCTAATAACCTACTGTATTTCCGACTCGATTCTGCCACTGGAAGGTTTTATAATCTTTCGAAAATATTAGGGATAATAAGTTTTATGATTCGTTTTTAGATACGTATGTATGTTTATAACGATGAAAATTATGGAATTGATATAATAAGGGAAAATAATGTATGCGTAAGGAGCATTAAGATGAACAATATCTTATTGCGAATGATATTTGTGGGACCATAATATTATGGATGGTGATGTTTCGGAGACACTTTTTATTGATTGTGATTTTCGGATAATCGTTTTTCAGTTTTTTTCAGAGACAAAATGGGCACCCATCCCGTAGACTGTGTTGATTTTCAAAACCATAATAGTTAGTTCCAATTTACTTCAACATCACAATCATCCACAGCTCATATGTACCCACTCCTGTGAGGCCTCCCTTTTTAAATGCCACTTAAGGTCCAACTAGTCGCGGAGGCAAAGTCGTCAGTGAGCGCGGCCTAAATGTATGCTATCTCACCTGACATAGTGTGTTTACCCGCGCGCTAGAATGAAATGCACAATGAACCGACCGCGCAAAAATATGTGAATAGAGTTTTAGCACAAGGGTTATTATAGCAAAATTTGAGTGTAATCTTTTCAAAATAACATTTATTTCAACTTTTGAACAATAAAACTATGTCGGAACGGTGTTTATTTTTGTTTTTTCTTTCTCCTTATATTATTCAGTGTCGTCCAAAGTTGGGCTAAAATCAGTGTGGAAATAGGAAAGTTTAGAAGCTTGTATTTTTAAAATAAATACTTTTTTACGGTTTGGGGTGTATACAAACATAGATTATGACGAGATAAATTGATATAATCCTTAGTGTTGGATGGTTAACGTCAAACAGTGGAGTAGTTACCCTTCCACGTT
Source organism: Pasiphila rectangulata (assembly GCA_963082625.1). Classification (NCBI taxonomy): domain Eukaryota; kingdom Metazoa; phylum Arthropoda; class Insecta; order Lepidoptera; family Geometridae; genus Pasiphila; species Pasiphila rectangulata. Next base: position 14,203,012 of record OY720237.1, read on the forward strand.
TGTATGGAAAGATGAGCGACTCGTTCATCCTTAAGCCGGTCCTGCGCTGGACCAAGCCAGGAGTTTCCTGCGACTTACTACACCTTTATTTCATGAATTCGTCTAAAACATGACTGCTTAGGCATGAGCATTGAATTAGTACCTACTATTTAGTACGTTATTTGTGTTGCGGTTTTATAAATTATCGTGTTCAGTAGTACATTTTATTAATAAGTACTGCAATGGTAGCTAAATTCAGACTCTTTCCGTCTGTGGTTTTAAACATAATTCTAATATTTTTTTTAAACTATTAACGTATTTAAACTAATTAAACTACTTAATATAGTTAATATATACCTTTTCCGTCTGTGGTTTTAAACAAAATCCTAATATTTTTGAAACTATTAACGTATTTAAACTAAATAAACTGATATAGTTAATATAATTATGTATGTGTATAATGTGATGTGATGTAATGTGTACATTTATGATGTTTGTTTTGTGGTTATAATATTTGTAATTTATTTGATAATAATAAACTTAAGCTACGTTAACACTACGATAGTAGTATAATTCCGACTTTTTCTTTTGCAGTTTTTGGGGACAAAATATAAGTAGGTAACTAATAATGGTTTCTTTAAAGAGAACGTTATTTAACACGAAAATTTACTCGTTATTTTTCAGTTATGGCAACGCACCAGCGATATAGTAGCTTTTATGACTTATATCGAATCCTCGTTTAAATGTGCTTATAATAGTTTTGTATTGCAATGATCTTAAAAAGAACTCTTTTATTCTATATGATATCAAAGTAAGTCATTTGTCTTATCTGCTTCAATTATACAATATATAATATTAAATTATTATCGTCAAAATAAAAATAAAAAAACCTTAAATTTAGATCTACCCTAAAAACTCTTAGTCCTTGGCGCAAAAAAAAAAAGGAAAATTATATGTTTAACCACTATATGTGTCACACGTCTGTATGTGGCACCGTAGTTCTTAAACACGTAAACAGATTTAAATGCGATTTTTTTTATTTAGACGCCGGATTTGTATCGGTGACTCCCCTAAACGTGTAATTTGAGGTATGTTCAGTACATTATCTGGATTAACACATTATGTGACCCACTTTTTAGGGCTTCACCACGGCTTAAATCAGTTTTGTGTTGCCTCTAATTCTATAATAAGAAGTGTTTTAAGTTAGTCCAATAAACATCTTCCAAATTAAGAAAATAAACATCTAATAAACATCAGAAATATCATATAAATTCAAATATCATATAGACTCACTAAGTTCCAGATTGCTTAAACTATTATATATTCAGATACAATGTTTTCGTTTTTTTTATTTTTATTTCACTCATACCAACTTCCCTAACAAGGCATGTGATATACTGTTATATTTGATAAATATTGTATTTAATAACTTAGATCTATACCTAACGTACATAGTTCGTTACCCGCGGAGTGGGGCACTGGTTACTCGTAATACAGGTTTTTTATAAACCTATCTCAGGCACCAGTCCCTCACAAAACCAGTTAAATAATAGTTCTTAAAGTTAAATTATTATCAATTTAAGTTAAAATAACCTTATTGTGAGTGGATAAATAAATATTATTTTGATTTGATTTGATCTTCCAATTTAAGAAAACAATATAGCTTTAAAATTAAGATATATGGTTGGCAGGTAGAAAATGCTTTTAACATTAAGCCCACCTTTTGTACAATATTATGTTATTTGCAATAAATTTTACAAATAAAGAAATAAAATAACAATAAGGTAATTGTTATAAAAAAATAAACGGCCCTACTTATAAACACTGATTAAAATTAGCCACCACTTAATTGACAGATCGTCGGCGGTTTTGTATGAATATAATTATGTCAAATAAAACCGGGCAAGAGTGAGTCAGACTCGCGCATCGAGGGTTCCGTGCCATCATCAAATAATATTATGATAGACTGTTTATATATTTTGTTGGAGAACCTTGACAGCGCCATCTTTTGTCTGATAGCGGAACTTATGTAGATTTTTTTACACTTTCGATGCTTTCTAAAAAACTATGCAAATTTGAGAGTTCACTATAATTTTCCTATAAACTTTACATACACTCCTATTAGCAATAAAAGTTTCACGGGTTTATCTCTGCAAACTTCGGAGATAAGGGGGGGAACGGTCGTTTTTTCAACAATTTTGTAAATAACTCAAAAACGATACAGCTTAAAGGAAAACTAAAATCTGTTTATTAATGTGCAAATAAATACCTTTCATATGATACCCCACATGACATAGTAATTTCACAAACTTTTTTAAAACCCCCTTCCACCCCCCTTGTCTAAAAAAACTATGTAAATTAGAGAGTTTGCTATAATTTTTCTATAAACTTTACATACACTTCTATTAGGTATGAAAGTTTTATGGATTTATCTCTGCAAACTTCGGAGATAAAGGGGGAAAGTTCGTTTTTTCAACATTTTTTACGATACGGCTTAAAGGAAAAATAAAAACTGTTTAGTAATGCGAAAATAATACCTTTCATATGATACCCCACACAACCTAGTAACTACACTTAAAAAAAATTGAGGTCCCAGGAGGGCAATCATAACAAGAATATTTTTTTACATTTTCATATACCTAATGCTTTAATATTAAAAAAGTGTTATCTTTAACCATTTCAAATTTCAAGTCGATAGCATCAGTACTTCTAGAGATATCCATTTCTAACAGACAGGCAGACAAAGTGATACCATAAGTAAATAAACTTATACCATTTTGGTCCGGAACCCTAAAAACTGCCAATTGACTGCAATTATAATTATCATCATTCGCTTGGGCATATTTTCATTTAATCTTTTAAACTGACAGGCAGAAAATTACGCTTCAAGATCTCTTATAAATCGTTTTTGGAAGTCATAATAACTTTAATACAGTTACGATGTTAACTTAGTAACATGACTGTCGGGCGTGTTTTACATCGGTACATTGAATGTAGTCAAGCGTATAACAGGTGTCTTAACTGTTTTTTTAATGACAGATGGTTCAATGTTTTGAAGAGGGGTACAGTATGGCTCATTAAACATTTATAAACCCTATTCACGATGCGTTCGGTCAATAATTTCAAGTAAATTGACCAGTAATTTTTTTTTTGTTTAGGATCCCTAGCTTCATGGCCGCAGTTTTAGCTTTAGACTCGATGAAGGTGCCAAAGTTGAGTGTCGCTGTAGAAGTGGCACCAAGAAGCTCCAGCTGATCTTTTATAGGTACATCTCGGAACTCAGGAACCCGGAGAAACGGACTCTTTTTGCTAGAGAAAAGTCAGGCTTGTGTTTTAGAGGCAATGAAGATAACTCTATTGGCTTCTCCTGAATCTGAGACCGCCTTTAGAGTCAAGTGCAAGCGCTGCACCATCTCTTCTCTTTGCGCCTGTATCTCACTCGACTACTTGTGGCTTTGGTCAGGTACCTTTCTATCACTGTGCTGTCGTCTTCGTACCCAATGATACCGGGAACCAGCAGATTGTTAATGTGCAGCAGGAACAGTGTGGCAGATAGTACGGACCCCTGAGGTACCCTGGAATTGACTGCCATTTGATCAGACGAGCAGCCATCAATAAATTTTCGAATTGATCTTTCCCTCAGAAAGTCGTTAAGCCAGTTGCATAGGAGTGTTGAAAGTCCATATGCCGAAAGCTTGCCAATAAGGCTATTCCAATAAGGCTTCCTATGCTGACCCGCGGGCGGGTCGGAAAAGTGTATAGAGGTGAGGTGATGAACGATAACGTAGCCCGTATAGAAACATGGTGTGCAGCTAACAATCTGGTGGTTAATACTTTAAAGTCAAACCAGATTAACAATATTGCAGGACACTAAGCTATTCATAAACGAGTATCTATAGAGCGTGTCTCTGAAGGTAGAAATTTAGGCCTTATTATGGAAGGCTCATTACATTTGTAAAAGCATATTCTGAATATCGCCCTAAATTGTTTTTTATCGATTATCCGTTCTCTACCGTATGCGCGAGCACATAAGCGTTGACCTTCAAATACAACTGTGTGAATCGCTTATACTTTCTAGGCTCAACTTTGCCGATAGTGATTTTGGGGAATGTTTGCTTGCTCGTACTAGAAAACTAACGCAACGCATTCAGAATGCTTGCGTATGGTTTTATTTCTCTATCCCTCTACGGACTCACATCTCTCCAGACATTAATGCAAAGGATCTACTTAATATGTCGTTTTGCCGAATACTTCATTTTGCCACACTGCTATTTGGTATTGTAAGCCACCGGAAACCAGATTACTTGTACGAATAACTTAATTTTTCAACCCGCCATATTCGTTTCGCTACTCGACTTATTTGTCCGAAATATAGAACGTTTGCATTTCATGGCAGTTTTAGATATCATCATTTCAGCCATAAAACGTCCACTGATGAACACAGGCCTCCCTCATGGATCTCCATGAGGGGTAGTTGCCATTCTCACCACGCTTGGCAGGCGGGTTGGTGAGCGCAGTATGGGATGTTGATACACGGATAGACGCTGCTGCCCATCTTCCGGAGGTATCCCTTAGCAGGCTCACTGCATCCATGGGCATGAGAGGAGGGGCATCATTCTACTGCCGGCATCCCACAACGTTTTAGATATGATGCAACGAAATGCTGAAACACAATACCACAACCTTTAATTAATTGTAAAATATAATATATTTTTAACATTATTAACCTAAATGTTAAACTGATGCTCATGCTTTTGCGGTAGGAATATAGGAAACATTATATCCTTGTATCAGGGAAAGTCCACGCGAATGATATCACAGGCGGACGTTGGTAACTAGATATAACTTGTCATGATTTCTCCAAGCAGTTTTTCTTTAGCGTTTTCTCAAGTTTTCTCCGATGACTCACATCTGACCGCTTTATACATTAAACTGTTTTAGAAACTATATCAATTTTGATATTACATCGAGATTACTTCATAATAACAGTTTTAATAATCTAATACCGAATACAGGGCATTTTTCTCTACGGCATCAATAACAAGACGACAGGCCAATCATATTATGTCTTACGAAACATCGAAACAATGCAAGTTCATGCTTTGTTGTTTGTTAAAAAACAACGCCTACGAATTTTCTGGATTTAACATAACATTATTACATTATACATTCACTATTATGTCAAAACAAAACTCCATTTGCAATACGAATCGATTTCACGATAATACCACGATTAAACGAACAGGTTTCTATTTTAGATTTTAAAAGAACCTACATAAAAAAATACAATCAGTTAAAGTTTTAGTTTCACCGGAACGTTCACAGCGAGCTGTACTAATTGTAGTGCTCTGGTACTGGGTAATATAGCTATCAAAAAAGTGTTTCCCAAACAGACACCGTTTAAATCACCTCAAAAGAGGCAAAGGCCTATTTAGCATCATGATAAAGTTTTCATAAGTGAAAACGTGGGCTGCCGGCAGTTCTTGCCCGTGATGCAGTAAGAATATGCCAGGGGATACCTTCGGAAGCTACCATACTGCGCTCCCCAAGCCGCCGCATGGAAATCCTTAGGGTGGCTTATGTCCAGTTGTGGGGACAGCAGTCCTACGGCTGCGATGAAATCATCCTCATCATTTCAGCCGTTGGACGTCCACTGCTGGACATAGGCCTCCCTCATGGATTTCTAGTTATTGCGGTTCGAAGCGATCTGCATCCACCGTCGACCTGCGGTCTTCACCAGGTCATCAGCCCATCTTGTTGGTGGACGTCCTACGCTGCGCTTGCCGGTCCGTGGCCTCCACTCGAGAACTTTTCGGCCTCATCGGCCGTCTGTTCTGCGAGCTACATGGCCTGCCCATTGCCACTTCAACGTGCTAATCCGTTTGGCTATGTCGGTGACCCGAGTTCTTCTACGCGTATCTCCTCATTTTTGATTCGATCCCGTAAAGAAACCCCGAGCATAGCCCTCTTCATAGCTCGTTGAGCGACTCTGAGCATATTCATGAGGCCAATCGTGAATGACCACGTCTCGGTTCTGTATGTCATCAAGATGAAATGAAAAGTACATAAATATTATAGGAACGCGGCATTATTGCGCCATTTGTTTACCACGTCCTGTGCAGACAAACTTGCCAATAAGCCTGCTACAAACTAGCTGATAGTTCGTAACACCATAAACTGTAGCACAAACAATCGATAACAGGTAATCGGATTGGACCGTTCCCCTGACACTTCAGGAAGTGACCCCACTCCACGGAAGAATGGACTCGGTAAGCCTTTCCTCTTTATTCCAACGGCTGAACCTTTGTGAGCTTATTCAGGCATGTACTCTTACGTCCACAATACATTTTGCAAAAGCGTTACGGCTCAGTTGGTTTAATAGCCGAATGATACGCAGGAGGTAGCGGGTTCTCTTCCCTCCGAGGGACAAATCTTTGTTATTTCTCTGCAGATTTTGCTTTTGGTTCTAGGTATTTTTTATGTATATATTTAGAATTAAACATTCTGTTAGTATTCTATCGTTATAAAATCCATCGTCATCGGTACCAGATGCTCATAACACAAGCTCTGCTTACTTTAGGCCTAGATGGCGATTTGTGAAATGTCCAGCATTATTTATATATTTTTAGTTATATAAGAAAATATGTACCGAGCGTCCTGTGCCACCATACTTATAATGTAATGTATATTGTTAAAAAAGCGTTAATCACACTACATAACACGGATAAATAACTATAAAACCTGCACAACTCTGCTGCTCTGAAGACCATAGTCCGTCCTTCTTTCTTTTCACTTATACCTATGCTGTTTTGTAGTAACTATAATCCCACCAAAAACAAGTTTATGTAAAATGTTGCCAAGACGAGACATGGCTCGCACTGTCAAAACAAAACCGACACAAGTTCTCGAATCACTACATAATCAGTGGTCAAAAAACTATTCACTGCTCATTTTTTTCTGATACAAATAGTTCTTGTAGTAACGAAACGGTCACATGGACGTAAGCTAAAAATTATAATTTGCTAGTTGTGGTAGAACATTTTCCACGCATGTGACGCGAAATAAATTACAAAACAACATAGTCTGTATGCAAGGAAACAGGAGTAAAAATCAATTAATCTACAAGAACCCTAAAAAGGATTCGGTCACTCATACAATTATGAGCGCGCATAACGTCGCATAACCTTCATGATTGATCTTTAAATTAATTAATGTAATTAAATAATTAATTTAATTACTTTATAATAAATGAGAGAAGATGGGCTGATGACCTGATGAAGACCGCAGGTCGACGGTGGATGCAGATCGCTTCCAACCGCAATAACTGGAAATCCATGAGGGAGGCCTATATCCAGCAGTGGACGTCCTACGGCTGAAATGATGATGGTAAAATGAGATCAAGTTATTTATGTACACAGGTAAATCTCGCGACAAGCTATTATATAATGGATTTTATATTATATCATAATATTAAATATGATATATCAATGAATATATGTATATATATTATATTATGGATTTTGTTTAAATAAATAAAATAAAATAAATAATATAAAATGTGTAAAGACGTTTTAAGTTGACATTAAACTTTTATGGAAAATGTTTATTTTAATATTTTTAGTACGTTTAAATAAAAGCTTGTTAGTTAAAAAGTTTTATTACTTTTAATTTATTATTTTGTGATGTCGTATTGAGAATTCCCAAAAGTACGAGTTAAATTAAAAATAACTGACAAAAATATATATTGCTTATGAAAATAATCACAAAAAATAAAAAACCTTGTGACATTCAATAAAAATGTCTACATAGTTGAGATCGTCTCTACTGAACAACATTCCATAACATTCCATAACTCTAGCAGAATGTCCAAACATAATACTTAGGTACCCAAAGAGCTAACAGTACAATACGTACTATGATAAAGCGTTATTTTCCTCCGTTATGGCATCCAATGGCATCCAATATAATTTGTCTACGCATAACTGGAAGAAATGAGAAAACAGGATAAGAAGCTTCAGACGTTATTGTTTTTGTAAGTGGATTTCTGGAAGAAAATGTTTCTTGGAAGCTTATCCTCTTTTTCTATTATGTCATAAACATAAGATAGAAATGTTAGTAGGTACTAGGTTAGATTGAATTTATACACATACAGATACAGACATTATCAGTGTCTACCGCATGTTTAGGTAAGAAGATATTTAATAACAAGATTTACTTTGTAGAGGGCTTAAAATATTAATTGTTGAGAAAAGGGAAATCGTCTAGCATAGCCAATTGGTAGGATCCTACTTACTCGTATGGTGGTTAATTTTTGATATGAACTGTAAATGTTTTGTATTTTTATACTTTTGCTGGCTTGTTTGACCTTTACTATCATTTTTTAAATGTATTGGTATTTAGTCTGTTTTGTTTGGGTGTGCGTCGTTAGAAATGTATGAATTTATGACCCTATAATTAATTATGTATTCCTAATGGATCAGTGTGCTTTGTTATAAGCGTGACATTAAGGAATGTTTAAGTGTAACCCTTAAAACAGTAAATTCAAATAACCGTACGTTGTAGCTAGCAGGAACTACAAAATACATAACGCAAAGTAATGTAATACGAGATAAAATTATATCTGGAGATGAAAAGGTCTGTGAGAGTCATGTCATAAAAATGTGATTAAAAGGAATGTTTCTGTTGGCAATGTAACATCTATGCATTTATTTATAAATAATAATTCACAATTTCTAAACATCAACGCAAGCTAACATACCTTTCATTATTAGTGTATTACAAAGCTTAGATACTTTATGGCCCATCAAACTCGAAATTGAACATTGCAAGATCTACTAACTTGCTGAAAATTTATTATGCTACCCAACGATTTATTGCCTAATCGGACATCGGAACAGAAACGTAAGCATTTCGTAATAAACCTGTGTCATTTTATCAATTCCTCGAACGCCTACTATGTACTTTCGTAACAAGTTGTCTAAACTTCTAAACAATGTTGAATAAATAAAACAAAACGAATAAACAGAAGAACAAAACTGTCGAACCAATGCAATTTACCGCGGAGCACGGACATTACAAAGTGATACAACAAAAGTTTTTTTTTATGGTGTGGTTATATAGAACAATTTAAAATGAAATATTACTTAAATTTTCCCACGAGGCAGTCTGAGAGCTTTAAATAGACCAATCTAGAGGTATTTTGGGGTCAAACAACTTCTTCAAAATAAAGATATGTGACAAAAAGCTACCACAGTGAAATTCAACATCAAAATAAGCAGTATAAAGTTTTTATAATGACAAGAATTTACGTAGGATTAAAGTAAGGACTAGGAATTGCGGTCGGAAAGTAAGGACTTTCCGACCGCAATTCCATCAGGACGTAAATAAATCTTAAATCTCATTCTTAAATCAATTTCGCTCACGTGCGAAAAACCTCACTTGACAGCGTATTTTAAGACGAACCTTTACAGCGACACAACAGGTTTCATTTTCCTCGGTAACCATTGCTGTTTACACACACAGTTTTCTACCGCGTTGGGAGAAACACCTGCGATGGTTCTTGTTTTGATTTTTCCCGTCACCGAGAATGGCTGCGATACACCGGTCGTGACGACGAAATAACTTTAGTTCCGTGCCGCATTCCTCTCGATGTGAACGCTTGTGTTGTAGCGCGAGCTATCTCGTATATTATATCGATAAGAGTAGATGAAAAAGTGAACAACTTGGTGAATGTGTTATTGATTGATAAGGATCTGAATTTGTGTTTGGTGCCAGCGCATCCCTTCTACAAAAGATTGGCAGGTATTCTACTAAATCACTTTAGTTAAATATACATAGAAAAATATTAAGCCCCTTACATAAACGCTGATTAAACTAATAAGCACATATGTACCTGAAAGGAATTTTAACAGTTTTGTTTGAATTTGAAATGAAATTTATCCAAAAAACAGCTGGTTTACTGTTGATAAATATAATAATTAATCACCTTTATAGGTATGGAGGTTAAAAATTTTAGATAATAATATAAATCTTGTTTCGTGTAATATGTCCATAAATACTAGATTTAATTATTTCTCGTCTTTATACGCCGTGTTTATAGTGGGTTCAATAAGTCTTTATGTTAATGAACATAATATTCGAGCAGCTTATTAAATAAAACTATTTACATTCATAGTTAAAGCATTTTGAAACGATGTTAAGTAATATCAATATTCAAAGTCATTAAGTCACCAATACCCACATAAAACATTTGAGTTATTTTGTTAACACGGAGCCTATCGCAGCTCTTTATCAAAATTAAAAAAAAATATGACAATTGGAAGCTGGATTCTTGAATCTATCTTTCATTTATGTCGGATAAAAGAACATAAAAAGTGCATCAATCAGTTAAGTCCAGTTCGATTTATCTTCGGAATGATTTCTTCTATCTTCGAACAAGGAAACTAGCTAAGCAAGATATTTTTGTTCGCTAAAATGCAACATTAAGTAAATTACATCAGAGTCCGCGTTTTCATCTTTTTTTGCACGGAAATCTTGTTATTTTACTAGAATGTTAGTAACCTAATTTAGTCCTTTTAAAAACTATCTGCTAGTGAAAGTCCAGTCCAGCTTTTTCGGAGATTAGCTGAAACAGACAGACAAAAAATTTAAAAAATGTATATTAGTTTTAGGTATCGTATGGCCGTGGGGTGCCGGCAGTAGAATGTTACCCCTCCTCTCATGCCCGTGGATGCATCATCCGGGTTTTCTTCTCACGCGGACGAAGTCCGCGTGGGGAAGCAGTTTCGGGCGTGAGCCCCTTACTGCGGATCTTTGTTCGCCCTTGGCTAAAGCCAAGGGGTCCTCGGGTCGGCTCGTATTGAGCCTGTTGCTTCAAGCCCGCGTTTGCGCGGGCGTGGTGAGGCTGGAGGTCCTCTTCAGGTCCCCCTTAGCGCAGCTGCAGCTGCGCGAGCGTCCCTATGCCGCTGAGGATCAGCGGGATCGGGCTCGTCCCCTGCCTGATCGCCGTAAGGACGTCGCGCAGGATCTGCAATGCTGCTTCCAACATCTCCAGGTGGGCCTGGTCGTGCTGGAGGGTCTTCTGTGTGGTGGTGGCTGCGGGGGGTGCGGGGCGCGGTAGGTCCGGTGTGGGTTGCGGAGTCGTCGTGTTGATGGTGGAGGCGGGAGTTGGCTGCTCCACTGCTGGTGTCGCGTTGCGGGGTGTGGGTGCGGTGCGGGGGGCTTCTATGTCAGATTCAGAAGGTATGGTTGCCAGCCTTACCTTCTGCTTCCGGCGCCTAGGGAGGCGGTTGGACCGCTCTGTGGGGTCATTTGCTGGGGCCATCAGGGAGCCGCCGTGCTCCGTCTCTGAGGTAACAGCCACAGTGTTAAGTTGTGGCTGTTGCGGTCTGGCTGGCGGCTTGTTACGGCCGTCCCGGGTCGTGGTGTAGGCGGTCGTACCCGCCTTCCTGTTGCGGGCCTCCCGCTTGAATGTGGGGCAGCTCGTCTTGTTGGCCGTGTGAGGGCCGTGACAGTTGACGCACGTCGGTGCTTCCTCATTGCTCCTGGGACAGTCGCCTGCGTGGTGCGATCCTCCGCACCGGACGCAGGTGAGGGGGCGATGGCAGTGGTGGCTCGAGTGTCTGAATCCCTGGCAGCGATGACACTGGGCGGGGCCTCTCTTGCCCCTCCAGCTCTCGATCCGGACACCCGGCATGAGGAGCACCTCCGTGACGTCGAAGATGGCTGGCAGAAGGTTGGGGGACGGCTTGAATACGCCGAGGAAAATGCAGCCTGGGCGGCCCTTGCTTGCCCGGATGGGCTTGATGAGCTCCGCCTCGAAGCCCTTGGAGAGGAAGTCCTGCGCTATCTCTGCTGGTGGGGTGTCGGCTGGGATGCCGCGGATGGCGAGCTTGACCTGGCGCTCCTCAGGCGGAGAGTACGAGAACCAACTGAGTGGTTTCTCCAACTCCGTGAGGTAGCGCTGGATGACGCGGTACTCCGCAGCCGACTCTGGCGTGAAACGGACGCCCTTGCCGTAGGGCCGGGCGTTTGGTGTGTGGCCTAGAAGGCCTTTGATGGCCTTGAAATGCCGTGGCCAATTCGGCATCTGCTCCACGACAAGGGGTGGATAGCGGGACTTCTTTGTTGCGGTTTGGGCTGGCTCGGCGGATGTACCCGGGCGAGTAGGTTCCGGGGCGCGGGGGGATCCCGGGCGCGCTGCTGCTGCTGGGCGGGCTGGCGTCTCCAGTGGGGCTGGCGGTGTACGGCGTACAGGCGGCGAGGCCGCCAGCGACGCGTACGACGTTGATGTCGATGTCCTCGTGGTGGTGGATGATGGTGTTGTGGGCGCTGCTTCATCCACGACGACGGCGCTCTCGGTCGCCCGCTTCTTCCTTTCTTCGGGCGTGGAGGAGTCGTCGCGTTTGCGACGGTGGCCTGATGGCGGTGGCGATGGCGGGTGTTCCCTCTCCGTTTCCTGGGGGGGTGGCGGGGGAAGGGGCTCGGGCGCGGGCACGGGTGTGCCGCGCAGTAGCTTCTCCTTCTCCTGCAGGAAGTTTCTTAGATGCTCGGCGAGTTCCTCGCTCATCATTCCCTGTTCCATAAGCTGCGCAAAGACGCCGAGATTGACGTTGTGCGCAGACATTGGAGACAGCGAACGTGGGGGGAACGACTGGCTCTGCGGGGGTTGCGGGGATGCGGCGGGGGGGGGGCATCGCCTCGGAAGGCGTCTGCGCCCGCGGGGTGGTCCTCCTGGACCTTGGGGTGGACAGCGTCCGTTCGCCGTCCGAGCTGGTGGTGTCGATCAGCGGTGATCGACCTCCAAGGACGACCAACCGCGATCGACTGTTGCGGTTAGACGCTGTTTGTCTCCGCTGGGTCCTGGGTGCTTCGGCGTGGAGCCGGGGGTCGTATGCCGACGCGCGATCTATTGGTGGACGGTCCGGGGAATCCCGTCGTCCACCAACGTCCTCCTGCTGCATGGCTGTCCGCGCACCTCACCGACACTTCCGCGAAGAAATTCGCGAACGCGATCGGCCGAGGGGCCGAACTCGACAGACGTATTTGAAAAATACGCTGCCGAGATCGAGGGGGGTATAGAAAAAGATCCGTGCGCGCGCGTGTGTGCTCAACGAACAACGAAAGCCACTCCGCCCGTGGATGCAGTAAAAGCCTGCTAAGGGATACCTCCGAAAGATGGGCAGCAGCGTCTTTCCGTGAATCAACATCCAGTACTGCGCTCACCAACCCGCCTGCCAAGCGTGGTGAGTATGGCAATTACCCCTCATGGAAATCCATGAGGGAGGCATGTGTTCAGTAGTGGACGTTTAAATGCTGAAACGACGAGGTATGAACTTTTAGATGCATGTAGCAAAAACCTTTTGACATGACACACACTTAAATTTATTTATTTGTATAGATAAGAAACTCTTCATACTTATCACGATTTTATAATCGCGTCGCCAAAAACATGATAGTGGTGTGCTGAGCGCTTTATTCTGACACTCAACAATGACGATTTTCGATTGAACTTTATACGATTTGTCATTTTATCGGAATGTAGCCGGAGGTCCTCTTTAGGCATTCGTCACATCATTTTAATCCAATGTTTCATTGACTTTTGGACGATGAGTCCCGGAGGTGGTGGGTCGCGGACCATCTTCACCCTATCGAAGGCGATAAGGGTCGAAAAACTTGGTGCCGCCACCAACAATAATAAGTACGTGAACATACTCCTACTTAACTAATATCCTACTAATTAATATGAATGTTAAAATAAGTCACGACATACTTAACAAATGTTAAATAGGTTATAAAGGCCAAAAATCTGCCAATTTAGTCTGATATGTTTAAAGCATAGATAATTAGTATATAGAAACGATTCATCATTTCAGCCATAAAACGTCCACTGATGAACACAGGCCTCCCTCATGGATCTCCATGAGGGGTAGTTGCCATTCTCACCACGCTTGGCAGGCGGGTTGGTGAGCGCAGTATGGGATGTTGATAAACGGATAGACGCTGCTGCCCATCTTCCGGAGGTGTCCCTTAGCAGGCTCTTACTGCATCCACGGGTAGGAGAGGAGGTGTAACATTCTACTGCCGGCACCCCACGGCATGTAGACACGATTGCAGACCTTAAAACTAAACAAAATAACTAGAAAAATACTGAAAAAAATGTCAATTGGCGGCGTTATCATTAAATAACGGTTATACCAGGCAGGTAGGTACATATAACAGAAAAACCGTAAGGCCCTTAACATATATTAAACATGATTGATGTACCGTCAGCAACTGGTATTCATGCTGTACTGGACGAGCACCTATACCATCCCTCCAGCACAGTCTGGTATAACAGACACCATTCAATTTACTGCCTCCTTAAATAACAAATCGTTGTCCGTACCCGTATTCGTTTTTAGGTCGCATCGTCTATTTTTATTCAACTGCACTATTAAAACTACATTTGTCTTTCCGCTCGTATGTGAACTAGTACATAAACACTTTTACCTTGTATCATTATAAATAAAACAGTCTTCTCCATCTTGACCTTGCTGGACAAGTGTTTATTCTAAATTTACACACGATTTATTTAAATGTGACTCAGATGATACTTTTTGCAAAAATGTATAAGTATACAAAATGGCTAAGCCACGAGACCGCATTCGTACATCACTATGATTAACGTAAGTAGATTATAATGCAATTTGGTTAAGGACGCATTTACGAAACGCCTCAAAATATTAGGAAAATAGGACTAGTTCCGGTTCATTTTCTGATTTATCCGTCAAAGTTTGATATATTTTAAGCATACTAAATGAACCAGAAAACCAGTGTCTATAGAATATGGGTTTTTTTAAAATAACATACTTTGAATTCAAAAAATATAGTTTTCCGTAGCCTCTTCTTGCAAAAACTATGAAAATAGGCCCACTTTCGGTGCATAGATCTCAATAACTTGAAGATTTTAATTAATAAAAAGTATACTACGATAAAAAAGAAACATTAAACATTATTTAAGGGAAAAAAATCCAAAAATATTCACATAAACCACAAAAATAAATCATCAATATTCCACCATAATTCTAAAAAATTGCTAATTCACGTAAAGCGTATGGTCTAAGAAATAAGGTTGACTATCTTTTGTCTTTTTTGATGTTTGGTGTATAAAGTAACGATCATTTTGAATGAATGGTCAGTATGCAATTCAAGCGCGTCAAATCGTTAAGGCCTGCTATGTATTTAGTTGAGTAAGACGCTTTGCGTACCAAGCATGAAAATATTATACTCTCTTCTGTATACACATCATCTTGTAATCCTTTGAGTGTGGGGGTTACCAACGCTCCAATAGTAAACAGTTTCGGCTATAACATTTTGAACCATCCATTTAGGGTTAGCGTACCTAAATGTTTAGTTTTGTAAACAATTGTTGTAGTTGTATAAGTTATTAAACGTTTCTGTAAAGAAATGAAAAATATTAAACAAATAAAAATATTTTAAAATCTTTCGCGATCACAATCATAACATTTTAATATTTCAACTCGGGAATTTACTAAGTTATTTTACCTTTATTATGCCCGACGATTCGGAAAGTCTTCCTGGGACCACTACTGACTATTGCAATATAATCGTATTGTCGGGAATAATTATGGTAAAATTATTACGCCATAGATTAAAAATACCTACATTTTTTTATCGGTACTACACGAATGCTTATCGACATTAAAATTAATTAGTCCTTTTAAAAACGATCTGGTACCTTTATAATGAAAATCTGATTTAATTAGCTTCTTACAGTACTCTTACAAAGTGTGCAAAGAAGATATTCAGTCCATAACCTCAATGAACCCGTCTAGAATTAAAACTAGGTTAGAACGTATCTGTTTTCGGATGAGACGAATTTAAGACTGTCTGGTCGATTTGCATTTAGATCCCTCTGGTAATTTAATTAAAGTTTAATTTAACTTGTTCAATGTGATCCACCTTATCAATTTCTTGGTAACATTGTCTAGAGTCTGGATATAACCTAATTATAATATATAATACCGTAAGACTACCTATTACATTATTAAGTAGGCGAGCAGCTTACGTTAATAGTCTTCCTAGATGACTAACCTACCTATACAAGTAAAGAATTTATTCAACGGATTGGTTAATACATTACCAATCGTTTGAATAATTTAATTCATACTTTTACGAAATAAATTGGCCGGTAACATCTATATCATATAATTTTTACAATTCATTATAATATAATAACAAAAACGCGGGAACTTATCGCGTAATACCTTTGATTATTATACTACTGTTAGTGCTGTGTGCCGCAATGTAAACGTGGCCTTACCGAGTTCTGAACACAAAGTGAGCGTAGTTGCAAAACCATCATCGCTTCTTGATGGACACTCCAATGAAATCTCCAGTCAACCCGGGACCACGATTGCCAGATTATACGATAAGGACAACCTAAAAGCCAGCTGATTCTTGACAGGGTCATTGACCTCCGGAAAGAGTTGCCGTACAGGTTAAATAAAAATATTTATAACAAAAAATAGGTTTTTCTTTACGAAAATGTAACAAAATACTTATTATGACCTCCGGATCAGTTTCACATCACACCACCTAGTAAAATGATAAATATTTTTTTTTAAATACGAATTCCTTCTAAAACTACTTGTTTCCATGGGCTGAAAGCCAAAATTTCGGGTTAGTACACATTTTATTGTACTACTGTTAGTTATACACATATAATACACCCTGTATTCAAGACAAAACAAGTTTCAATTCTCGAATCTGTGTTTGAAAGTGTATCTTTTACGACGCAACTCATTTACCGTCAAGTCCCTATAAAAACCCACTCTGTACGTTACTAGTATGGCCTCATAAATAGTAAAGCTCGATGCGGTGCAGTGAACTTTGCTTGGTGATCATTCATACTTCATTTGTTCCGAGCTGTGGATTCGATATCCATGAGACTTAACGAATCGTTTTTACGTTGCTTACACTTCATCTGATTATAATAATAGGTAATATCTACCTAATTGATAATAATGTTAAAAATATCTTATCTAGTATATCTATTGTTAAATTCAATACAATCTTCGATGTTTTGTTTTGGTCGGTGTTGCGTCCTGTGGAACAAACACGGCGCCAACGATGTCGCCGACGATGAATCACAAACGTCTGGAAGACACCTATTCTCTCTTGACTTGAAGAGACCCAGGTTGTAGTTTTCAGGGAAAACAGAAGCCGGCTACGATTTCCAGACCTTAGCGGTGCGAATGATGAAGGTGGAGGAAAACCGCTTGGTGCAAGTGGATGGAATGCGTCTGTTAGTCTTAGAGTAGAATGGAGATGGTAGTATCAGGCCGTGGAGTTCCTGAGAACTGAGAAATTAATCCTATAAAAGATCGAGAGGCAAGCGACTTTGCGGCGGTGGTTAATACTTTGGATCTTGGTCTCCGCAAAATCCAAACTCTTGACCAGCAACTATTCATGGCATGCGGGACACTGAAGTGCCAGGAATTTTAAGGTAGATCAGGCTTGTCCTGTACCTATATCATAAGTCAGGGATACCTGGCAAAAAATTGGTCTTCTGTTGGTTGTGTGATTGGCATTTGGTTTTCACATCCATTATATAGATGATTTATACAGCATCAGCAACCGATATCCGTGATGTACGGGACAATTTACAATTTAACGGTTTGGCCGTAAGAACTCTGTAAAAATCAATGTTGGTTGCATCCAGGGTCAATAGAGGAGGGGCAAAATTCTACTGCCAGCATAGATAATATTGGACAGAATTTAAGAAAAAAGGTTTATTTTGTCTTATCAACTAACATTGAATAGGTAGGTTTGCTTGCGTAAAAGGAATATTCTATACAAAAGTTCCTTTGTTTTAATAACAGCTTAGGTTAATTTCAAAACATGAGCTCCTTTATCTTGTTAATTCCAACGTTTGCCGTGAAGTTTCACAGTTCTGTTACAAAGTAACTTTTGCATATTTCATGGTTTGTAACAAGCACCGAAGTTTTTCTTAGACAGTTGAAAACTTTTTATATGAATATTCATTTTAAGTGTGACAGGCAAAGTTGCCGCTGAGTGGGACTAAATCCACGGGATGAAAAGTGGTCTATACTAAAAACTTCATAAAAGTACTTAAGAACGATAAAAGCCTACTCACCTACGTAAACAATTAGAAGTAAATATTTCATATACTAATTTAGAAACATAAATAACTATTGGGTATACAATACAAGCAGAAAGTGCCTATCTGATAAAGGCAATTCTCTAATCTTAAATAAGTTTAAACAAAATAAAAATACTCATCGATACCTGCTTTTAATAATTTATTGCTTCTTATTAAACAAACATTAATTTTTATTTGTATTTGTAGCAGCTAATTGGATTACGCAAAGCTTCTTGGAAAAAGTCTTTTCTCAATCTCACGTACAGAATAATAGTATTTGTTTTGTACGTGCCAAACAAATAAAGTTACACATATACTATGTATATCAAATGTATGTATATGCGATGCGATACAGTAAAGATTAAACCAGTACATGCAAAATGTATTGGTTAAAGAATATTTTCTCAATGAAAAGCAATTGCGACATATTGACTCAACGAGATAAATATCGCGCCTCGCTGCGGGGTTGCCCCCACACGACAGTAGGCAAGAAAGGCTGTGTTCCGGCTCTCAAAAGCCTAAGTCGGTTGAGTTCTAAAGAGCGAGCTTTACTGTGTATAAAAACGACGACCAGAGACGGGGTGAGATGAAAACGTAAGGGTCACATTAATATCGCACAAAAACATCATCGAGCTCTTCGGCAAAACCGGTAAATTGTATCGATGCTTTTGGAAATAGATGGTTTTGTAGAGATATGTGTAAAAACCACAAAGTTTAAAATATTATAGCAAAAGAAAAAATAATCTTAAATAACATCATTATTCCCGTCAATCAATCAATTTCCCATATTAATGCCGTTTTGCCAAATGTGTGACTTAAATGAGCGAAAAAATATATCATAAATTTATAACGCACGCACTGCATTCGATTACTTGTCACAAAGAAATAATAAAGGTACCGCAACTTGTAGACCCAAATTCTGAAAGCCACAATTCAGTCCAGCCCTGCTCTTGTCAGTAGACGCTATTGAAATCCGGTCTTTACACCAGGGGATTCTAGAAGTCGCCTTAAGAGACCCTTACAGTACCTTTACAAGTCTTTTAAAGTGTTACGTCCCAAAATCGGAGTGGCGAAATAGGTTTTCTTATTACTATCATGTCTGGCATCTGGACATTTTAGTGCCGCTGGCCGATGAACAAAAGCTTTTTGTGAATAACTTTAAAAATAAACTGTCAGGACTTATATGTATACGTTAACCAATAACAAAACTGAGAAGTATATAGATACACTTCAAAAATACTTCGATGAGTTCGCATAAAACTGATGGGGGATTAGTAGTAAAAGGTTTATGCATTATGTACAATTGTGTTTTGAACCTGCAATATTATCAAACTAAAATTTTTAACCGTGTTTAACTTCTTGGCTTTAAAAATGACAAACAGCTGATTTCGATCGAAGATAACAGTATCAGAGCCTCATTGTCCCGCTTCAGTGTAAACTCATTGCTTCTCGACGTGATTATTTTTACAACAGCAGTGATTTTGTTCTAGGTAATTGTGAAGGGTGATGACCGACTATGCGTCACTGCTAATCTTAGACTTAAAGACGTAACGCCGTGACCTCTACCTGAGTCATTCGGACTGGAATAATAGCTGCTATTAATTGTCCAGTTATCACGTCAACTTTATAAGGTTGGTAAGTAGATTTTTTGTGTGTAATGGACATACTTAGTGATGTTATCGGATTACCAAAGGGAATTAAGTTGATTCTCTGAAACTAAGATGCGATATGTATGAAGATTAAATGTTTTTGGCAATGAAAAACCACATTATTATATCTACCTAGATAAATAACTTAGTTTCTCATTTATTTGTGTAGGTTCAGTTATATATCGTACTGATTTTACTAAGTATTAGCATGGACCAATTATATAGGTATTGGACAGTTCGTTTTATTAGGAAGGTACCTAAGTGTTTCTTGGTATGTAGTTACCCCGACTATCGATTTGTGGTCGAGGAGCAATAAATGTTTCTTTCTTTAAAAAAAATTTACCTACACATTAAACGTGCTTTAACGGCGAAGGAAAACATTGTGAAGGAAAACCCGCGCCAACTAAGCTGGGAGGGTTAAAAAGGTGCTGGGCTAGCCTAATCCATCCCATATGTTTTGCACTACTTGTTATAGAGCGAAGAACCCTAAAATAGGGAATAACATAAAACTTTAAAAAATATTTTGTTAAATAATTAAAATACTATTGACTAGTGTAATAAAAATACAAGGTTTATTTGGGGTAAAAATACACTTTCGAAAATCAAAATATTTCTAGAATGTAATAAAACAAAATGTCTAGATTAATATTTCGCACAAGCTAGCCTAAATGTTTGTTTTACGGCCTTTTTCATTGTTCACACATGAACTTTTACCCAATATAACGGTTTCAGTCGACCCACTTCAATTGTTTGCTCAAAAACTATTGATTTCATTTAAATTTCAAGCAAACGACGGTTATGCTCAGCTTATCCGATATGCCTAGGCTGCAATCTTATGTATTATGAGGATTATAGACTTACAAGATCTCAACTTATAATAAAAATGCGAATGTGAGTTTGTTTGTTACGCTTCCACGCACAAAGCTCTAAAACGATTGTACAAAAAAAAATACCAACGGAAAGATACTTTATCAGCGAGTATCATAAGCTTATTTGACACCCGTATCCCTACGGGAACGGGAACTACGCCGGTAAAAAAGCAGAATACTAATAGAAATATAAAATCCATACAACATGTCTTAAGTAGCATGGTCCAATTGATTATGTAGACATGCATATTCGCACAATCTCAGTAGTATTTTCTCTCATTATGATGTATTTGTATGGTTATTGTATGTATTAGCCGTGTTGCGTGATCAATGATGCTGTTGTTACGTGAAATATCGTAATTTGTCTCGTCTATAGAGTCATCGCTCTCTCTATGAGATTGCTTACTTTGCTTCTCATTATTTTTCGCAATATTACGTATTTATAACGTACTGGACTTAGGGCTGAGTACGAGTATGACAATAATGTCGTCATCATCACTACTTCGACATCCATAAGGGAACCCTATGTGCAGCAGTGGACGTCTTACGGCTGAGAAGATGATGATGGACTTTAGGGGTGGGTTGCTAATAATTGTTGATATAAGAAATAAGCCCGCGACTTAGCTTCAGACGCATTGACCTGCTCTTTCCTTTGAGTAATAGCCGACTAAGCTGAGAGGATGATATAGGTGCTATAGGTAGTATAGGTGCGATGGTATAGGGCAAGTATAATCCAAGTACCAGGCACTGCAGCGTCCCGTAAATCATCTATAATTATTTATGTAAAGGCTTTACTATTTTTATGAGCAATGAGATATTGCTTTGTTGAATTATTATCCATTAACCACTTCCGAGGGACTAAGTTTATATTTTCCTTCGAATTTAACAATAGCATTTTTATTATTTGAGAGAAACTGGGATAAATGCAAATACTTTTTTTTTTTTTAAACAGGGCCTAATATTAACAAGCAGTTTCATACAAGAAACAAATGAATAAAATCTTGGTAAATGTAACAAAACAAAGGCACATAAAACAATATCATAAACCGCATTGATTAATATTATTATTATTATTGATTAAGTAGTCCCTTATTCAACCTTGAACAGAAATGGGGGAACTTTCGATACAAAAATGGGTCGACGATTACGTATCTCTCTTCAAATAGAGTTATCGGGCTCAACCTATCACCCCTAGTCACATGTTTGGATTACATTTCACATTCAATGTGTTTACAGATAGTTCGATAACATTCTTTTGATACCAATTTATCAGTTACGGACCACCTCCCGAAACCGACGACCCTGACCTCAAACCACGACAGATTTGGACATGTGGCTGCAGAAAGTAATGTTTTTATTACCGTAGTAGAGTTAAATAAAGCAGACAATCTTAAAGCAACACGACTCGCACCCTAAGTGTTCTGAAATTAGAAGATTATAATATTTGATGAAATATTTATGCTAGGCAGTATGACTTTCAGCCATTATACGCCATTTGCTAGTGTATTTATTTTGTGTGTTCAGCAATTACTCACATTTTAACTACTTCATATTGAATTTACTAGATGGCGCTACCAGTAATACAATTTATTTAAAAGTCGCCTAGACTTATTTTATAATTTATATATTTCTTGAACTATAATATCTCCAATCTTTAAATAATTATTATTTCAATTAAGGCGAATTCGAATTTAATCTTATTTTTCTTTAAACTCCAATAGAGTGTTAAAATAAATCCTATATTTCCGAATTTTTCCTTTACTTGTGCCACATAAAGTTCAAGTATTTCAAATTTCAGAGTCGTTTCAGACTTCTGGAAGTGCCCTAGAGGTTTTCCATTTTTGCCATTATCATACAAAAAAATTACACTTGTACATTTTACTACTTGTACAAGCTTTTGAATACTCTGAGGTAGAACTTTGGATTTTGAAGGGCGTGTGAATTTCAAATTCAAACTTCAGCAGTTTCGGAGAAAAAGGGTCTTGACAGACAGAGATACACAAGCCAGTGATCCTATAAGGGTTCCGGTTTTTCCTCGTGACGTTCGGAACCGGACGGTCTTGTAAAATTTCAACTTACCTCGCTTGGGTCTCGAGAAAAATTCCATAACTTGATTTGTTCACACATATTTCGATTGTCCTGATTTAATGACCTTAATTAACTTCAGTATTAAACCTAGATCTTGTTATCCCTTCCTACCTAAGCACCTTTGCTCTACAAGTCTATACGAACAACACGGTTAGGTTTCTTAATAATTTAATCATTATGTGTACACATATTTCGCAGTGTAACGCCCTTAACAATATTGGTTATTTGTATGTAGATTCTGTTTTGTGTGCCATCAATACATAGTTTAAAACAAAGTCGCTTCCCGCTGTCTGTATGTCCATACAATGTGCTTAGATCTTTGAAACTACGCAACGGATTTTGATGCGGTTTTTTCGATGCGGTGTTTCAATAGATAAAGTGATTTAAGAGGAAGGTTTGTATGTAAAATACATGTATAAAATAGTAGAGAAACACTTTGGAGGTTTCTAATGAGAAGTCGTAAATAAACACATTTTTTGCGCTCACATTGCAAACGCTGGCTGAATCCTACGAGATAGATCAAAATAATGTACTACAGTAATGAACACCTTAAAAAGTCTACAAAAAAGTCCGCGATGATATATTCTGTAGTATATTTAGCATCAGCATTGCACCCGTGGGAAGCCGGGGCGGGTCGCTAGTAATAAATAAAACTAGAGAACTAGAGAAGCGTTAGTTATAACTTTTATCACATGAGAAAAATTATGTCCATGGGAAATAAGCAAATTATTTTAGCGAAGTTTTTAGTTTTACATTTTATAGGGTGTGATTTTTGTATTAAGGCAATTAAGGTAAGTTAATGGTACGCAAGTAACAGTTTAAACAACTATAAATCTCCTTATTTTACATTTATGTTGTCTCTATTCCTGTATGAAAGGTAAGGAGGCCGGTGAAATTACAGGCACATGAAACTATGAGACCTTACAACTCTGTCTCAGGTGACGGGCGCAATGCAACGTTTTTAGGAAATGTGATCACCGCGGCATTGCAGTTTTTTTAAGTAGAGGTTACCGCTTAAGAGGTTAACGCTTCGGCTAGTCTCGTCATTTAGTAGTCTAAAAAAATTAATCTTTAGCTAGGAATGTATGTTAAGAGAATGGTAACTTATATTGCTAAGATTCGCTTAACATGAGATGAACAAATTGTTATTTCATGTACACAATCACAGCCCGGAATTGAAAATTCTCAATTCTATTCCAGTAGAAGCAGAAGTCGTTTCGTATCCGTTTGCCTTCTTCTGTATTCTGTACAACACCTCGGCTTGTGCCCCCAATATTGATCAGAAGGAACGTGACGTCTTTCTTCAAATAAGGCATTTTCACTCGAAACTAAATTAAAATCAGAGGTTTACGGAATATATATCAGTTGTCTTTGGTTGGGATTTCAATTGATAGTTTCACGCAAGTGATCGGTGAATTGGAAAAATAAATGCACGTAAAAAAACGTAAGCAATTGATTTTTATTACCTCAGTAAAATTAGAAGTGGATAATAGTACCCCTAACCGAAAATCTGACTCAGCGGTCCTTGTTAGATGAGACCTTTGCTGTGTGAGAAGTAGTAGTGCCTAGCAGTGGACTTATTTGGACGGGTGATTGTGGTGTTAAATTTTAATAACTACATCATTATTTATATTTATATCATATCATAACTTTACGTACTTATCATGAGGGGGTTGTTGCCATACTCACCACGCTTGGCAGGTAGGTTGGCGCAGTACGGTGACACGAGAACGACGCTGCTGCCCATCTTCCGGAGGTGTCCCTTGGTAGATTCTTAAAGCATCCACTGGCAAAACTGATTTGCATTCAGAAAGTATGATTTGTTGAAGTAAAGCTGATGAAGAAGACCACAGATGGTTATCGAAACTCTTTTATACAAAATTCACTGGTGACGACAACGAAAGATGGCAAAGAGTGTCTATAGGCATCCTTGAGGGATAGTTTTGGTTTGGTTTGCTTGCTTTTAAACTCACTTCTGATGATAGGTTGCATGATAAATGAAAAGAAATAATCATATATATGTACATATGTATGTCTAAAGAAAATAGTATTAACCTACATGAAAATACCCCAACAGTTATGTGAGCTGTTTTGGTATTTTCAGCATAATTTTTGTTTATTTTTAATGAAAATTAAAAAATAATATCCTAGTGGTTCATCAAAGTACCTATAAGAATTAATGAATAAATATATATTTATTTGGTTAACATTACAGCACAAAATATAGATAGAAGATAAAATAGAAAAAAGAAGTTCGTACCTATAACTAGCACCAATATAATATTTAGTGCAAATTAAACTTAAACAGATTGAACAGGTAAGTAAAATTCTTCCAAGTTCCTATCCTGGCCGGAACTTCGTACCCAAGCTATGTGTGTGATGATTAACAGATAAGTAGACCACAAATACCTAAAAACCTCAAAAAACGTTAAGTAGCAATTAAAATTAACCTGATTCTAGGAACTACAACAAAATGTAGGTACTTAGATCCTAATTACGTAAGACTAATTAATAAATTTCACTTCTCGGACCGTATAAAGCCGTGTCGTAATCTTAACTTACAGGCCATTAATATTAATGCTGTCAACGGTCACCATTAGCAACTAACAGACGGACAACACATTGCCACACTATAAGCAAACTATTGCACTATACCTATATGACATTAGCTAGCTTATTTCGACTAAGCTGAGAGGATGGCATCATAATCTCAGCCTTAGGATTGCTCTTTACACCCACGTAAGAATAGTATAAAAAAAAGATAAGATAAAAAGTGTTTATTTCTGTAAAGCCTAAATTAACAAATAAATGCTTAATATAGACCTAATGTAACATGTTTAGTTTCGACGCCTCGCTCTAACTAAGCTCGTGGCTTGTGCTGTAGACGCGAGGGTTCTCTACCTCAGCATAGTTTATTTAGGTATACAAGTTACAAAATTATGTTAAATCAGTATAGGTGATGGGAAAGCCTAATCCATCTAACAATGTTCCAGGCACTGCAGCGTCCCGCACAGCATGAATACCAGCTGCTAACACTGTGATCATCTATGATAAATAGATATAAATTTATTATCCATGATAAGGCCTTATAACTACTAAGCGGATTGTAAATTGTAATATCTGCTGTCCACGATGAGCGAGGTCTTTAATGACTCGCAAACCGTTTCTCAACGCGAAATATGTCATCTAAGCGAGTCATTATAGTCTATTTCACATAGGATGAGATCGGTAAGATCAGGATAGAATCATTTAAAATCATTGAGCGAAAAACGGACAACAGTTAGGTCTCTTTTCATTTCTCAATTCTTCTAATAACCATACTGCTATTTCTAAAGTCATACATGATTATGGACTTCTTCTATGGACGGCATCTTGCAGTGGACTGACTGGACTCTGGACAGCCCGCCTAATTCTAACGACTCAAAGCAACGAACAGATGATAATCTATACAGCTTACAAGATAGATTTGGCCATTTTGCCACCTAAAAAATGCGCTCTTCATTTTGTGATGTAAAATTATATTGATTATTTATTATTAATATATTTTTCATACAATATTGCTTTTGTTATTAGAATTCTTATTAGTAATTCATTTCTTTTGTTTATACTTATTTTATATGTTGTTTTAAATGTTACTAATTATGTTAACTAGGCTTGTAAACAACCAGACATGTAACTTTTTGGTATCAATAAATAAACTATGAACTACTCAGCTTAATCGGTAAATAAATGGTATCAGTATAATGTATATCATCATACTGAATTCGAACACTCACATTACCTTGCATTGTCGATGAGAATGCACTAAAAGCCATGTTCAGAAATAACTGAAACACTGCACATAATTATTTGCTTTTCACAATCATCATAAAGAGGTTAACTGTTTAACTACTTACTTCAACCGATCTCTGCTAATGGGAAAAGAATGACTTTAGCTTTGAGGTTACATTGATAGCAATTCTGTTGGCACTCATTCTAACTGAAGGTAATTATATTTTTTTTAATGGTCTTAAATGACAAAAAGCAATTCGGTTGGTGCAATTCTGAAATTTCTATAAAACAATTACAGTTAATATTAATTTACATACATGTTATGGAATTTCAATAGAAGTTGGAACCTTACATGATTAAACCTAACAATTGAATTGAGCATTTTACTCGCAATCTTATACAAGACGTTTAATCAGAAGTGCCATAGTAAAATGCAAATAAGCGTTTCAATTTATAGGGTTGTCGCGTCCGCCATTTTAATTTATGTGGGCAAATGACTTCACTTTACGATTGAAAGTGCAGCTATGACGTGATTGTCGACTACGACAAACCCACGTTCACACTGTATCAGTAAAGTCTACATAACATTGCGATGCAATAGGTCTTAACCATTTCAGATAAATAATATGGTCCAAGGTACGCTTGCATTTGGACAAAACTGTGGATAAATCTGTATGTAACACACAGTATTGACTGAGCACATTTTATGTTGACCAGATGCCACAGCGTTTATAAATAAACCTTTATAAAACTATATATATCCTGATTACTTACTATGCACCTAAAACATCACGCGCTATGAAAGGTCACATAATATAGAACTGTCTAATAGGCTGATTTAAATAAGTTTATGGGTCAGAACATTATTTTAATCATGCTTTTAAAGCCCTGTTATTTGATACATATTAAATCATCATCCGTCATCATAAGGCGGCGGCTATTTTGACAGTATTGAAAGCAAATTGTATTTTCTCCTGACTAAGACAAGATTTATCTAAATCTCCTGAACAAAATTTCAGCTTAATTGGATGTCAGTTATGTCAGGATGAAAGTTAAATAAAATCTCCAAAAAATTCAAACCATTACCTACCTGTATCATCTGGAATATTGTAAGACAAAGCCAATTATAATAAGGCGGTAATTGGCCAAAGATTTTAATTCCTCTTATGCACATAAAGTTGATTCTGAAGGCGGTTATCGTTGTTGTAAATTTGACAAGCGAGAAAAGCTTAGTACAACCAAAATAATTGCTCTGAAGCGTGACCACTAGAAAATCAAGGAATGACTGGCAATCAAAATGTAATTATCGAATCAAGAGCCAGTCATTAAAACGCACGAACGATTGTAATTGCGTAGACACTATTACAATATTAATTTAACTCTTGTTTATTCAGTACCCAATAATTCAAATTCACGACCTCATCATAAAGAATAAAGGTACATAAAGATATAGGAAAAAGTTATATATAGCTCTTTGTATGGGAAATTAAATAATCAATAACTTAGAGCTGACGCCATTCAGATCTGCTTAGGAACCGTTGATTTGTTAGGTCATACATTAAATAACCCATCTACATGTTCTATGATCTACACTCAAGATCTAGGTACAAGCTTAGTGTTATCTACGAAATCACTGGGATGAGACAATGGACCTTAAAAAGATACTAGTCGAAGTCAATAAAAATACACTATATTTTAATTGGACTATATTCTTCGAAATACTATTAACAAGACAATCAGTTCACTTTAAATAACCCATCTACATGTTATATGATCTACACTCAAGATCTAGGTACAAGCTTAGTGTTATCTACGAAATCACTGGGATGAGACAATGGACCTTAAAAAGATATTAGTCAAAGTCAATAAAAATACACTATATTTTAACTGGACTGTATTCTTCGAAATACTATTAACAAGAGATTCAGTTTTAATGACCAACATGATCAAAAAAGTGCAAATTTGCAATTCCTATTCACACATGAGAGAAGAGTAATCACATTATCTTTAGTTCCTCCTTTACTTCCCGAGTGATTTGTATGCGGAAATAGTTCAATCACATTCACGCTATGACAAACGTGTGACCCTGTAGGCTTCACATCTTGTTTTTGCAGATTTATATTCAAGTTTTCCTGTCTAGGAAATGTATGTCCAAGTTGAGCAAAATAACTTTTATTATATCTTCCAATTATGGTGTGTATTCATTACCTCTAAGGTTTATAGTTGGGCTAATGTGCCATAATAAATCATGTTGAGTCATATTAGTTTTTCTATATCACACCTACGTAGGAAGCTTTATATAGTTTGTGTTTTGCACATAAATCACTTTTGACCCTATACGTTCTTGAAAGCTACTCATAACACCATATTGGACTTTACAAATTGGTTGTAAATTGAAAAACGTGGTTTTTCGCAATCAACGGCGGGCGTTGGTTTTTATCTGTTTGTTTAACATCCACTTTTGGTTATTGATGATCCTTCAGTGACATAAAAGCTTCCGGATGACTTGCGGAATAAATGCTCTTTTTAAAACTTTCGCGATCACAGCACATTATAACAATGTTGGATCCAACACGCTAGTCTGACCGTGACCACGATAGCTGCATCGATAGAAAGGACGATAGATAAAAATAAAATTAAATAAGCGATAAATACCCGATAATCGAAAATAGTATGAGTGTTCAATCCTAGTTTTTTTTTGGTCTAGAATTTGCTAAAACATCCTAAGCTATTTCAGACACATAATCCAGCGTCAAGGTAAACATTTGTAGGATCTTATTACCTACGCAAGCGTAGAGGGCAACAGATGAGGCAAATCTATAAAGAGTTGCTCAGTTATATGAAACGAAATGGCCCATCACATTTTTAATGATTATTCAGATTACTACAGAAGAGCCTTACAAGGAATAACGCAATCTGCAGAAATGGAAGATTGTTCAAAGAGAAAAGAGTTGTTGAATTAGATGCTAGGAACATGATATACCAACTCAGCTGAGTATCAAAACTCAACGTTTAATAAGTTCCGTTAAAATTGCCCAATCATGTTCTGAATGTAACAATCAGCCTCTCTTGTCCTATCAGAAGGTTAAAAATCAGAAGCTGTTGACAAGATGAGCTAATAAGACGAATTACGAAAAATTTATCATAAACATTATCGCATTGTAGCTACTCCAAAATTAAAAAATATAACGTAGAAAAGATTAAATTAAAGTCGTTAATTCAAAGACCTTATGGCTTAAGTCAACAAACCGTGTACTTGTCTGTAAATATTTTTTAAAGAAATTGCAGCTTAGTGTAAAAGGCAATTTAATTACACAATTCATTCGTTCTTCTACCTCTGTTACTTTTAGCAAACGATTAAGGGGCAAAAAAAAATGCTTAGTAAATAAGTATTGGCAAATTTTCTCACGTTTACCTACAGGCTTCCTATCAGGCTTCAGTTACTAAGTAACAAGGTACCAATTGACTTACAAAAGCAGTCTGAAAAAATATTGATGTGTTGTCAATATTTTCCAGGAAAAATAAGATTTTAGTGATTAGAAAATCTAAACAGCTACCGCCCTAAAAATGTTTAAAAACTAATATTTTGCAAACGGAACCCGAAATCGAAAAAGTGTAATGGCAACTTCTAAATTATTTTAAAATACCGATACACCGATAGATACCCCCTTCACGATGGGAAAATCAAGAAAAAAAGTTCATCCCCACCTCCGTCTATGGGAAGTATCCCAAATTAAATATTTTTATAGCATTTTTTGTAGCGTTATCTCGGCTTCATTATTTTATATTATGCCCTAGCAAATTTACAGCTTTCTAGGACTAATAGTCTCCTCGCCAGGCCGCTGACAGACGGACAGACAGACAAACAAAGTGAAACTATAAGGGTACTTGTTGTCCCAAAGCTAGAATTCCACCAGTGTGCGGCACTTTGCGGCACACTGGTGAAATTCTACCTTTCTATAATTCTACCTTAAGGAACCCTAAAAATGGACACGTGGATGCTTGAGTCACAAAAATGTCTCTGTCTGAGAAAAAGTTGAGGTTGTGTCAACAACCAATGCTGGTCCTCCGAGAGAGCCGTTAAGCGACCTCACTGCAGCAGGGCTAGCATGGGCCGGGGATAAAACTTTTGTCCACCGGTTATTTCCACTGACAAGAGATAAAATTATTTTATCCACCTGCCAAAGCACGGCAACAGGGGGAAAGAGAATTATATCACTTTTTGACATTAGACGTGGATACTCACCCTCCGCCTATAATTTCGGGGACAAGCGTTTCCCTTGGTTTGTCCACCGTGAATAGTTTATCCACCCATGTCGCCATGCTCGGAGGGTGGACAAAATTGACAGAGGGGAATAGTATTTTGTCCTCTCCCCGTGGATAAAATATCTTCGGCCATGCTAGCCCTGCTGGACATAGACTTCTCTTATGGATCTTCAAGTATTAATTATGAGGGGGTTGCTGCCATACTCACCACGCTAGGCGCCTCCCGGAGGGAGAATGTTTGCCAAACATTAAATACTACCTTCTACAACCTTAATAACTAAAGTTTACTATTTCGTTCTAATCTATTCAAAAACATAGTACAAAAAATAAAAACACGAAATTGAGAGTAGGATATCAAAGTTCTTGGATATAGTCGGTAGTAGATATAGTCGCAGTTAAGAAAAATACTCTTCATTCTAGTTGCTGAGGAACATATAAGAGCTATATCTTGTAGTATATGGAGTTAAGTGAGTTTGATTCACAATAGCAAGAAAAGCTTTTCCTAATCGGATATTCGTCGAAGTCCCTTTGTTCTTGAAACACGTAAACAAGAACTAGCTTTTGTCTGAGATGAGGATAAACAACTTCTTCGGTACTTCAGTTACACTCGCATTTGACTAATGGGACCGTCGGAGTTTGTTTTCAGAATCATGCCTCAGGTAGGCTCATAGAAACATATAAACGTAAATGATTCATAATCATAAGTTACATGTATCTAACTTATGAATCATTATAAGTTACATGTACCTATGTTACAGAACTTTACTACGAAAATTGATGTTCGGTATTTGAAAAGAACCTAACTAG
This sequence comes from Pasiphila rectangulata, assembly GCA_963082625.1. NCBI lineage: Eukaryota > Metazoa > Arthropoda > Insecta > Lepidoptera > Geometridae > Pasiphila > Pasiphila rectangulata. The sequence goes on from OY720237.1 coordinate 14,234,607, forward strand.
CAGAGCCCTGCGGTTTCACCCGCGTAGTTTCCGTTCCCGTGGGAATACGGGGATAAAATATAGTCTATGTTACTCGCTAATAACGTACCTTTGCAATGGTGAAAGATCGGTTTAGTAGGTGTGGAAGCGTCGTCGTCGCTGTCATCAGTACCCCTGTTGGGGTCACTGGGTGGGGCCTCGAGGTTTGTCCTCTTTACCCCGGCTTCCACTCCAGGGGTTACAACCCCTGGGTCATTCGATAATTGCCTTGAGGGCTGGAATCTTGAATGCATTATTAATGGTGGTGATCTTCAACGCTCCCTATTGAAGAAGGTTCCGTGGCTGTGATAGCCACTGGCCTTTATGGTCTGGAGGTCGGGTGTGTAGCGGTGCAAGGCCGATCAGGTGGGTATGTGGCCCATTGTCTGCGCGGTCAAACATTTGACGCGCTGTGTGGGCCACAAATTCTTCTATGGATTTTATTTGCACGTCGCGGGCGATGACGTCATTCCTGACGTAGCGGCCCGCGCCCGTGCAAACTCGCAGAGTGATATTCTGTTGGGCTTGCAGTCTTGATTTGTTGGTAGCGGAGATCAGAGCGTACCATGCTGGTGCGGCATACGTCAGCCGTGACCGGATGTACATCTTGTACATCCGCAGCTTGGTCCTGAGTGGGAGATGGGAGTCCAGGACAGGTCGGAGGAGCGCCCGGGCAGCGCGAGCTTGTCCAAGCGCGCGGTCTACCTGGGGCTGCATACTCAACGACCTGTCTATCTCCACTCCAAGGTACCTTGCATGCGGAACCCATGCGACATCTTGGCCACGGAGCTGTAGAGGAGGTAGGGTGCATCTGCGTCGGGTGATGAGTAGTGCCGCCGTCTTACCCACGTGTGGAAGCGTAACAAACAAACAAACACACATTCGTAATTACGAGCATAATATTAGTTAGGATAACGTTCGCAGAATACTAAATAATCCCTTAGCTCTTAACCTCCATTAAAACAATTTGACGCCTTTTGTATAAATACTTCCAAGTAAAATAGCAACTTGCCGTATTAATACTTCAAGGTATTAAAGGAAAAAAACTTTAAGGAAATAAACATGTAATAGGTTCAAAAACCTGTCGCAAACATGCCGTTCAACATCAATAACCAGCAACATTTATGCAGGACTCACGTTTTTTCGTAAACTTTATATTCTTCTTGTTTTATAGAGCTTCTGTCGTACTCTATTCATCATCATAATCAAGTACAGCCACATCTGGGTGCCTATATCCCTATGCCCGCGCCGATCTATCGTTTGCCCGCGACCTTGTCAATGTAGTCTGCCCATCTTGCGGTCGGACGACCAACATTTTCATACCCTTGTCGCAGCCTCCATTTATTTATTAGAGCTTTACTCCTACGGCCCCTTTTACTAAATATGATACTCAGCGATGACCAATAAAGTAACAAAATATGAAACAGCAGGTATCACTCCATTCAGGTTTCCTCAGAACCAGTGGAGTGGAATAAGTCACTGGCACCATTCTTGCCAGTGTCAGTAAGCATTCGGTAAAACCTATTACATCACATTAATGGCGCATTGGAAAAACGTGCGGTTACCGTGTTTAGTTTTTTTATTTCTAGGAATTTAATATTTCCTTGCCTTGTCTTTTTATTATATGGCTTTTTGTGTTTCATCATTTCAACCATAAAACGTCCACTGATGAACACAGGCCTCCCTCATGGATCTCCATGAGGGGTAGTTGCCATTCTCACCACGCTTGGCAGGCGGGTTGGTGAGCGCAGTATTGGATGTTGATACACGGATAGGCGCTGCTGCCCATCTTCCGGAGGTATCCCTTAGCAGGCTCTTACTGCATTTACGGGTAGGAGAGGAGGAGTAACATTCTACTGCCGGCACACCCCACGGCATTTTTGTGTTTGGTTTTAGACAATTCTGCCAGTGTCAAGTTAATTTATAAATTATTATGTTATTTGGCTGGCCATATTGGCAGCCATTTTTTTAAACTCTAATATTTCCTTAAGGTTTATCATGCTCCTCTCATGCCCGTGGATGCAGTAAGAGCCTGCTAAGGGATACCTCCGAAAGATGGGCAGCAGCATCTTTCCATATATCAACATCCCATACTGCGCTCGCCAACCCGCCTGCCAAGCGTGGTGAGTATGGCAACTACCCCTCATGGAGATCCATGAGGGAGGCCTTTGTTCATTAGTGGACGTTTTATGGCTGAAATGATGATGATGAAGGAAATAATGGGGTACCCACCTTATAAAAGTTTGGTCATTAAACCTTGCCATACAAGTTCACTAAACCAGATGGATAAGTTTTTAATTAGAATGCGATGGTGATATCCTTGTGACAAATATAATCGTATCAAGTTACCAAGCCATTACTTAGTCGAGACATTTCGCAACGATTTTTTGCCGAAAATAAATTTAAATAACACTTACCTATTATATTCGTATCCTCTGTTGGTTTTTTTAGATTGTGTTTCTAAAGAATATGTGTGCATTTTGAGGTAACCTGCGGCTTAGTCCACTTCAGAAGTATTGACATGTTTTTTCCTCTGAATTTATCTGACTTTGCTGAGGGGATGGTATAGGTACCGGGCATGCCTAATACATCTCACAATTTCCAGACACTGTAGCGTTGCTGACGCTGCATAAATCATCAGATAATTTATGTGAAAAGCCTTAGTACCTCTTCCGAAACCTTTAGTCAATTTTTTAACGCAAGATTCTTAGAAATGGAAAATGCTTATATAACACATTAGTAATTCCGGTTATTTATTATGTTAACTTATGGCACAGCAAATTGACCTTGGTTCGATCCAAGTATCGAAGTCTCACAGTTCTCAAGTAGAAATATGTCGGTATGTGCAAATAGCATCGTAAAAGGAGACGGACAGGTCTTAAAACCAGTTGAAACTTAATGACTTTGAGGTGTTCATGTGATGGTTACCACTTAAATAAAGTAAGCATTGCGACAGTACTGGTTGGATGGCTGTCAGTCCGAACATGACTGTTCCAGTAACTTTAAGTCATATTGGTTGTTAAATACATTTAAACGGCATGAGGTATAGCTTGTTGATGCCATCTTTAAGTTTCAAAAGTAGACTGTTAAATAGCTCTAGGTAATTATGGTTGAGTAGGCCTAAAAAGGCCAGTAATAGGCTATTGTAGGTCTAGTAATTAGCATTATGATAAGTGCTCTCAGGTTTACAATTATATCTCGATTATAGAGGTAGTTATACATCCCAATATACTAAAGAACCTGTAGATTCCTAAAAAAAATAAGACTGGGTATTAGGGGGCGAAGCCGTCTAATATGCAAAGCACTGTCTGTCTATCTGTATGTAGTATGTATGTCTGTCTCTCTGTCTGTATGTCTGTCTGTATGCTGTATGTATGTCTGTATGTATGTCTGTCTGTATATCTGTCTGTATGTCTGTCTGTATATCTGTCTGTCTGTCTGTATGTCTATATGTATGTCTGTCTGTATGTCTGTCTGTATGTCTGTCTGTCTGTCTGTCTGTATGTCTGTCTGTATGTCTGTCTGTCTGTATGTCAGTCTGTCTGTTTGTCTGTCTGTACGTCTGTCTGTCTGTCTGTCTGTATGTCTGTCTGTCTGTCTGTCTGTCTGTCTGTAAGTCTGAGGTCACAGGTACCTGAGTTATTGTGACCTCAAAAGGTAACCAAAAAAATAAATGTCTTCATATGGCCGAAAACGACAAAAAGCCCAAAAATGCCATTTTTGACATTTGGTGACCTTGGCACCAATGCTTGTTTTATATAACTTGTTAAACTTTTTTTAGTATCGAAAAAGATAGGTACGCGTAAAGATCCCCCAATTTGAAAACTAAATAATATGAAACTTATCTCTACGAACACGCAACGAAACCAACAACCAAGTCTCAAAAAAGATAATGCAAAATGTACAATAAACAGCAATTGTTCTTACTTGCGTTTCTTTATTTCCAGTGATACAACTATGGAGCGATAGAGGCCAAGATGCGGTGGTTCAAGAAGGGTGAGCCACCCAGGCTGCTCGTTGTCTCTCCAGAGACGGAGGCTAGATCTACTCGACGGTCTAGAATCGGTAAGTACAAAAACATCGTAATAACGAAAGTAGCTCTGTAGCCAACTGCAGCAGAATCCTTCGAATACACAAAAAATACAAACAGTAGAAAATTAACAAAAAGACATAATGAGGCACAATGGGCGGCCTTATCGCTAAAAGCGATCTCTTCCAGGCAACCTTTGGATGGGCACGAATAGGTCAAGAAGAGTAGACGGTGGCGTACTGAGAAATTCATAGGCAAAAATTTATAATATACATATATAACCAAAATAAACATACATATTCGACAAATATAATATAATACATACATTAAAATATATATCTACTAAATATATATATACATAGATTATATATACTTTTACAATGCACATTATTATGTACATATATATAATATAAAATATGTGGAAAAGGAAATACTATGAATGAGAAGATACTGAGGAAAGAAAATGTTGTTTGCTTTAAGATAAACAGTAATTCTATAGAGCCCGGTTTAGATAAATATCTTCCGTAGCTATCGACAAGCCACCTTCCTAAAACACATAAAATCTGCCTTTGTTGCCCGCAGTGGCCTACCAAATAAAACCATAAGATCTAACGTAAAAGTCATACTGTCAAAAAAAAAATCTTTAAGGCAAACGTTGACTGCGCTGAAGTTTACTCAAGTTGATTTAAAATGTAAATATTTCAGACTCGAGGAAAATGTTTCGAAAACATTAACGCCTTGTTTCTCGTAAACCGGTGATATCACAAACATTTTCTTTTAAATTTAATGTTCTTTTAATACTAACAATTAGCGTTTTAGACCAATTACTTATCCACTTAACTCGTAATTAATGTTCATAAACATCAGGCGCTTCGTTGCAGTGCAGCACGCGAATTATATTGTTGCTAAATTCCAGGACAGGAAATCTTAGTTAACCGAAAACGACTACCTGCATAAAATTATGCAATATCCATAATACCATAGGTCAAAGTTAAATATATATAACCGCAGAGTTTAAAAGAGAGCTTATTTCTCACAATATTACCTATAGCGTAAATATGGGAGACATTATCGGCTTGAGGGTATTAACTATTATGGCTTGTAGTTATTGCAAAGAGACGAAATGTTTCTGTGGGTGTCGAGTTAAATATTTAAGTTGTCCTATCGACCTTACAAGCTCATATCTAAATACAGAACTGCAGTGGTAAAATAAGTTCGCAAATGGTGGAAATGTTTCAACCAATTATGTGTTTAACAGTCTAGCTTGTCTATTTCGCATTTAGAATGAAGATTATAACAGACAAAAGGGTTTAGAACTTCAGGTAACGGTCGACTTAGCATAACAATAATGTATGATTGCTGATGTCATTATTCTAGGAAACATACACTACTGGCTACGGGCAGAGTCGACCATAATATTATATAATTTATTTAGCGACATATTAGCATGTCTCTCATTAGACGTCTTGTCAACAGTACTTACACAAAACTTACTATGTACCTAGGTGTGATGTCATACATGTAGGAAATCTAGCTAATAGCTAGGGAAATCTTACTTTCCCTTTAGCAACTAAGTACCATGAATATGTATCAAAGACGGTTTGTGTTTACTGGAGCTCGATTATCTAGTGAAATCTAAAACTAAACAGCACTTAATAATAGTAAAGAACATATTGCCTTGTCATGCTGCATCATATCTGCAATCAATTTCTTACAGTAATTTGTTCTTACACAGTATTTCTTACTTTCCAGACATGTCACCGGTCCGCTATCCAAACCGAAAGAATAGCGGCAGCTCGGTGGAAACCAACTTTTATAATCTGAGCGATCAGATAGTAATCGTGGAGAAGTCACCGCATCGTCAACTTGGTGCTGAGACCCCTAATACTCGTCGCATATCGTTGCAAAACGGGCCAACCTCACCACAGGACTATTATAGCTCCACGCGCAAAAACCGCGGAGCCTCGTTAGAAAAAGAATACATGGTAAATCGGGAAAGACGAAACCCGTTGCTAGATAAAGTTAAGAACACAAAATTGTCATGCTTCAAGTCTAACGGACCTTTACGACATGGCGACGACGCGGCTTCGACCTCTGGCAGCGACTGTAGTGGCTTCGGACACGCAGAGGACGTTAACTGCCGCTACGCAGGCAATTACCATGAGACACACATTGAATTTGAAAATCACAATCCGTGGGTAAAAATGCCCAACTATGACGATGATGTATTTTTTCCCAAAAGTGTTACTAGTCCCATTGAAAGTCACTTTAAGGAAAGTAAATCTTTCAACGGTAGAGGCACACGATGCTACAGCTCGGGATCAGAATGCGATCGTCATTATGCCCCACCAAAAGCTGGTTCGAAACTGTCCAAATCTAGTGATCAAATTTTTAATGACGACTACGAAGGATACGATGATGACATCCCGATTACTATTAAATCTCAAAAAAAGGCTGATAAGTATAGATTAAAAGATGGCAAAGAATCTATCGTGCCAAGTTCATGTCTTTCAGCAAAAATAAAAGCAATGTCGGACAGATATCTTAAATCATCAACGAACAAACTAATATCAAAACTCTACAAACAAAACGAAGACGATGCTGATGTTGTTGATGGTAGTGTTGATAATGTTATAAAACCTCCAAGTTCTGTGAGTAAAAGTCGCAAGAAAAGAGGTGGAGTTAAAGCAAAACTAAGAAGCTTTTCTTACGGTGCATTGCCTGGATTAGATGAGCTTCAGAAGAGTGCTGTGTTCCACGATGACGTGTATCAAGTTTCGTGCGATGATGAAAATATTTTAATACAAGACTGTGAAGATGCAGATTCAGGTATCCTAGTCAACGAGTCAGCCGCTTCTTCTATCTTCGATGGTGATAGAATCTCATCTCGATGCGAAAGCTCTGCTTCACAGGCAAATAGCCTGGTGCCATGTCACGGCAGGAGTGTGTCTGGTGACCAAAGCTATATGAAAGCCAGAGCATCTGGGAGAATGAGCAGAGAGCGGCGAGACTGTCCACGACCCAAAAATACCCAAAGAGCTTTATCTCTGGATCGTAAAGAGATTCTCCGTCGTATGCCAAAGAACAATAGCGACTATGAAGAACCACAGTATTTGCAACTAACTGAAAAGCAAAGAATGAGACAACGAACCGTCCCGGCTGGGGATTCCGGCATCCCTCCAATACCACCTTGCAGGAGGCCTGTCAGAAGTGCTAGGCAAGATAAATCTGAATTCAAAGTCGTGAAGATCATAAGAAGAAACCCCTCAGAAGAACTTGGAATTTTTATCGCTAAAACAAAACTTTCAGATCAGGGTCACGTTGGCTATTTAGTAGCACACGTTGTACCTGGAGGCCTTGCTGAAACGTAAGTAGCATTTAGAAATTCATGTACAAAAACTGTGTTAGAGTGTTATGATGAAATCAGAAAAAACATAAGAAAAAAGTAAAATACATTTAAAGGTTTGTAAGTTCAACAAAATGTTTCTTGTTTTGAGGCCTGAGGACGACTTGCTCAAACCAGTTTTAATCATGTATTTTTTGCCTTTTCAGGGAAGGGTCATTGCGCATCGGGGACGAATTGCTCAACGTAAATGGTAGACGACTGCGCGATATCACCATGACCGAAGCCAAAGAAGCCCTTAAATCTGGAACATCTGAGATCGATATCGTCATTTGTCGAAAACCTGCTACCGATCTGAGGCAATCACAAAGGAGCATACTCTTAATGCGAGAAAGTTCAGTAGATTACGAGAACGCGATCATTTTGGGAAAGGAAAAGCGCGCTGGTAAATATGACGTCAAACTAGACCGTCGGCGGTCGCAGGATGAGTCCGCGTCGTGTAATCGCGGCGCGCTATCGGCAGCGGCGGACGAACCCGCCGACTGCGCTCCGGCTGGCCACTCGCACTTCCTAAAGGGACAGAACGCGAGCTACAGCAGCATGAACAACAAGCTGCTTCGCCGGCAGGTCGTCAGCTACGCCGGCAACAAGGACGGGCTCACCTTCAGCTGTGTAAGCGACGCGGTCAACCTTGACGCGCCGCAAAACGAACGGATCAAACCAACAGACAGGGAGAGTGATGTGCAAACTCCTAACGCTGCAAACTTTTGTACGCTTCCCCGGAGACCGCGGGCACCGACGCACACTTATCATACGATAACATTTGAGAAGGGACACGGGAAGAAACCCCTCGGCTTCACCATTGTGGGAGGACGCGATTCACCTCGAGGACCACTTGGCATCTTTATCAAGAGCATCCTACCACAAGGGCAGGCGATCGAGGATGGGAGACTTAAAGCAGGTATTTATTATTCTTATTAAATATGTAAAGTATTTTAATGTTGCATCGGAACGGTACAAATCGTAACACAGTGTCACTGGAATTTGATAAGGATTGACGGCCGCATTGTTGTTGTTCGTCAAAGAAAAATAATAACAAAGAGCATAATTTCAAACTCGTATGGCATTGTGCCTTGAATGGACTTCGAACACGATATGAATTAATATTTGATGTAACTAAGTTAATTATTTACATACATGGTTAATTTAATTAATTGTTAATGCTATCGCGACCAAATAGGCGCGAATGTTGACATTTTAGATACCAACAAAATTATCTACAATTAGTTCTCATTAACCTTCTCGTAAATTAGATGGCTAAAATTGTAATTAGCTAGAAAGTTGTGGTGCTGTATTGTACCTTTATGGAAATATACAATTAAATTTAGTTGGTACATAAATGCCTTTAAAATGCATCCCTGCAAATGTTTTGCGCGTTCGTTAACATTTTTTCAACGATCATGCATGCAGATTTACTAAATTAATTTCCTGTTATCCCAAGAATCAAAACATAAGCAATTTTATAAACACTAGCTTTTGCCTTTGTTGTACCCAAATAAAGAGTAGTTAGCATTATGTGTTTTACGAGGTGATTAGAATATAAGTAGAATACTCCAAGTTTTGCTTGAATCTATTTGTTGTTTGAGCGGAACTTTTCTATAATTTAAAAAAAAATATTATACGTTTTTTTCAGGAGACGAGGTGCTGGCAGTAAACGGGCAGGCATGTCATGAACTAGCACACATCGAGGCGTTGGCTCTCTTCAAGGCAGTTCGCAATGGATCCATCGAACTCAGGGTCTGCCGGCGAGTGAAGACACAGTAAGTTTATTCAAAAAAAATAATGAACGTATAAAATAACGTGAGACAAACATTTCCTTTTAAAAATAAGGGGAATTCTTATCTAATAATTTGAAGTCGGGTAAACGAAATTTTCGGTTTTGAAATTCAAGAGAATCAGGAAAACCGGCTTCGGAGCGTATGGGTTACCTACTACCATCGAGAACATACCCAATTGAGAGGAAATGTCATTTATTGTGTCTAAACAACAATTCCGCCAAAAATATTTCATAATTTTACGGAAAAGTACGTTAAAGTAAAGTTTTAATTTTAAGTTTTATTTTAGTACCTACGTTAGTTAATTAACAAAAACTTTTACGACACGTATTTTGTCTTTTTAACATTATCTAAAAATCGGTGCAGTTTTTGACTATGCTCTGACTTCTCGAATAACAACAATGCGCTCTAAGTATGTTTTCAATAATTTGTAAAACAAAAAAATACAATTTCTTTTATTTGTGTATTATCTAACTGATAGACTAAAATACAATATTGATTTTTCTAACTAATGTAGCCTATTTTGTAGTGCATTAACTTGTCTTTAGAATTTTTTTAACCCTTCTCCTGTACCTTGGTACCCTATTATTTTATTATTGCCTATAGCAATAATAAAATAATAGCATATATATTTTTTCGGAGATTGACTTTGATGTCCCTGTGTTCATGTTGTTTTATTTTAGTCATTATTATTTCTTATTATTTATATTTTCGTTTTATTTTTATGTTAAAATCGTATATAATTTGGTGGAATTTACGTGTTATTAATTGTATAATGTTTTGTCTAGTGCTGATTAGTTTTAATTTTAACTTTGTATTATATTTTAATGTGATGTAATATAGATTTTAGTTATCTGATTAAATAACATTTTATTATTATTTTATTATCATAGCAGTAAACGCTAACGTAGGATTCAATGTAATGTTTGTTTGGTTTTTTTCAGATCTACCAAAGCTAAATCGTGTACAGATCTATTAAATGACGACGAGTGAACCTGAATCTTTAAAATAAGTAATATATCTGCCCATAAAACCTGCATGATTGCAACAGGTAAATATAATTGAAAATCTATTATTAATAATAGCGTTTAGGCATCCATGTAAACACGAGTATGATTTGGCAAACTAAATTGTTGCTATTAAATAGCTTTTCGTGTTATAAAAAATGTTATCTGTAAAATATTAGAATTTAATTTTATTAGATAGTTGTTTTAAAGGATTAATAGCCAAGCGTTTATACTATCTCTAAACTCAGGTTTATAGGTGTATTTGGATATTTACTTTTTCTTTGCTTGGCAAAATTTAGTAACATTATGGTCACTTTTTGCTGTAGTTCAAAACTAGTGAAAACTATAGCTAAGAAACTATGCACCTACAAATATTTAAGACTTTGAAATGTGTTTATTGTTTGCGTATGTGTACCGGAAATATCTTTAGAATACTAATTAACAGTTATATTGAAGTTACTAGTATATTATATACTCATAATAAAAACCACACCTGTAGATGTTCATATTATTTAGACAACAATGTGGCGAGTTTTGTTCTATCGCCCAATTTTTCAAGCTTTAGAGTTATACTCCTCTATGTAAATACACTCCATGTAAAACAACACACATCTAAACACACTCCAATACTCCTCTATGTATTTAAATAGAGGAGTATAACTCTAATGGGTATCTATGCAGCCATATAGCTATCATTCAATTTAGTAATTATTGTGCCATTTTAACTTTAACACGATCATTGAGGAACATAATAGACAAGAAGATGATGAATGAATGAAACCTATTTAAGGTTGCTACTCCATGGCTAAACTTCATACAAAATTAGAAAAACCAGAATTTGGTAACTAAGCATCTTTATTTTAAAGTCTTTATATTATTTTGATTAAATTGTTTAAACAATTATTGTCTATTTAAACCAAACGCAAAAACCGTTTATTCGTAAAGCCCTCTCTTTGATGTAAATTTTCAAAATAAAACAACACAATTAAACGGAATAAAAATATTGACGAAATAGACATTATAAAGTCCATAACGCTTACTATTCAACTTTTGGTCCACATAATATATATGAAGGACCAAAAATTCATATGGAGATTAGCCCTAGAGTTATGCCCTTAACATGTAATACAAGTAGACAAACTATCTAAAGTTATTCACACTCATAAGTCTTCGTAAATCTATAATTATTCTGTCGATAACATATTCTACTAATTTTCCTAATCTGAACCTGTAGTACCTGAAATAACACTGAACATTGCATGGATACAATAACTGATTATCCCAAAGATAAAAATTTAGATAAATGGTTTGTAAGATTATTTTTCAATAAATTTCTTAGTTGAACGTATATTTACATATTTATAATTATAAAAAGTAAGGGTTCTAATGTTTAGAATTGTGTTTATATATGTTGCCGCATACTTATCAGTTATAATGTGTTTTAATGTTAAAAAACTGATAACATATTATTTAGTTTTTAAATTACAGTCCTCCCGCGACCAAGAACGCTGAAACGTGTTAAAACTACGGAAAAATAATAAACAATGTATGTAATAGAGTATGTAAGGAGGTACTCGATAATATTCTGTAACTTTAAAATTAAATTATTTTATTTTATATCAGTCTTAATCAGTGCTATAGACTGAAACAAGCACAAGACACAACAGCGACATCTATACCTCTGTGGGATGAAGACTGTTGTAATATGTTTTCTTGTCGCGTAATTAACTCGAAATAATGCATCAATGTTCTTATCGGCTGGTATTAGAGAAATTAAAAATATTTATTCATTATTAAATCATCAAAATGATCTGTCTTCTGTGATAGTTTTAAAAAAATCGAACATTATTTATTAGGAAAATATTTGAAAACACAAACCCTGAACCTAGGTAAAATTGAATGCAATATAGTTTTAGCTTGTATAAATTGTATATACCTAGTTTAGTTAGCTGTGTGAATACAATGGATATTCGTCAAATATATGATTAGAAAATCTATATAGCTCTCACCTTTATAAGTAAATTTAATAAGACTCATTTTATTATACCTAGAGACGAAAATCTATTTCTATTTTTACTTGAACCCTGTTATTTAAAATTTTGGCGAACCTTTATAACAAAAAAAATATAAATTTATTTTCCCTCGTATTTTTAACGAGTAACCTTGACTAATGCATTGCTCAATGATGCTAGAGCATACATTGCATGTTCTTTTTGTATTGTGTATTTAAAACTATATACCTATTAATTATTTTTTACCGTACATATCATAGATTTATTTGAACTGATTCATTTAATGTTCTGATTATAATTTTGAAATCCTATCATGAGTGGTTTAATTTCTTAGTTATAACCTTTGCTGTAGTTTTAACGCAACAACATTGAGAATACACCAACATTCTGACACTAACAGTAAATAAAATTGCAAGAAAACCCGATATGCCTTCTATGCTATATGCCTTTAGAATACTAAATGTACATAAATCAGCAACCAAAACAGGATTATTAAATCCCTATTGCTTTTGCAGATAAAATAATCCAGCACCGAATTGTCTGTTATGGTAGTTAGCTGTTACACCGCAAGGTGGCGCTTCTAGCCAAGAACCGACATCTAGTTGGCAACAACAGAACTAAACAGTAAAGTAGTTGTGAAAGTAAAGAGATGTTACCTGTTTAAGTTACAAAATTGACGCTTGGATGGCGCTACCAGTACTAAATATAAGATTCCATTTTGTCAGTGCTAAAAGGAAATCGAAATGCCAGTTTGCATAGATTTTACGTTTGATACACACATCAGTAAAAAATAATAACATCATGCCACGTAACATCTGCAATTTGAAGTCATAAGTTATACTTACATAAATCTATAAACGTAACATTCCACATTGTAGTTTTTTAAACTTCTTTATGTACCTACTACAATTATAAAAAGGTAAAGTGTGTAAGATTGTAGGGGGTAATCTCTGGATCTACTGAACCAATTTTTTAAATTCATTTACTAATAGAAAGACACATTATATTAACATGATATTAACTGAAATATCTGAGACTAGCGCGGTCAACCAAACAAACAAACAAACTCTTCAGCTTTATAAAATAAGTATATATTCCCATACACCAAAAAAGTTTACAAAATAAATAGGTAATCGAAAATTTACGTCTTCTCGAAACCTCAAATTGACTTGGACCGAAACACCCCGACTTAGGTTTATACTAGGGTTGTTGCGAATATCAGCATCAGCATCCGCATTGATTGATGCTGATTTTCAATGCTGATGTTCGAGTCGCGACATGACCCGAAGAGGCGGGGCTTAAAGCGCATTTTTGTACAAATTAGGTAAACAAGTACAAACAACACACAAAGGGTGTTCCCTGTGCTACCCTTTGTGTACTCCCTCAAGCAAGATTTTTCGAGACTCGGTTTCTATTTGAAGAACCACCTACATTAAGTAAGTGTGGGACACTAAGTTTGCGAGCGCAACACGCACTTGGCCAAAATCAGCATCAGCATCCGCTAATGTCAAGATCAAAAACCAGCATCAGCGTCAGCATCCGCTGATGTGTCAAAAAACCGCATCAGCAACAACCCTGGTTTATACCTACACATAACTAAGTATAAGTTTTACACCTCGTTAAATATAGCTGTGATAATTAAAAATAGATTCCAATCTTGAACGTACCTATAATGATCTTGGCCTAATCAATTTCGTTCCCTTCCTCGTTTCTCGCTAAATGCCATCTACATTATTTCCAACTGTGTGAAACTTTCTCTGTTTGTTGGTAAACAATAGAGTAGCGTGCTTAGATATTACATCAATGCTGTTAGTTGTAGCCTAGTTGTAGGAGTCCAAGACTATCTTTGACACCTTCAATTCGGAAGTGGTGGCACTTTAGGGACTTAGGGATACAAGACTTTACGGTCTTTAAAACTCCATAAATTCAATTTCAGCTTCTATTTATTTCATTGATTATCTATGATTATTGATTATCTACTGGTAATTTACCTACTTATTTTCTTATTAGCATATCGATTGAAATTTATGAATATATACGTGGGAATTTCAAAAAATCCCTCCTTAGTGCACCTCTAAGATACTCAAGGTATGTATGTATATGTGTGTCAAATTTCAAGACTCTAGGTCCAGTGGTTTAGGCTGTGCGTTGCCTGTCAGTAACTCAGTCAGTAATGGAAGAGTTTTATATATTATATTGATAAGTAACTAGCTGACCCGGTGCCCACTTCGTTGGGCGGTAATTTATAGCCTATGACACTCACAAATACTGTGGCCTTCTAATAGTAAAATAATTAAAAAAAATCGGTTCAGTAGATCCTGATAGAGATTACCCCCTACAACGTCACAAACTCACAAACTTTACCTCTTTATAATATTAGTATAGATAATAATGTAACCAATTTTCAGACAACATCATCATTCATCATTTCAGCCGTAAAACGTCCACTACTGAACACAGGCCTCCCTCATGGATCTCCATGAGGGGTAGTTGCCATACTCACCAGGCTTGGCAGGCGTGTTGGCGAGCGCAGTACGGAATGTTAATACATGGAAAGACGCTGCTGGCCATCTTCCGGAGGTATCCCTTAGCAGGCTCTTACTGCATCCATGGGTATGAGAGGAGGGGTAACATTCTACTGCCGGCACCCCACGGCAACATAACCCACAGTATTACCATAATTAATTAACAATAAAATTACATTAATTATTAACCTAACCTAACCACAATGTCAAGACACCATAAAAAACACAAATTAGGTACCTATAGAAAACTTTGATATCCTTGTACTGCGCATGTATTATGCTATAATTAATAACTTTAAGTCAATGTATGAGAAATAATAAAAATGCTGGACCCTACACACAGCACTAAGCTTTGCTAAGTTAGGGACTATAATGCAGTGCTTAACTAGTCCATATTTGAGCGGAACTGACAGCATTGTACTTAGAAGTAGTAATAGATAAAAACTTAACGTGGAAAGAGCAAATCCTATACTTATCTGGACGCACTCGAAAGTTATTTTTTAACTTTAAGAAAAAGCGCCATGCTATGGATTATGAGCAACTGAAAAACATATTTATCGCATATGCAGAATCCAAACTCACGTACTGTATTAGGGTATGGGGAGCTGCCTCTAAATCGCACCTCATTATTCTAGAAAGGGCACAGAGATCACTTTACTCAAAACCATAACAACTAGGCTACGATTATACTCTCTACAAGTTACTTATTGGAACCCAAGAGTGAAGCTTTCCTTCCGAATTTGATGTGATTCAGACACCGGCCCAAGACCTGTAATCATAGAGAAAACTGTTTACCAGTGTTATAAAAATAACCTCATTTTGTTTGGTTACTCCTGTCCTCAAAGGCTCGGAAGCGAAATTACTTGGTAGCGTGACAAAGCCAATCTTCAATCTCCACTCTTTGGGACTTCCTCCGCGTAATAGTGTTATGGTTTTATTACGAAACTTTTAGATATTACCCGGCAAATACCTGGCAATTTCGTTTTTAATTAAGAATGTTTTCATTCACCTGCACTGGATCGTTCCAAATCTAATCGAAGGAAAAGATTTAGGTCGTAGATATGCCATGACACCAAATACTGTGGCATTGTCTTTCAATGTGGTATTAACAATAATTCCAACGCACGCACTTTAGTTTTGACAATAAACCAAACTGTTATTATTACCATTTATTTTGCAATATTATTGCACGAACTTTTGTGAAAAAAAATAACACACACCACGATCTAAATTACACTGATTCCAAAATGAGCGTGCTCACTCATTTCATAGAAACAATACGGCGCGGTAGGTATCACGATTTAGATGTTTGAGCAAAGGTACCTCAGTCATAAGCAGAGAAGGTAATAATAATCTTTCGTTTGGCAAAGTTTTGATGAAAGTTTGTGAGATACAAATGACTAAGGTATTGACTATTGTAACCATAAAATTATAGAGAGCATTTTTAGGCAAGATGACTTATTTTTTATTGTTAGTCCGTCATGTACATAGATTAACAAATCTATTGGACACGATTGTTTTTCTTTTTTAACGTACGTAATCCAAAAATACCTAACCGCGATACGTTACATCGAAATGTCGCATGAAGTCACATGCTAGTACGCGACGAAGTACCCCGGTACAGTATTATGACGTCACGAGTCACCCCACCCCTAAAATTAATAAATAAATAAATAAATATAAATAAATAATGCTGGACAAATCACACAGCATCATCTAGCCCCAAGCTAAGCAGAGCTTGTGTTATGGGTACTAGATGACTGATATACTTAATACATTATACTACATAGATAGATATTTTTATAATATATAGAAAAACACCCAGAACACCCTGAACAAATATCTGCAGATCGTACAGACATTTGTCCCGAGGCGGGAATCGAACCCGCAACCCCTTGCAGCGCAGGGTCCGCCTGCGCCACAGAGCTCGTCGTCAATTCATCTCGCTTTATCTAAGTTTTGTTTCATTATGTCATTTGTAAAAGCAAAGATACGTTTCAGTTTCAGGATGGCTATTATAAACATACCGACTTGGAAATTAGTTCGTAGTACGAAAGTTAATACTGGCTAAGCTAAGAGGCAGACATATAATAGGGGCTTGGTTTGCCTAATGTATGCCGTGGGTTGCCGGCAGTAGAATTTTGTCCTCCTTTCTTGCCTGTGCATGCAGTAAGAGCCTAGCAGGCAGGGATACCTCCGGAAGACGGGCAGCAGCGTCCATCAAATAGTGCAAAGTTCAGGTTGATCAGTTCAGTTTTGTTTAAAGAGATAACAAACATGCATACAAACTTTTATAATATTAGTAGAATAATGTCGTTGACTCTCATTAGACTCCCCCATGTAAACAAAGCTCGGTTTCCGGCTGATAAAGGAGTTGAGACGAGATAATCTGTCGAACAAATATTGTGTAACTTGACCGAAAGTTGTCTGATATGATATAAGTCATGGCGTGATAAGGTCTGGTTGATGTGGGTAGCAGTAGGTCTACCATGAGTTTTCACAATCTATACTCGCGGGCGACTGTAGTAAAAAAATGTATAAAAACTTTTACAGCGCCTCTAGCGGATAGTTTGGTACTAAAATACGCAGTTAATTAATACTACAGCGACTGTAGTTTGGGCTTCATTTGCTTAGAATTTCCATGGGTTACAAATCTGACAGATGTCATAGTAATGTCCTATCACTGCTGTAGTAACGGAAGGCGATCTAAGAGTGACAACTCATGGTAGACATACAGGTTTTAATGCTTTCTTGCTTTTAATGTGAGTGTAGGTAACTATCCTATCATAAGAAAAGACGATTTAAATCTTTGATCGTACGTAGTTATTCCGTGTTTTATGTTTAGCGACTTAATTCAGTAGTTTCTTTATCTACCAATAACAACAAATTGGCCTTTTACATCTGTGATTAGATGATAATACAGCGTCAGCAATTGCTATTTATTCTGATGGGATGCTGCAGTTCCTGGGACAAAGTAAGATGGATTAGTTTTGCCCAACACCCTATACCTTCCTCACCAATTATATGCAATATTTACGGGATATTTTACCATGATTTGAGTCTTTTGAGTTTCCCGATATTCCGTAAATATTGCATATAATGTTAAAACCATGATATTTTTTAAATTTCTCAGCAAATTCGCTATATTCAGAGGAAAGAACATCTAAAGCTGACTAAGCCGCGGGATTCCTTACGATGTTTTCCTTCACCGTTGAAGCACTTGTTAAATATGCACGTAAAATTTTCATAAAAGAATATCCATGGTTGAATCTGAATCCAGGTTCACGGCCGGTATCGAACCCACGACCTTTGAATTGAAATTAGGGGGTACATACTTACCACTCGGCCAACACTGTTTACTACTATCGTAAGCACTCTGTGTTTTTCGTTTAACGACTTCCTAAAGCCTGCCTGACTTATAGCCTGCCTATTTACAGATTTATCTGTTTATTCATACATGCTATCCCTAAGTATATTTATAACTACTGAGCATACAATATTCAGATTTTTATTTTAACGAATCAAAAACGATTTATGTTGCAATAAGCTCATTCAACTTTAAAATATACAATAAGTTTATAAAACCGTCCCAAGACTAGGAATCGTTACAAATAAATTGACTTGCAGTATTACAATACAAGGAGTCTGTAATACGAACATACACTAATACGAATTTTAGATCTAAAATATTATATTTTATGAGCGTAATAAGTTTCTACACCTGCAATTTTAGTAGTCTCGGTAAGAAACCGCTTTCACGTTCGATCGTAAACTGCGGAACCCTTTTACCTTCGACTCCCTAAAGCAATATCACACGTTTACTCTCTCCATCGCTCTTCTAAGATCACAGGGGTGTCAACCAAACCAGCTTAAGTATTATGTTTTGGCTCTTAAAAACAGTTTATATTTCTCCCTTTCTCTTTTATTTATCCCTATCTTCATTTCTCTTTTCTTATTTTTTTCTTTCATATAAGCCACAACGAAGAAGTGAGTTTAGTCTAATTTGCCACAAATTCTTTGGTGTTTTATACTCTACGTAATCGGTTGGTAATGGTTTCATTCGATTTTTTTTATTAAATTACATCCTTTGTCTTGTTTATTTATTCTGATGCTTACAATAGACGAAATCTTTAGCCTTAAGGCTTTTATATGCTTAAGTTTCGCCGTGAATATAATTATTTACAAGTAGAGATATATGGTTTTGTTGAAATTTTAAAATATAGAGTAGGTAGTAGAACTTTTTGTAAAGTATTCACTCGGGGAAGTACTACCACCATATCTATTTCTACCGCCAAGCAGTAATGTCTGCGTTGCTATGTTCCGGTTTGAAGGGTAAGGGGGTCGGTGAAATCACGGGTGCATGGACCTTACTACTCTGTCTCAGGGTGACGGTCGCAATGCTATGCAGCGTTGGTCACGTGCTTAGTGAACGTGATCACCCCGGTATTGTAATTGTAATTAGTAGTGGTTAACACTTTACATAAGGTGAGCCTTCTTGTCAGTCATATAAAAAAATATCGGCTTAATCTACTACTGAGATACTTAATGCGCCTGTCTCTTTGCCACGACTACGCTTGCGCATGCTCCCGCGCACCTGCTTAGACAGCCCTAGCGCAGATATCATCACACCACTAACCAGGGACTTATGAAACCAGTGCATCAATATTCAATGAAGCACTCGCCTAAATGTTATTTATTGCCATTAGGTAGTGCGAATGTACTACGGGGTGCCAAGGGGCGCAGTAAACGGGTTGTAAATCTAAATGTATTATTAACACGCCTGATTTTAGGAACTACATGTGACTGAGGCTTGTTCTTTTACGTAAGGCAAATATTTTAATCGTTAGTTGATATGCCCTGACACCAAAAACTGTCGCATTGTCTTTATATGTGTGTTAACAATAATGCCGACTCACGCACACTGAATTTTCCATTTCGTGAAAAAATTAACACACCACGTCCGACTAATACTGTGTTTAGAGGTACACTGATTCCAAATCCGTGAGTGAGCTCACACATTTTTTGTGGAAACAAAACTGTGCGGTCTCATAACGGTAAGGGCTTATCTAACATTTTAAATCTTTGATGTAAGGTGTATGTAAATTGTCCATGTGTTTTCTACTATGTAAGTATGAATGAATTAATGATTATAACTTTATTGTACACCATAAAATAAAATAAATACCAGTAGAGGATAAAGGAGGTAGGTACTTAATCGATACACGTTGAAGAATTTATTTACCGCGTATTACCTTCGACCGCACGTTTTAAATATGCTAAGTGTTTGTAAATTTTCATATGATAGTCAGCTTTGGAATGGCAAAACATAAATATTATTTTCATGCATTGTTAAATAGATTAAAAGTTGCAACTTGACTTGGAGAAAACATAAATTCAAATGATATTTTACACATAAATTGTTTCGTAGAGTTAGTAAAGCTTTGTGTACCAATAAGAAAAAGTTATCCCAAGGCTTTACTTCTAAAGGTCCGATAACGCCGATGGCAACAGTCCTTACATACAATCCATACAATTACGTAGGAACGGAACCGTTTACTGTGACTTTTTAAATTGCAGTGCATTTAGTTGAGTACAGGCTTAAAGTACGAAATAACACAGAATTATCGATGTCCTGCGTCCAAACAGATCTTTTTAAGTTGTTTATCATCTTCTTTTCTTGAAGTTGGTAGATGGCCTATGTAGATTTTTTTTTAATTACATTTAATACGGAACAGAGCTTAACATGAAACAGCAATCTAACAAGTGTGGGGTAAAATGCTAGTGATAAATTAATGAGTATATAGAATGAAGACTTGCGCAAGATATATAGGTACCTAAGCTTTCAAAAATAAAAAAAATAAAAAACTTAGCCTAGTGCTCCACCAATTAAAGGCATCAGCCACATCTATCATCGTAATTAATTTAATGTTTAAATCATTAAATATGCAAAATTAACACATAATTAAATAAATTATCGCATAACTAGAAACGTAACCAGTAAAATAAAAAATAAAAAACTAAACTCAAAAAAATTAAAAAAGATTTAAGAAATAATAATTACAAATCACGTGGTAATTAGGAAGAATATTTAATATTTATATTAGCTGACTCACGCGAACTTCGTACCTAATGCACCGCATCCCTATAATATTGCAATGTTATTGTAGCATTTTAAAAGTAAAAGATTTTTTTAAATCGGTCAAGTGGTTTTTCAGTTAATCAATACAGATATTCAAAAACACAAATCTTGTCTCTTTATAATATTAGTATAGATATATTTAAAAATTCCGTAATATGAGCAAGCCCTTAGTCCATGCGTGCACGCAAGTATCCTAGCGTCTGCAAGTCGTAATGACATAACGTCATTTCGTCCAGGATATCAATCAAGGCACCGACATCAACAAGAAGTCCAATAGCTACTTAATCGATGCTGTTATTAGCTGAGCATTTTAATAGTGAAGTGCACAAGGGCATCGCTTTATAGAGAATGCAATTTGACTTGACTGCGGAAATGTTGACGGACATTAAGCATTACACAATGTTTACATAATAATACCGTATGATTTGAAATTTACGTCATTGCGGCACTACGTAAAATGACTCGAGTCGAGATAATCATCGTAATAATCAGCTGTATAAGTTAAACTGATCTTTTTTGAGTCAGAATCATGCCGTAGTATGCACGCTGTAGTCGATAGGTTTATTGAATTTGAATTTATACTTAATAATTTGTACCTATTGACTACAGCGTGACTCTAACGTCTGACAGCAGATTGTGTTCATTGTCATCAAGAAAAGTTCTAAGTTAACTTTTATCTTGCACAGTTCCATTTTATTACCTTGCATTTGCAGTTACATTAGTGAAACTTATGTTCCTTGAATTATTTCTTAGTTATGCAGCAAAAAGTTACAATACAGACTTACAAAAACTATTTTAATTTCTCTTTTACCATTTTGCCATGAGCTTTTCGCTCATGATATTATATTACAAGACACAACCGAAAGTTTACTTACTAAATATCCTTGCTTTGTTTACAATACAATTTGTTTCAGCATTTAGAGCGGAAGGGTTACCTACCGTGGTTAGTATTTTATATATGAAAGTTCTTGAACTTTCAGTATAACACGGTCTTCTACCAAATCTCCAAGATTGCGCGATATGATTTATGCGTTTAACTCGAGGGGAATTTTCGCTGAACTTTCCAAACATTGTTTTCTGTCGTAGACTCGAGAGAAATATTGCTGCCTGCTAAAACTTTTGTCCGAAGGAATATTATTAAAGTCCCTGTAAAGTTTGAAATTATGAAAAAGACCCATCAGAAAAAAACCATTAACTAAAAAAGATAAATAAAGAGAAAAAAGTATTTTTGTACATAAAGTAACCTCACTTTTCTTATTCGAAACAATTTAAACATTGGTTACGCAAACTTTTTATATGGAGCCTTTGTGACATCAATAAAGGAGAATGTTTGTTTGGGCACTTCATAATCTCAAGGCAAAACAAGTACTTTTCTCACAAGGCAAGTGACAACAAAAGGTAACAATAGCTAGGTCGAGAGCAGCTGCAGAACGCTGTAATGGGTTGTGAAGACGGGCCAACTTTTACCGACTTGCTTACTCCGTATCATCACGTAGATGTAATGGGGGTTTTGTAGTAAGTTTAAGAAGTTTTAGGATTCCACACAAAGCTGGACTTGTTGTAGCTTTGCTTCTATCCGTTTGCCCGTCTGACTACAACTAAACTTAACAGAATTGAAACACATGCAAATTATCATCCGAAAAAGCCATATAAATAAATAGGTCTGAGACATCACTGTAGCGGTCTCAGTCTCATCTGAATCTGAGTACGCTGAACCCGTCCAAGAAAAATCTGCTAAAAATATCTGAATTTAGTTTTGAAACGTATCTCATTTTTTCCTTGTGTCTAGGACAAGGAAAAAATGAGATTTATAATGCCACATATCCAGTGCTCTAGTTGA
Source organism: Pasiphila rectangulata (assembly GCA_963082625.1). Lineage (NCBI taxonomy): Eukaryota > Metazoa > Arthropoda > Insecta > Lepidoptera > Geometridae > Pasiphila > Pasiphila rectangulata. The sequence continues at coordinate 14,257,356 of OY720237.1, forward strand.
CTTGTGTGCTCTTAGTTCACAGTCAGATTCGGACACGTATTCCAAAACACTTCTTGAAATTGTACTTCTGTTTAAAGACAACAACCATCTGACTGAAAGTTTATCTTTCGTTTTAATTTTTAATTGGCAGATTTTCTTTGTAGTTTGTTTATATCTAATTTTACGACTATGAACTTATATTGTATTGTTATTATTGTTCTCCTGTTCACCTTCTGTATCTGTTATATTTAATAGTGGATACGTTGTATAAATTTGTTTATGTCAGCTGTATCTTCATTTTTAAGAAATGTTTACTGTTAATTTCTCTTATAAAAATAAATTAAATAACTTCCTACTACGCCAACGCGCCTAGCCACGTTATTACTCAGCCCATTATCTATACTTAGGGGAATATGGTTAATAATGTCCTTTTAATATAACGGCTAATGTCCTTCTAATGCGATACAATTTCCTTTAGCTTCCCCTCGGCGTTAACGATGGTGGCAAAAAATATCTGAGAATATTCGCTATGAAACTGATATGGAATTTTGCTTTCTTGCACATGTATCCTTAGTATTTGTTGGCATAGTAGTGGTTGGCTTTTATAATATGGTAGGATTGTTTGTCATTTACAAACTCGGAAGGAGATGAGAACCATTCCTACAAACGTATCAAAATGTTCTCTTAAAAAACCAAAGGGCATTTTTTACAAGCTTTTATTTAACTTGCCCTGTCTGTTACTGTGGGTCTAATCTTGAAAGCTAAATATAACCACTTCCTGACGTTTGATTGGACTCAAATTTGGTTTGTTTGCGTATCTATCGGAAACAATATAAATATATGGTACCGTGGAACTGGTCTGATGTTGGAGTCGGAAGATGAGCCCATCGAGTTTAGGCTCATTTGTTTTAAAGTGGCAACCACCCGCCTAGAACTGAATTTGTGATTTTATTTAAAGACAATTTGTACAATCATGAACAAAATAATGACAAAATGTACCTAGCTTTCGTTTTATATATCAAAATAAAAATGGAATTTATTGATAATACTTGTGAGATTGTGACGTTCTTTTTATTACAGACTACTGAAAAACCCAGATCTGTTGGAATTTTGTCAGGGCGATGAGCTCCCGTGCTTTGAGTATTTTTCTGTCTTTGGATTCTTGTGCTGTCTGGAGTAAATAATATGTGATCATAATAGGTACACGCTAAGTTTATTCACCTTGAAATGTTTCCACCTAAACAATTTTCAAGTCATATTTTACCCATCCGGAACGGGTAGGGTCACTCAAATTAGCATTTTGTAAAAGTGTCGTCCCGTACAGCATACCTACATATCTGTTATACCCTGTTTAAGTAATCTATAATACGAGTAGATTTAAATGGCCTTACTTTTTACCTGTCTGTCTGATTTAACAAGATATTTGGATTTACGAGCAATTTCACCTTGTTTCTCTGTATCGTATCATGGCGTGTATGTCATATATAAAAAAACCTATTTTCTTTAATTTTTTTAGAAAATAAGAAATATCCATTTTCTTCTTACTACTGCTGTTCTCGAAATTCGTAGTCCTTGGCTCTAAAATAGAGTAAAAATATTTAGTTTTAATTCTGCTTATGCTGAGATGCAGAAGCACCGCCCTCCCGCCCGCTAATTACACACATGCAGGGAGAACTAGGTTATCAGTGCAGCATGCATACCCAAACCTATACGACGACACGTGTTTCGCCTCTCCGCGAGGCATCATCAGGTGAGAAGCTGAGGTGACTGGTCGGCCGCTGGAACGAAAATAGAGTTTATTCAAGATACTGATGAAAAAAACGTGAAATGACTTGGCGCAAAATAGGTAAGTTACGGATTCAGGTAAATGTGGCTTCATAAAAACGTTTTGAAGGGACGAGGGAAAAATCAGAAATTTTCACGTTGCGTAACATAACAACACTTTCACGTGTGTTGGCACTTTGTTAAATTTTCAGTAGGTTCCGTCTACAGATATCTTGAAGAAGCGGGAATATTTTAGTTAAAGCTCAATCTTATCAAAATTGACCGCAGTACAGGATGTTGATACACAGAAAGACGCTGCTGCCCATCTTCCGGAAATATCCCTCAGCAGATTTTTACTGCTTCCACGGGACGGACGGAAGACATTCTACTGCTGCACCGCACGGCATAATTTAACGTGTACACATCACAAATGTTTAGTCACGGCTAACATATGACGAAGCTAAAAAAACTGCTGAGTAGAACATCTAAACACAAGCCACTCAATTTTTTTTTCGGTAAAAGAGTTTACCTATACCGATTTGGGAGCGATGATACTACTTTGCGAAAGTGGATTGGATAGGCTCCATCGATTTTGCAAGTTCCCTATCGAAAATTGGCACATTGACCTGAATACCGGCCGAATATCAAAATGTCCGGATGCCGAACAAATGCGAGGATTCCGATTCTGCGGCTTATATTGCGGATATTTCTGTTGTATTACATACATTGTGTATTAGAATCTGGGTACAAACCCAAAAGTGGCCCATTTCAGCCTAGTTTTAAGGGAAAAATTCGGTTCTGGTATTGGATATTTTTATTAAATTATTATTTTTTTTTAATCTTTAGTTATTTTCAATTACATTTTTGCCAGTTGATGTGGATGTGAAGGTGATCCTGAGTTCATGATGTTGTTTTTTATTTCAAAATAAATAATCTCTGAGCGCTTAGGTATTTTTATTTGTGCCTCTACACGTAGGTCAATGACCCTCTCAAGAATCAATCAAAAATCTGGTGTGTATGGGTAGACATATAAGACTTTCTTTCGTGTACGTACAATAATTAGTTAATCTATCTATCTATACTATCTATATCTAGGGTGTATTATAACTTGTGTACTAACCCAAAAGGGGGGCTTAAGCCCATGAAAACAAGTAGTTTTGGAAAGGGAAAACATCGGGGATTCGTATATTTTTTAATTTTAATAGAAAATAAACGTTTTTGTGGTTATATGTATTTTTATTGTTTTATAATACACCTTATGAGTCAAAACTTTTGTGGGTTTTTTTTTAATGTAAACCACCGAGTCCTGGAAAGACTTGCATTTAAAAAGATCTCAATTTTATAATTTTGATTAAATTTTGCCTTATTTGTTTGTAAATTCATAATTTTGAAGACTTTTATAAACGTTAATTATCTTTCTAAAACTTGTATTCATTTACACCATAAGTAGGTATTATAATGACGGGTATTACTTGTATCGTTTAACACATAATTTAATTATAAAGACTGTATTTTGATCAAACTGATACAATTAAGGTAAAATATGATAATACGGGACTAATAAGTAAAAAAGTCTAATCTTTGGAGTAGTATTATAATGATTTGTTTAAGCAACATTGTGTTTTGAACACTTCTTAGGAGTTGTCGTGTTTTTACTTCTTGTATATCAGTTTAAACAAAGATAACTTATATGTATAACATGATTTAACTGTACTTGTATCATTTATCACGCAATTTTAACACATATTAGAAATTAGAAAAGGTACCTACAACTGTTAGATTTTTCATGAATTACTATAAAACTATAAATTTACCACAAAAAATTTAATACAATGAAAGTTAATGTTTTTACCTACGAAAGAAGGTACTCAAGTGTAACCTAACCCACTTAGTACACAAACTAGATTTTTTTTAAAACTTGTTTTTGCTCTCCTGTAAAGTTATGATTTTTCAGTTGTATCACTGATCACAGTAGGCACAGAGTTGTATCTTGAGGTAGTCAGAATCGCCCCATTCGGGTTTGTATTATACAAGGTGTCCCGTAACTGGTGTATGAAGCCAGGAGCTGCAAATTACCCCCCACCAAAGGAATGCAAAGGCGAAGAAAGATTTCAGAAAAACGTATTTTCAGGTTTCCATACAAAATTAAAGTTTTCCAATTCGCTGTCAACCCTAATGTATAACAGACGTGTCCGTAATACAAACCTACGCGCCTACGCACACCACGCACCTATGTATACCCACACTCAATATACGCACAAGCGCGTTGCGGGCGCGCCGCGGGAATCCCCGGCGGTCAATAGGTAATTGCCCGTAACAGCTGAGAGCAGGGTTGTCACTCTTATGAAATTGGTATAAACTTCGAACGTTATCTTATCACTGAAAAACTTGAAAATCAAGAAAGTCGTAGAACAAACGTTGTTTGCCAGGGGGGGTAGAAAACCCCCCTTTCGGCTTAGTACCCCAATTACGGGACACGCTGTATTTATACTCCCTGTTTTGCGCTCATTTCTGTTGTTATATTTGTATTGCAATCATGGGCTTTCGTTATGGGTAGTTCTATCAATGTTGATGGAATTTTGCTGTTCGTGGTATGAATATCACAGTAATCACTGACTCAACAACATTATATTTGATTGGCCGTATTTATGTACTAAACTTTTATCACCTTTTATGCGTTTATTTTCTTACTAGCTGACACGAGCGGTTTTACCTGCATTAAGACAACGTTAATTGGGGAGAATCATGATTGTGTAGCGGTTTATGTATGTAGGTTTATTTACGGTTACCGTATTTTGATGAACAAAGTTTGTATAATAGATTCGTTAATATGTCTAGGCTACATTTTAACCAAAGTCATTTCATCTCCTAGGTATGTTTCAACTAAAGTTTCAACTTAAGTAATACTTAAGGTACATATACATATATTTTAACTTAAGTAATCATCATTTCAGCCGAAAGACGTCCACTACGGAATACAGGCCTCCCTTATGGATCTTCATGAGGGGTAGTTGCCATACCACGCTTGGCAGGCGGGTTGGCGAGCGCAGTACGGGATGTTGATACACGGAAAGACGCTACTGCCCATCTTCCGGAGGTATCCCTTAGCAGGCTCTTACTGCTTCCACGGGCATGAGAGGAGGGGTAACATTCTACTGCCGGTGTTCGCGCTTACAAGAAAGAACGAAACTATTCTCGTAAAACAACTTGACGACGCCGACGCGACGGACCAATAAGCGGCGGCTTCCATCACGTGATATCGCATATCGCTAATGCGATTGGTTAAAACATTGTTCCCACACCCCCCTATCCTAGGATTTTATAAATTAGTTTTAGACGCCATTATTAATTACACGAGTCAACAGCATTTCACAAATTCTTTTATTTAAACGCAGCAAGACCAGGAAATCCAGTTCCAGTAAGCTAGGCAGCTATCAATAAACGTACCTAAGCATCAGCACGGTACATATGGTCCTTCGACGCCAAATTACAAGAATCCAGCATCCTATGAAGTACAACGACGCGACGTGGCTGCCATTACTGGACAAAGGGGTCAACTCAAACACGCAATACGCAACCTGCTGGACAGAAGACTTGGAAGCCAAGCGCATGGTGGGATTGAAGTCTGATTGGCATCATCGATCATCAAAAGCAATCCGGTGGGGCCAACCATCCTTTCATCATCCTTCCACACTTCTATGTTCTTTCTGTGACACCCGTGCTAAACTCATTTCAGTGTTTTCGCGAAGCTGTGTCAAATCCAATGCTAAGGTTGGACAAGACTGGGGCTTGTGACGTTGCTATCACTGCCGACGAGTCTTCCATTCAAGCATTAAAACCGTGAGTACACTTGTGTCTTACTGATCACCAAAATGGCTACCGAAAATGCCATGTCACGCGACAAGTCTCCTCTTTCTTTAAATATCGAAAGTGCTGCTTTAGATAAATCCAAATCTCGCGATAGATCTCCTAATGTTAGTTACGAAAACCCGACTTTGTTTCGTGAGTTAGTTAGGAAGCGCGGCATTGTAAAAGGCCGATTAACTATATTCACAAATTATGTTCAATCCATATCAGAAAATATTGATCATGTCTCATCATCTCGAAATCGTATAGACTTACAGCTACGCATTACTGGAGCATCTAGATTATATTCTGAATATCATGACATTCAGTCCAGAATAGAGGAAAGTATATACGATAGCGAGATATCTGACCAGCTGAGTCAGAGAGAATTATTTGAAGACCAATACTATAGCACTTTGTCTTTAGCGGAATCTTTACTTTCGAATGATGAGGTCACTAACAATTCCAAAACCTGCGACATGTCACAATCAGTAAAATTGCCCACAATAACGATGCCTACCTTTGACGGTTGTTATGAACACTGGCTCGAGTTTAGAGACACATTTATGTCGCTAGTACATAACTCTAAACATATAAGTAACATTCAGAAATTCCACTACCTAAAATCATCATTGAAAGGTAACGCGTTACTAGTTATAGAATCAATGGAATTCTCTTCAGATAACTATTCCGTTGCGTGGGAATTGTTACTGAATAGGTACAACAATAACCGACTTTTAGTTCATAACCATGTAAAGGCGTTATTTACTATGGACGCACTAAACAAGGAGTCGTCCAGTCACATTAGAACGTTAATTGATGTAATTTTGAAAAACTTACGCGCTTTAAAAATCCTAGGTGAACCTACGGCCGCCTGGGATACGCTCATTATTTATATGATTGTGTCAAAGTTAGATAAAATAACCGAACGCGAGTGGGAGACCTATAAATGTACATTTATGTCAAATCATTCAACCGCAAAGCAACAAATTAAATTAAGCGATTTCATTGGGTTTCTACGAAACAGGGCCGATATGCTAGAAACACTACAGCTTTCGCATTCCAAGGCACAGAACGTACAAACAGACATTAAAAAACAAGGTTCATATGCTAACAAAACATTGCACTGTAATGTTTCTTCCAATCAGCTGAACGATCGTCAGTCTCATGTTTACAGACCTTGCCCGAAGTGTAGGGGATCACATTCGCTTTATTCATGTCAAAGTTTTATTGAAAGTAACTTAGAATCCAAGTTAAAAATAATTAACGACAACAACCTTTGTTTGAATTGTTTGCGGTCGGGACACACACCTGAGGTATGTAGATTCGGGCCGTGCAGGAAATGTAACGAAAAACATAATTCACTCATACATAACGATAGCCGTGGGGTGCCGGCACTAGAATGTTGCCTCTCCTCTCTTACCCATGGATGCAGTAAGAATCTGCAAAGGGATACAGCCGGAAGATGGGCAGCAGCGTCTTTCCGTGAATCACCATCACGTACTGCGCTCGCCAACCCCCCTACCAAGCGTGGCGAGTATGACAACGACCGCCTCATGAACTCGAAGATCGATGAAGGAGGTTTATGTCCAGCTGTGGACGTGGGCAGCAGTCCTACCGTAGAGGTTATAGAAAGATATAACGATGATACTAACTCAGTTGCATTTCATTCGAATATTTCACATAGCTCCGACGAGCGTGAGGGCGCGGCTTGTACTGAGCGCGCTTCCCTTCCCGAGGACTCGTCAATCCAAGTAAACAAGGCACATATAAACGCGCAGTGTCCATCTATAGGTACGCATGCGGTTCTGCTGTCAACAGCTGTAGTCGAGGTAGCCGGCGCTAACGGTGCTTATCTCCGAGCGCGCGCGCTGCTTGATAGTGGAAGCCAGCGATGCTTTATTTCAAAATCGTTTTGTGACAAACTTAACGCATCATTATTTAAGTCTAGTCATGAAATAAGAGGCGTAGGTGATTCGGTGGTGCAATGTTCAGAAACTTGTAACATCGATATTAAATCCCAAGTGGATAATACATTTGTAACACGCATTAATTGTTACGTATTATCCGAAATATTGTCTAAAATACCGACCTTATGTCAATTAAGCGCGCAGTTTTGCATTCCAGACAACATAAGAATGGCAGATCCGCAGTTCTTAGATTCTAAAAATATAGACATTTTAATAGGCGCAGACGTGTTCTGGGATCTTCTAGGAGAGGGCAAAATATAACTTCCTAGTGGACCAGTTTTACAGAACACAAAGTTAGGATGGATTATTTCTGGACCAATTTTCGGTCAATAATTTACGGCGCATCTATTTTAAGTTCATACAAGACACGTGAGACACACAATTACGTTTGTTTGGGGAGGTTGATAAGTTACACTACTGTACCTATAGGATCGGGATGCGCAGACTGACGAGGAACGGGCAAACGAGGAACACTTTGTTCGCACAACGAGGCGCGATAGCGAGGAAAGGTTCATTGTTCGTATTCCTTTTAAATAGTCACCCGATGTCTTAGGCAAATCATATACCTACGCAATCAAAACGCAAATTTTATCATTAGAAAAATAGTTAATACCGTTAGGTATAATCGAACCCCTTTCTAGATATGTAGAAAACGATTATTTATCAAAGCAATTCTAAGAAATTAAACGTACCGAAAACATGATTTCAAAAACACTAGGTTTAGGTTGGAGTAATTTAAAATATTTGTTTTATTTTAAAACGCAATTTCCGAGTGATAATAGCCCAGTCAATACACGATCGATTTTATCGAATATTTCGCAATTTTTTATTCACTTGGCTTATCCACTAAGCCTTTTAATTATAATTGCCAAGGTTTTACTGCACCAATAATGGCTACATAAAATAAGCTGGGATGACGTCATTCGTATAAGTATTGGACGATGGAACCGGTTTGTTGTTTCTTTACAAACGCTTATTGGATTCATTTCAAGATTTTCAAGACGCGGTAAATATTTTCTGATATTGGTTGTAATGTTTATTTTTTGTGCAAAGATGAATTACCGCAAAGATTGGATTTTTCTATTTTTTTTACAAGGATGTCCTTTAGACATTATTAAATACGCAGCAAGTCAGCAAATTTAATTTAAATTAATTCCTTTTATATTCGCCTCATTTTGGTGGTCTGTGGGAGGCAAGTGTAGTCATGTAAACAACATTTACGCCGGGTTTTAGGAAACGCACACCTTACCTTCGAGGAGTTTAGTACGGTTTTGTCACAAGTAGAAGCTGTCTTGAATTCCCGACCACTTTCTCCTCTTTCTACAGACCCCAAGGACCTTTCTCCTCTGACACCCGCTCACTTTTTGGTTGGTCGACCACTTACTACTCCTGCAACCGATGACGTCGCCGATACCCCGGTACACCAATTAAAACGATTTCAAAGGGTCGAGCAAATACGTCAGCATTTTTGGACGCGCTGGTCGAAAGAATATATATGTGAGTTGCAGATGCGTCATAAATGGACCAAGCGAACGGCAGAGTTGAAGGTCAACACACTAGTCCTAATCAAGGACACCAATCTTCCTCCGCTTAAATGGCACATGGGTCGTGTGCTAGCTACCTTTCCAGGCAAGGATGGTATTGCCAGGGTAGCGGACATACAGACAGCGTCGGGAGTGAGTCGACGGGCTTATGCGAAGATCTGCCCTCTCATTTTGGACGAGGAGTCTACACCACTACATTGAAAGCTGCTGCTTCCAAGGCCGGGGGCATGTTCGCGCTTACAAGAAAGAACGAAACTATTCTCGTAAAACAACTTGACGACGCCGACGCGACGGACCAATAAGCGGCGGCTTCCATCACGTGATATCGCATATCGCTAATGCGATTGGTTAAAACATTGTTCCCACACCCCCCTATCCTAGGATTTTATAAATTAGTTTTAGACGCCATTATTAATTACACGAGTCAACAGCATTTCACAAATTCTTTTATTTAAACGCAGCAAGACCAGGAAATCCAGTTCCAGTAAGCTAGGCAGCTATCAATAAACGTACCTAAGCATCAGCACGGTACAGCCGGTACCCCACGGCTTAAGTAATACTTACGGTTTATATTTCAACTTAAGCTTTTGAGATATGGCTGCACGTACATACATATTTATTTATTGCATTTCCTAACGTTTGTACCTACTTATCATCTCAGCCATGGGAATGCTGTCCACGTCCACTGCTGGGCATAGGCCCTCATGGATTTTCAAGATCATGAGGGGGATGTTGCCATACACACCACGCTTGGCAGGCGGGTTGGTGAGCGCAGTTCGGGATGTTCTTACACGGAAAGACGCTGCTGCCCATCTTCAAGAGATATCCCTTAGCAGATTCTTACTGCATCCACAGGCAGGAGAGGAGGGGTGACATTCTACTGCCGTCACCCCACGGCCAATAAATAAATAAAGGACAATGCTTATGGATATATGGAATCCCGTACCAAGCTGCGTCAAAACTAAACTTGGTTTTTTATAGTCGATACTTATCATATTAACTCCTATAAAAGTTGTTTTTGTAAATAAACTGGGGTTTCGGAATAATTTTATGAAATCGAAAATAACCTCAAAATCAGACAAGTAACTAATACTTCAATGCAAGTAACCTATTTTATTGACACGTCAAATGTTTTGCCGGGTGATCCCACGACTCGACATATTTGCACAATGAAATACACAGAAAAAAGTTCACAAAATATAAACAAGTTCTACTTCTCAACTCGCAATACGAAAATAATGATTATCATTAATCTAAACACTAAAACACAGACACGAACGTGTTCGCATGAGCGGTTAGATCTGACATCTATCTAATGTCAGTAATGTGCCCGCTAAGATTTAGGGATGCGATCGATAAGTCGAAATCTTTAGTAAGAAAATCGATTTTTTGTCAATTAGCAATACTAAATCGATTTGGTGTACTGGATTTACTTAATTGTTACTATTATTCAACGAGAAGGTAGCAAAGGTTAGATATATATCATCCGGAAATTATTTTTGAAGCAAACGTTATGATATTTATTAAAAAAGAAACGATTGGAATGACTGTTTAGTCGAGTCATCATATTGTTTCTAATAATGCACTACATCCCTATAACAGGTTGTGTGAACCCCACGTAAAGGAATTAAAAACAATTTTCATATTTTTATACATTTTATTAAATTCCGGGTTCAAAAATCAAATCCCTGACGCGTAATGTCGTAAAAAAATATGAAAATAATTACTATAAAATTTTAATCTTGATGCGTGAGACTTTTTGGTACCACTTTTGGGCATCTCCTTTGTTACCTCAAAAGAAATTAACATTTCGCTTTATGAGTATTTACAATTTTACTTTTAAGTTCGTAATAGTGGACATGCAGAACGTTATAGTATGATTAATACAACCTAATGGTTGTAAAACAGTTTGTGCCATCAACCACGGTCCCGTGCTAATCGCATCCAATGTTCTTTGATTCGATTTTTATCTGTTTTTTGTTCATAGGCATCTGTATTGTTCAAATTGGCTGATTGCCACAAGTCTTCCTTAAAATGCGCAAATGTTACTCGGAATGGTAATAAAGAGCATCATCAATCATCATACATTAGCAATCAAGCGAACCGCGACGCTAGCACACTTGCACAAACTATTGCACACATAATACGAACGAGGAACCACTGCTCTAAATCGGTAGGCTGATTACGTACTCGTATCTCGCGACAGGTTTGCAGCCAGGCGAGAATCTTACGATCATCGCTGTCAAACGTCAATTCTGTATAAGCCATAGGCTTAGAATGTACGTGAAAAATTCTACGTCTATGGTATAAGCTAACCTAGAGTCCGCGCCACCACTCAAGTCCGATAGACGCGGCGCTGGTGACATAGAACTAGATACAGACAACAGATTGTACTGTAGAGTTTAGTTCCCGCTTTTGCCGTAAGACTTGAGTTGTGGCGCCGACTCTAACAGCAAAGAAACTTACATACGTTTGGCAGCGATGATGACCATTTTTGTTGTCAGTATTTCTAATTTTGTTATTGTGTGTGTTATTGTTTTATATTTTGTGACACAAAATAAACGTTTCTTATTCTCTTATGATCGCAAGATTGGCGTCTATTGCCAACCTTGCGCGAGATATGTACGTTATCAGCGTGGCATGATTGCTATGTCAGTTTTAAAACACCGGCTTCTGCCCGCGGCTTCGCACTTTATACATGGTAAAAAAACGTTTCGGTTCCAATGTACCAGTAAACATAGCGCTGCTAGTACGGAAGTTCTAGAGCGTAGATAGATACATAGATAGATAAACTCTTTATTGCGTAAATCATACAGAAAATAAAAAACAAAATAACTAAAATTAACTTAAACTACAAAAACCACAGAAATACACAATGGGCGGTCTTATCGCTTAGAGCGATTTCTTCCAGACAACCTTTGGATGGAGATGCGTACCACTTGATGAAACTAAAAACCCATCGCGTTTAGGTAAAAAATGTAAAATATCGCATTCTCAGTATTGGTAATGAAGGTATTACATCCGTACTACCTCCATGGGGCGTCGGATGCTGGCAGTAGAATGTTACCTCTTCTCTCTTGCCCGTGGATGCAGTAAAAACCGGCCAAGGGATAGGGTAACAGTGTCCTTCCGCTAGTAGAGTTCATCGAGAAACAATAGGCACCTTAAATTAATCAATAAATCAACCCCTATTATATACATATATTTGTCAAAAACTCAAATAAATATTGTGATTCCATATTCGTCCAAACTATTTTACTGGTGCATAAAATATAGCGCGATTATAGCTATCATCTTTTCATACTGAACGTAATCAATCCATATTATTACGTCACTAATGGACTCCAAGATAGGCTATTTATAGGTAAAATAACAAGAAGGACAACACTAAAGCAAGTTTAATTAAAACTGTAAGGACAGACAATAAAAAATATTCGACCGAGAGGCTGTTTCAGATACTTTAATTAATCTACTTTTCTTCTTTCCTCGTCGTATCTACTCGTTAATTAAAATTTACACCCCTCTGAGAAAAGAAATCCCAGACAGACAGAGAAATATTTTTGAACCCTCTTTTTTAGAATTGTGTATTAATTTGTTAAATTATTGCGTGATGAAAAAAATGTTTGTTGTGAGAAAAGTAGACGGGAGAAGACCACGCGGACGTTCACCTAGCAGCTGGTCTCACCAAGTCAAGACTCTTTGGTATTTCTGTCACCGCTGCCCTGAGACATGCCGAGGGCAGAACAGCGTGGAAGCATCTCGTCAGCAACTCCACTAAATCCTTTCAAGACAAGAACTTCAGTAATGAAGAATACTTCAGTAACGAAGATTGTTAAATTTATTTACTTTCTTATCTATATTCTTCTTTCTTTGCAGTTAAAGTTTTTAACAAATCAATAGAGGCGAGAGATCATGACAGCCGCAAGACATCCACTACAGGACACAGGCATCTCTTATGGACTTCAAGATCCAAGTAATGATCATGGGGTTGTTGCCATACTCACCACGCTTGGCAGGCGGGTTAGCGAGCGCAGCTCGGGATAGACGAAAAGACGCCACTGTCTAGCTTCCGGAGATATCCCTTAGCAGATTCTTACTGCATCCACGGGCAAGAGAAGAGGGGTGACATCCTATTGCCGGCACCCCACGACAAGAGGCGGAAGATACTAAAAAAATATACCATCCTCTTAGCCGAGTCAGCTATGAGTCAGAGGAAAGAACATGTCAATATGTGTGATGATAACTAAGCCGCCTAACAAACTATGGACTACCATTATTTAATCGGTGTTACCATTCCTAAAAGAGGAGAATAATTATGGCCAATGACGTTAATCATCATAGTCATCTCCCTGCCCTTATCCCATTCTATGCGGGGTCGGTACTACATGTTTTTCTCTTCTGCTCTCCTCTCTCAGTCATCATTAACTCCTTTAATAAGTGTTACCATCCTTAATAAAAGTAGAAGACAATCATGGCCAATGACGTCATTCATCATCTCTGTCGTAGGACTGCTGTCCACATCCACTGCTGGACATAGGCCTCCCTCATGGATCTTCAAGATGATGAGGGGGTTGTTACCACACTCACCTCGCTTGGCAGGCGGGATAGCGAGCGCAGTACGGGATGTTGATAGATCGAAAGACGCTGCTGCCTATCTTCCGGAGGTATCCCTTGGCAGATTCTTATTTCACGAGCAAGAGAGGAGAGGCAACAGTCTACTGTCGGCACCCCACGGCTATTACGTTATCAGTAGGTACATACATAGGTATTTGTAGAACAGTAGTAATATGTAGCTATGAGTACCTTACTTGATCAACTTGCATAACATATTCTGGGAAATACTTTGTACCTGTTGTTACCCAAAATGTCAAGCAAAAAAGGTAGTATAAAGAAAAGTTGGCCTTTTACATGTATTCGAGATTATTTATACAGGGTCAGCAACGATTACTCAAGTAGAAGTAATTAAATAATACAAACACAGATCATTTGGATAGATAAATTAAAATAGAATTAACTGAATTCTTGTTGGTAAATAACTACGCTCTGTTTTAGGTACACAGGTCTATTTCTCAATATTGGTGAACAATCTTTCAGGTGTGGTCACGAAGACTACTAAACCTATCATCAGAGAATTGCATAAAGTTCACTTAAAGATCACCATGCTTTGGAAATGAATAATATCTGCTGTTCTTCAATAAGTTCATTCACAGCGTAACACTGTAGAAATAAGATGAGATTTGGGTTTCCTCTTAGACTTTCTATTATTATTACAATCTTACCTAAATTAAGACCTCCGGAAGACGGGCAGCAGCGTCTTTCCGTGTATGAACATCCCGTGATGCGCTCGCCATTCCGCCTGCCAAGCGTGTTGAGTATGGCAACAACCCCTCATGTTTAGTACTTGGATTTCCAAGTCCATTAGGGAGGCATGTTAGTGGATGTCCTGCTGTGATGATGCTGACTTAAATTTAGACTTACTTAACTTTTGTAATCATCAATATATATAAAACTCTTCCGTTACTATGTGTCTGAGTGACTGACAGACAACGCACAGCCTAAACCACAGGACCTAGAGACTTGAAATTTGGCACACATATACCTTGAGTATCCTAGAGGTGCACTAAGGAGGATTTTTCGAAATTCCACGGGAACGGGAACTTCGCGGGTGAAACTGCGGGGTGCGGCTAGTCCTATAATATAAGTACGTTTCGAACGATTACGTCATACAAACCTCAAATCACCTAAGTAGATTTTCTTAGAGCTCTTTTAGGAAATGATAACCTTTACGGAAATTTAAGATTCCGGTGGGGTACATTTTTTAAAAGGTTTTTCATTTCTTTGAAACCTAAGCGTAGTTTAGCACTATAAAAATTGCAAACTATATAAAAAGCTCTGAGATATCGTTCTTGAGATTTCAGCTCAAATGGGCAGTGCAGTGAACGAAGGGCATCGAAGGGTCGTGCGCGCCTCTCACCATTCGGAGCCAAATGTCATCAGGCGATCGCAAAGGGGACCTTTTTACTTCTCTTGTGATCTTTGGAACAAGATCAATTTACGCTTGTTGTTTGGGTTGGAGTATTTAAAGAGATTGTTTGGAGGAATTTAACACGTCGATTGGAAGGTACCTTGTTTGGTCACAGTGTGTGTGGGAACGCAAAGCTCTGGCGGATTTGCTTATTTAATTTATGGCACAGCGGTACAATAAATAAATAAATAATGCCGGACAAATCACACAGTATCATCTAGCCCATGAATAATGAAAATAGGGATTTTTTTTTATATAAAAAAGGGCTTTGTCGCATAAGCGATTATGACGCCCGACTTAGGTCATTGGTAAAAAATTATTTGTGCGTGATTGTTTAAATTACAATGGCAAAACACAGACTGAAGGAGGCAGACTGCCTGCATACAAACTGACGCGAAAAGCTAGCTAGTAATGAAAAATCGTAAGCGCCAAAATACAAACTCATGTAAAATACAACCACTATTTTGAAAAGGATGAATAAAAAAATTGAGGCATAAACTGGTTTTGTTCACCCGTAAAATTAAAATCTATGTTTTTGTTAAGCTTTTTAAGATTATTTTTTCTGTTGTTACAATAGTTAACCCCAATCGTAATAACGACCAATTTGAACTAAAATACATGAAAAATTAAATGTATTGTAATTGCTGAAAAAAGTTGAAATCCCTAACGCCAATATTGCAATGATTTGTTGTCTGTGTTGTCTATTGACGACCTCTGTGGCGCAGCAGGTGAAGGTCCGCCTGCGACGCAAGGGGTTGCGGGTTCGATTCCCGCCTCGGGACAAATGTCTGTACGATCTGCAGATATTTGTTCAGGGTGTTCTGGGTGTTTTTCTATATATAATAAAAATATCTATCTATATATGTAGTATAATGTATTAAGTATATCAGTCATCTAGTACCCATAACACAAGCTCTGCTTAGCTTGGGGCTAGAATATGTTGTGTGATTTGTCCAGCATTATTTATTATTATTATTATTTATTATGGGTGTTGATATTGACTACCTACTGTCATAGTGACCAATGTCAGATAGATCTTAATTATCTATGATGTGTTGTCTAGAGGTACATATATGTAGGTGATTTATATTGACTACTCTCTTAGACGACTTAAAAGATTCAGATTCAGAGTTATTAGTTAAGTTATTCAGTTTTATATATTTTAGTTGTTTTCCTTTTTATTTTGTTATAATTATTAGTGGTGATTGTCATCTACTGACCTTATCTCGCATTTAATTTAAGTTTACACCCATTTGCGGAAACTTGTAATTAGCTGACAGAATGATGACATGATGCAATCATGTCATATTGTTTAGCATTGTACCTATACTTAAGCATAGCTGTAAGTTTTCCTAAAATTCATCATCATCATTTCAGCCATAAAACGTCCACTGATGAACACAGGCCTCCCTCATGGATCTCCATGAAGGGTAGTTTCCATTCTCACCACGCTTGGCAGGCGGGTTGGTGAGCGCAGTATGGGATGTTGATACACGAATAGACGCTGCTGCCCATCTATCGGAGGTGTCCGTTAGCAGGCTCTTACTGCATCCACGGGTAGGAGAGGAGGGGTAACATTCTTCTGCCGGTACCCCACGGCATTCCTAAAATTGTTGAAATAAAAATAAAATAAAATAAGGATGCAAAATTAAATAAGATTTTGTAAGTCTATGATAAAACGGTAACTCCGAATCTGATTTCAATCGTGTTTTCTAACACCATATTTGTAAACTAATTGAATTTATAATAAGTGCTACTTATCTATACGGCATAAAAATCATATTTTACGATGATAAAAACAGCAGTTATCGAAACTGTCGACAGGAGCCTCCGAATAACTATAAAGTCTACAAACAAGAGATATAATTACCGCTTCTGAGTTGTCTGCGATAACCCGACTGTGTAATGTAGCACTTATTTTAATAAATTGTAGTTTTTATACTGGTTATTACAAAATAAACTGATTCCTTACCTCAAATAGGGGAGATTCAGTATAGTGCAACTGTGATAAGGTGCAAAATAAAGATGGGTCCGAAAAAAAAAATAAACTAACAGTGCTATGCTACTTTTGGTAAGGTAATCGACAAGAGACACGAAAAATATGTTATCCAAATGGAAAGTAGCCAAAGAAATAAAATTATTTAATTTATTTTCAATAGATCTGACTTGGGTTTATCTACCTCTATATACATAATACTTGTAATAACTTATGTTTAAAAAATACTTTTTGGAATATTCTATGAATCATCTGGTACTATAACACAGATTACAGAAACTTGGTTATAGTATGGATGATTCATAGAATATTATGTTTACATAATATGTTTACATTCTCATTATTTCAGTCATTGACATTGATTTTCTTATTAGTAAAGTACATGAAATCCCAATGCAATAACCAAAATCTTAAAAGTAAACTAACTACATAACAAATTGATTAGTAATGGAACTGTAGCACTTCCCTGCATTGTCCCTTTGTCATCGTGACAATAAGTTTCAACAGCATTGATTCGTGAACAAGTAATTTTGGGTCAAGAACTTGCTGTCGAAACAATACACCTTATCCTTCATGACTTCGAAGGTTTGCCTCTAGCAAGAGATATAAGCACATGCCCATCACATGTGCTTTCAGGAATATAAATCTAAGTGATTGAAATCCGCTCTCAAAAAACCACTCTACGAAGTCTACCCAGATTATTTATATTTTAGAAAAGAATGAATTAGGTATTTGTGTGAATGAATCTGAATTTAAAAGTAAAAAGGGCCTTTCAATCTATTATAGATGATTTATGCAGCGTCAGCAACTGGTAATCATGCTGTACGCGACGCTGCAGTGCCTGGGACATTATTTGATGGATAAGGCTTGCCCTGTACCTATACCATCCTCTCAGCTTAGTCAGCTGTTAGTCAGAGGAAAGAACAGGTCAATACGTCTGAAGCTAACTAAGCCGCGGGTTTTCACCGTTGAGCACGAGTTAAATATGAACTTACACTTTTCAAGAAAGAAAAATCCATTGGTTCACGGCCGGTATCGAACCCACGACCTTCGGATTGAAAGTGGGGGGTACATACCATTCGGCCATCACGCCTTCAAAAGTAAAGTGAATTGGCAATTCATCTCTAGATGTGCCTAGAGGTAAATAGAGGTGCCAATTCACTTTACTTTTACATAGATAGTTTTTACGCTTAAGTCAAAGATTTAAATCGTCAGATTGATGTGCCCTGACACCAAAAACTGTGGCATTGTCTTAACAAGCATTGGTATGGGGGTACCAGAAAAAAGTTCGAAGGTTTCCGAAAAATGCCATTTTTGACCTTTGGTGACATTTTGAGGTCACAATTACTCCGATCTCTATGACCTAGGGTCACCAAAATCAATCATTACCCTTCTCTCATTAAGATAGTGCTAACAAAAAGGTTTCATGTAAATCGGTCAACGCGTTCGGTTGTAATCGTGTCATGCACAGACTTTAAATACTCGTATTTTGACAGGGAACTGTCATTAATGTAACTATGATGTACGCCGCCGTCTCTTACTGTTCTTAATATTCTTGTCCATCCAAAGGTTGCCTGGCAGAGATTGCTTTTAGCAATAAGGCCTTTCATTGTCCACTTAATTGTTATTATTTTTATTTCTTATCTGTTTGTTATGTTATTTTAATCATCCTCGGTCCCTAACTGCTGAGGATCGCGACCACGTACAATCAGCCTCCATTGGGTGCGGTCATATGCGGAGTGGATAGCGCGATACCAGCTCTTTCCCCTGCCTTCTTCAAGGTGTCAGAAAATATTGTAGGAGCCCTACCCTGAGCACGTATGCCGTGTGTTAATATGCTATTTGAAAGTGTACTCTAAAGCTTATTCCATTCTGTTATCTTTAATATCGTTCAAAGCAGGTATACTCGTACAAGTTCATGTTTATTTGTTTTAATTTTTTATTAATGGTTCTCAAAGCTGGACTTTTTACAATAAATCAACTATTTAATATACATTAGCGACATAATTTAGTAAAAGACCTTCTTGATATGAACACAACATGCTACATGCTGTTGAAAATAAAATAAAATCTACACTACACTCGAAAACAAAAAAAAATGCATTCACCATTATAATCCTACATTATTTCTAATGAACATAGGCTATATTTTATCCCCGTATTCACACGGGAACGGCTGGAGTGCGGCTAGTTATCTATTTAATACCAAATAGCGCTATAGTAGGGGATGCGACTCGCCGCATCTGCAATCAGATGCGATGATACTATAAACAGATGTAGTTTATTTTAGGCTGTCCCTTACCTATGGTTTTACGAGCAAGCTCACAGGAAGATATGATTAATAAAATCAAATTAACTGCCGGTTTATATATAATAACATTAACAGCTCGTTTACGGCAGGCGGGAAATAAGGAATTACAATAATATTTTGATTTATTTTGTATGTTTTTTTGCTCGTAAAATGCCAGCAGACTCTGGTTTTATCATTAAAATGCAAGCTCCGCTGTGATTTGTCCCTGCAGAAAAACACTTCAGAATCTATTTACTAAACACGTATTCTTCTATGAAATTTGTAAAGAGCCACTCCCTGTTGTTCCCGGGTGAGATAAAGGCGTGTATGGGTGAAAAATTCTAGTCAACACGACACATTGTATTTTTAACTATAGTTTTGGCTTGCGATAGGGATAAAAGGACTAGCAGAAATGTAAGATATAAATGCTGTTGAATTTATAAAAATCATAATTTTATGACTGTACCAGTTTTTTCGTTAATACCAAAATATAGAAAACAAAATCACCATATCTTTTAATAAAGTTCAATATGATTATGCTATTGTTCATCAGCGATCGCGAGACAAACATTTCCTCCCAATCTTTTCAGTTTTGATCTTGTTCGTCAAAACACATTTTTTTTATATCAAAATGCAAAGAGAAATGGCTAAAAAATGCAAATTTACGATCCCCTTTGCGGTCTTAGCTTTATGTTGGGTGTTGAATAATGTGATAAAGCGTTCATAGTCCTAGTTGTTTGTGAATATAACTTTATGACTGGAACATGATGAGAAATTTGCTGTTTTATCGTATATAGTTTATGCTGCTAGTAAAAGTTTTAAAGTTCAACGCCATTACAGAGAACAGAGCATGGTACTTTAAACTTTATTTAAGAATATATGCTAAGCGCTATGTGATGATGCTTAGAATTCTATGTAAGGCTATCAGCGCACAGTGCACGGTCCACTGGGAGGGTCGCGAACCGTTTTCACCCAGAAGATGGAAGGTCCTCGATAAGGGTCGAAACAGTTAGTGCCTCCACCAACATAACAAATACGTGAACATTCGCGATAATTAGTATGAATATTCTCATGAACTCAGAATATGGGCCACATAATCTCAATAGGCGGCAACGAGGTGACGCTATTTTAGCCTCTACAAATTGTCAACTGCTTAAACAAACTGTGTTTTTTGCGTCAGTACATAGCTCAATTATTATTAATGAATAAGTATGCTTGCCGTGGTGTAGAATTTTGCCCCTGCTCTTGCCCGTCGATGCGGTAAAAAGATGCCAAGGTATACCTCCGGAAGATGGGCAGCAGCGTCCTTCCGTGTATCAACATCATATACTGCACTCGCCAACCCGCCTGCCACGCGTAGTGAGTATGGCAACAACCCTCATGCTTACTTAGAGATCCATGAGGGATGCCTATGTCCAGCAGAGGACGGCAGAGATGATAATGATGATGATCGGTCACGATTATCACGATCACGATATCGGTGATAGTAGTTTCTGTGACCTTTCTGACACCTATTGTTGGGTAGATATGTATTATCGATCTTCTAGCTTTCATTTAACCTGATTCTTCGCAATGCGCATCTAGGGCTTGCCTTCGTTTTTGGTGATATCGTCTTTCCAAAGCTTAAGCTGCCTCCCTAGAATGCATAAGGGATAAAAATGCTTTAGTTCAACGTAGTCCAAATGAAAGCAGTCAATAGAGTTATCAGAGCATTCCGCTCGGCTGCATCTAATCGTTTACTGTTCAGTTGTTTTTGCCACACATTGTTTTCGCATCTCATAAAACTTTGGTCCCCCAAAAATGTGCACGGGGCACGTGATACCAATACACCTGTTTGGTATTATTTTCTATGGTAACAACATAACAATGATATTTTTTAGTTTTAAAATTACAGAATTTTTTCGCGTACCTTTTTTATTATTTTCCCGACGTTTCGAACACAGTAGCTCCCAGCACATCAGTCCTCCCGCGACCAAGAACGCTGAAATGTGTTCGAAACGTCGGGAAAATAATAAAAAGGTACGCGATAAAATCCTGTAATTTTAAAACTAAAAAATATGTTAACAAATCGCGAAAGCTTATAACATAACAATGAACTTCACCATGGGGTGCCGGCGGCAGAATGTTACCTCGCCTCTCTTGCCTGTCGGAATATGGGCAGTAGCATCAATCCGCGTATCAACCACCCGTACTGTGCTCGCCAACCAGCCTGCCATGCGTGGTGAGTATGGTAATAAACCCCTCATGGTCAGTATTTGGAGGTTCATGAGGGAGGCATATCCAATAGTAGACGCCTTGATATGATGATGATGATGAATGAATGAACGACCACTAGTATCCTTATCCTAAATTAGGATTATAAATTCGAATGTGAGTTGGTTTGTTTTTTACGATTTTTCTACGCTAGTTGCGTAGTAAAAATCGTTTCTAAACCGATTTTAAACATTCTTTCACCTATTATGGAAGGCAACATTATCGACGAGTAACATAGGCTACCGTACCATGCGGTACCGGCAGTAAAATGTTGCCTCTCTTCTACTGCCCGTGGATGCAGTAAGAATCTGCCAATGGAAGTTACGGAAAGTGGGCAGAAGCGTATTTTCATGTATCAAGATCCTGTCCTGCGCTCACCAACCGGCCTGCCAAGTATGGCGAGTATGGCAACGATCCTCTCATGATCCTGTAGATCCATGTGGGAGGCCTATGTCCAGTAGTGGACCTGGACAGCAGCCCAACGGCTAAGATGGGTTTAAAATATAGCCCATGTTCATTCATAGAACATAGGCTACGTAACCCCACGAGAGTGGGAACTTAGCAGGCGAAACCGCGGGGTGCTGCTTGGATAAAGTGACTAGATCACTTTCGTGTCTATCTAGACAAAAGTTTTAATCTGGTATTAAAGTGCACACATCCGAAATAACCTTTCATTTCTAAATGAAAGGTTATTTTGCAGTAGTTTGTCGGTTTGTAACTTGAAAATGAAAAAGCATATAAATAGATACAGGATCTACTCCAGTTAAAACTCTCAGTAGGTCCATAATTAATTAATATATTCTTATATTTCCAAAGTTCTTGCTGTTTAAAATCCGGATATTTTATTTCATTTGAAGGATCACTAGAACTAGAATGACTTAGAGATTACGGACTTACTGAAAGTGGGAATTTGACATAATTTAATTTTTGACAGGAGTTTCTTCCGTCATTTCGATTCTGAATATCATTTTCACACATTCTTTGAGCATATTCCGAATAACTATGAGGATGATGAACCTCTGGTTTTGCATTCTGAGTCTATTTCAGTATCAGCTGACCCGTGCTGAGGTATTTTGAACTGTATCTATATGCTAATAAGGCGATGAGTGATAAATGAGACATGCGAACTACATGTTTATGCCACGCCAGTGTTAAGTCAATTACCTAGGTATAAATACTAACCTGCATGTTGCGTATGAAGCTGCTTGATTCATTGTTCTTAATTTATACAGGTATTATGTAAGTTATCAGTTTAAGTCAGTTTGTTTGATATTTAGTGTGAAAAAATCAGAGTCAAGGAAACGGTTTTTTGACTGGGGTGAATAAAGTTAACATACGATTTCAAATATACACAATGTCTTTTGTTTTATGAATAGCGATTCAGGTGTTTTAAGATTACTAACAGTTAATTTGATGCGCCTAGGTGAATATGCTCAGATGCATTAAGTTAGCGCACCCGATTTTTGTCTCATTGTTATATTGCCATTAATTACCTCAGATGTATTAAAGCCGGGGTCGAATGTAAAATTAAGTGATATGTAATTATTTCTATGGATTATCCATTTCAGATAGACATAATGATGTCGCAGATTTTTTAGTAGATCTATTCATGAGAAACAATTTTTCTCTACATCACTTCCACAAAACTTGAACGGTTAACGCGGCGCACGCCAGGACAGGAGTAGAAGCTTCTACTTGGCTTCTTTTTTCAACATCTTCAACAATCACCGTCATAGTACAGGCAACATTACATAGGTACACAAACCGTAATGAATTTTACTTCAAAACCTTTTTTTAAACACCTCGTCTATTGGTGCCGCATGAAAATCCGTTCAGTAGTTTTTGAGTTTATCGCGAACAGACAGACAGATAGAAGCGGCAGAGGACTTCGTTTATATATAATTTATGTAATGATGATGCAGTGACGTGCTAAAAGCAATAGGTATTTATATTAAATAGCGGGAATGTTCACGTACTTGTTATTGTTGGTGGAGGCACCAACTGTTTCGACCCTTAATGCTCCACGAAAGTTACTATAGGAAAATAGCCTTATAAATAGGTCTTATACGACTCTGTGTCTATGACTATACACACCAATTACAACATTACAACATTATTATTAAACGCAATCTGTGCAATAAAGCTTATTATAAAATATCAGATTACCTAGAGGACAAAACCACTTGGGACGGAATCTGCTCCAACTCCGTCAAACGTAACATAAGACAAAATAAAATTGTTAAATGATGACTATAACGACCGAGTTAGGTTCTTCTGTTCACTTCTTTTCCTAACTCGCGTGTCATCTGAAGTGAACAGATTCAATTATGTGCTTTATTCTATTTATTTGTGTTGTTTTATTTTGTAATTTGTGACGCGTCAATGGTCCATGCGGCCGCACTGAATAAAGTATTTTTTGATTCTTGATTCTTGATTCTTGAAATATTTGGCCAGGCATTTTATACGACAGATTCATCTTATTTTTCGTCGACTGTCGGTAGGTACTGGCGGCTGGCGGTTTACGTGTGTAGAGTCCCTTAAAGTCTAATTTAAAGTCGAGCCTTTTTTTTATCTAAAGTTCTAGGTAGCGTGTTGGAGCTGGGCTCGGCTACCTTTATTGTTCACGAATATAGTACACAAAGCTCTGGTTCTTATCTTTGGCCCACTTACAGATCTCATTCAACGAACACGACATAACTGAACTAATAAGCAAAAGTTCCATGTTTTTATAGCTTTAGCATTTCTGCCCCGGCTAACTTTACTGATTTATTAAGAAAATAACGTTCTAATTAAGTAGTTTTGTAAGTTAAAATCATTCCTCAGGTTGAGTAAAATAGGCAATCAAAAGTTCGTGTCACAGCTAATCATAAACCACGAAGCCACGAACATACGGTAATATGATTTTTTATCTTTCAATTGTTGTCAATTTGGTTAGCATGGGTATAAAATAACATCAAAACGTCCTTTGAACGGAATTTTCAACTTAGTTACATTTTAAAATATTACCAATAAAAAATGATTGCTTGCTGGCTGGAGAGATAGATTTCGAGTATAATATTTTGCCTGGAATCATCATCATTTTAGCCGTAAATCGTCCACAACTGAACACAGGCCTCCCTCATGGATCTCCATGAGGGGTAATTAATATACGTGGCCATACTCACAACGTTTGGCAGGCGGGTTGGCGAGGGCAGTACGGGATGTTGAAACACGGAATGACGCTTCTGCCAATCTTCCGGAAGTATCCCTTAGCAGGCTCTTACTGCGTCCACGGGCATGAGAGGAGGGGTAACATTCTACTACTGGCACCCTACGGCGCTGGAATTTTTAATTGCCTGGAATGAATAATTCAAGGTAGTTGTTAGTTATACACCTTATAGGTTATTATTTCAAGCCTTGACACTTGTTCATAATACCTTCATTACATCTATGCATTCCATTATACGCAGACATTGTAATGATACCTACTCAAATTAAAATTCATATATTAATTTTCATCATTCTTTGCTTACCCATTTGTGTCAAGATCCCTCAAATCCACGTTAGAGGTCTAGAACTTACGAAGAACGATGAGTCTAGACTAAGAATGGTAAACTATGTCATTTATTTATGTGTAAGGCTTTCTTTGGTATTAAACATTTCCGTAATATTATCGAATTAAAGTTCGTGACATTTAGCTTGATCAATGCAACAGATGTCATCAAAATCCCGCCCATCAAGTTATGAATTTGTAACGGTAAGAATGATCTGTGGCAACGTCGTACTTTATGGGTGGGGTTGCACAAATAGTGATGTGCGATGCCAATGAGTTATAGTAACCAACATTATACCGTCATATTATCAACATTAGCCTAGAGACTTAAATCATTAGATACGCCCTTATCGTTATGAGACTGCACCGTTTTCTTTTAACTCTAAATTAGTCAGCTCACTCATTTGGAATCAGTGTCTAGCTAACGCTCGACGTGGTGTGTGTTATTTTTTTCACTAAAGTTCATGCAATATGATTGCACAATAAATGGTAACAGTAACAATTTGGTTTATTGGCAAAACCAGTGTCAGTGTGCCAGCATAATTCTTAATACTCATTTATTTATATATTAATAAAGGACGCCCAACAGAATGAACACGCATAATTCTCACATTATCAAACTAAAATATTTTGATACTTGTGCTCTCCCAATTACAGGGTGTCACAGCTTGCAGCATATATAAAGACGATGCCATAGTTTTTGCTGAGAGGGCATATAGGTATTTAAATCTTTGGTGCCAGTCACATTCGTGGCACTTGGCATTATGTCGTAGCGATCTGGGTAAGATTTACGAACGTTAAAATTGATTACAACTTCTACTCGAACTTGCAGCTGATACTTTTTCATCATTGCAGCCGTAGGATTACTGTCTATTGCTGGTAATAGGCCTCCTTCATACCTCTCCAAGATCATGAGGGGATTGTCGCCACGCTTGGCAGGTGGGTTGGCGAGCGCAATATGGGATCTTGATACACGGAAGGACGCTGCTTGCTCTTCCGGAGCAGACCAGACCCTTAGCAGAGTCTTACTGCATCCAAGAACAAGAGAAAAGAGGCAACATTCTTATACCGACACCTCACGCAGCTGATCACGAATAAGTTATTGATCGTGATTCCTCCAAAGTGATATATAAATAACTTCGTATTGGCATTATTAATCAGATTAATATTAACGAGACCAGTTAGACGGGATCTGTCCGTGGCGTGGCTTCGTGAGAGTGTAATTACATCCGTGGACAAACAAATAAATAATCCACGGCCAGGAGAGCTGGCATACCAAGCAGAACAAGATGGGATGGGAGAGTCAAATCAATCAAATCAAATATTTCATTATTTTTCTTCACAAAGTAGGCTATGAATTATTTCATAAACAAAATGTATGAGTACTAGAGCTAATTAAAGAAAACAAACATAAAAAACGGTTCCCAACGCGCGTGACTGCCTTTGAAGAATTGTCACTTCTTAATAAGAGATATTACTTAGCGTTGGTAGCGTGATAGTAGAGTTAGTCTCCGTTGTGAAGAATCCTATTCCCTAGTACATACTGTGTAAAACTTCGCGATCTGTACACATAATTCACATTTTTAAAGTCTTAGGGTGCATATCCTGTAATGTTTGAAATCTACTGTGTAAATAAATAAATAATAATTCTAGAACTTATAAACGGGGCGTCGGGATTTAATAAATAAAGATTGGGCCAGGTGCGTGTTGGGCCACGCGCTATATAGAGTTCTGTAGCTAACCGTAGACCTTTACCTAAACATAATAACAGGAATTAATTGAAATTTCGGTTTAAAGTATTCCGGTATGTTTGGGAAACCGCATCACTTACTATTTCTACGAAACTAAAAAAGCTAGCTTAAACATTTTCCTAGAAAGTTCATGGTTTAAACCGTTTATTCCATCCAGTCCTACTGTAAAAAGTCTACTACTGAACAGGCCTCCCTCATGGATCTCCATGAGGGGTAGTTGCCATACTCACCACGCTTGGCAGGCAGGTTAGCGAGCGCGGTACGGGATGTTGATTCACGGAAAGACGCTTCTGCCCATCTTCCGGAGGTATCCCTTAGCAAGCTCTTACTGCATCCACGGGCATGAGAGGAGGAGTAACACTACATTCATGATACTCGAGAAAAAGGTTAAAACTACAATATTTCGCACACGGAACTCTAAACCAAAAAATTGTCTTGTGTATGTGAGGTACCCCAAATTAAATATTATTTCAGCATTTTTTGTAGCGTTTTCGCAACGTTAGTATTCTATATGTCCATGGAAAATAACAGCTTTCTAGGACTAGTCTGGAATTGTATCTCGCAAAGCCGATGACGGACGGACAGACAGACAGACAGACAAAGCAAAACTATAAGAGTTCCTTGTTTTGCTACGAAACCCTAAAAAGGTAAATACGCGATAAAATAGTTCCAAAATTATCCTCTGGCTTGTTAGCAATCACCCTCATAACAGCTGATATTTGATTTTTAGGGTTTCGTACACCTCCTTATGTACGTCATTTTCCCAAAATGTATTGCAAACGGAAGATGGGCAGCAGCTTCTTTCCATGTATCATCATCCAGTACTGCGCTCTTGCAATAATCCCTCATAATCAGTGCTTGGTAATACAAGAGGAGGCCTATGTCAAGCAGTGGACGTCCTACGGCTGAAATAATCATGTAACGGCTACGTTTTGTGCAGATATGTTAGAAGTATAAAATGAAGTATAATATTTGCATTACGTTTGAAATATGTATTTGATAACACAATTACCTGAAAGTAACAGAATGCTCATTACATCATGCAGGCTTGGTGTGTCTCAGCACTAGGAATGTGATGATGGGATAGCGTCTCTATGCATTCAAAGCATATTACTTTGCAAACAGTGATAAGGACTGAATCGAGCCTCTCTGTTTCTTGTTTTATTTAGAAATAAATCATCTAAGCTTATATTAAAACGGCATTTGGATTGTTGGTAGTGTATGTTTGGTACGAGTATATGAAACACTAGATTTTGCCCGCAACTTTATCCGCGTGGAAGTCATAAAACGTAAAATCCCCTTTTTCACGGAGATAAAATATAGATCCCATTTATTCCCTATCACGTGGGAATTTCGAAAAATCCCTTCTTAGTGCACCTGTAGGATACTCAAGGTATATGTATGTGTGCCATATGTCAATTCTTTAAGCCCAGTGGTTTAGGCTGTGCGTTGATATATCAGTCAGTCAGTCAGTGAGTCAGTCATGACTTTGAATTTTATATATATAGATAACGTAAAATAATTTTCGAATACCATAAATATTAAAAGGGTTTGTCTACTGCGTGATACGCTGACTCGGTGAAATGACATTGTTGGTATTTATTATCATTTCTAGCATGGATCTCGTGGTGGACAGCCCAATTTAGAGTACTTACGTAAATATATTTTTTTTTAATTTATTATTAACTTATTGTATCAATTGTGACCGCAAATAAGAAGAAAAATATTTGTCGATTTTACAACTTCGTTTTAATTTGCTGCCACAACACCGAATTCACAACCATAACACAACTTTTCAGTCAATAATTTTATACGAAACTCGTTGAAAACAAATAGTTGGCTTCTCCGAATTCATATAAAAGCTAATTTCCAAAATCCACTTTGAATGTAAACAAAAGGCTCGAACATGTGGCTAACAAGTGCAAAGTTTATCAAAGCGTAGGGTTCGTGCGTGGGCGGCGGACGACCTAGCGGCCAGTGCCAGGGCTGTGTCTGCTCCAGAGACCGTACACAACTGGACAGACCTTCCTCATCGGGAAAAAACTTAGGGAAGAAGCACGACTTTTATCAGGCAAGGGTTTCATAAATATATATTGGATTATCGGGTATTTATTATATATTTGACGAGCTCTGTGGCGCAGCGGGCGAAGGTCCGCCTGCGACGCAAGGGGTTGCGGGTTCGATTCCCGCCTCGGGACAAATGTCTGTACGATCTGCAGTTATTTGTTCAGGGTGTTCTGGGTGTTTTTCTATATATAATAAAAATATCTATCTAAATGAATTAAGTATATCAGTCATCTAGTACCCATAACACAAGCTCTGCTTAGCTTGGGGCTAGATGATGCTGTGTGATTTGTCCAGCATTATTTATTTATTTATTTATACCGTAGTAAGCCGCGTTGGCCGAGTAGTATATACACCCGACTTTCGACCCGACGCCGTCAGAAAATTCTATACCAGCCGCGAATCAATGGATTTTTTTTAAAAAAGATCTATTCATATTGAACACGTGCTTGAACGGTGAAGGAAAAAATCATGAGGAAATTGCGGCTTAGTTAGGACTTTTTTTCTTAGTATAATATGATACTTACTTTTATTCTGAAGTAACCTATTTTTTTTTATCCCGGCTTTTCCAACGGGTTTCTTATTCAGTTATTGTGATATGTTGCAATCAACATCAACGCGCAGACGAAGACACCGTTAATCAATTACATCCTTACAAGCTCAAAATAATTACGATTGCCATTATAATTTCCATAACAATGGGTGTATACAGCGTTACTGAGGTTATAAATTCTCCAGAATCTTTAAAGAAATTTATTTAGTCCTTTTTTTCTCTGCCGTGGGGTGCCAGCAGTAGAATGTTATCCTTTAAGTAGAAGGTTAGTCCTCTTATACTTAACACATGCTTTAACGGTGAAGGAAACATCGTGAGGAAACCCGCGGCTTAGTTAGCTTCAGACGTATTGACCTGTTCTTTCCTCTGAATAATAGCTGACTAAGCTGAGAGGATGGTATAGGTACTGGGCAAGCCTGATCCATCTAACAATGTCCCAGGCACTGCAGCGTCCGGTACAGCATAATTACCAGTTGCTGATGCTGTATAAATGATCTATAATAGATGCAAAGGCCTTACTTAGTCCTCTTATGTCCGTGGATGTAGTAAGAGCCTGCTAAGGGTACCTCCGGAAGATGAGCAGCAGCGTCTTTACATGTATCAATATCTCGTACTCCGCAAATCCAGGCAATGATGGCAGGCCAAGCGTGGTGAGTATGGCAACTACTCCTCATAGTGGACGTTTTACGGCTGAAATGATGAAATGAAGATTTATTTACGCATTATTTCACAGTTATCAACAGTTCGATGTAACAGAAGTTCCCTCTTGATTGTGCGACAGAAACTAGCTTGTTTCTATGGTTATTTTTACTGAAAAAAACAACATTTTTATTTTCACCTTGACGAGTTATTCCATTAAAATAGTTGTATAGGCATTCTGTCCAAAATTTCTGAGAAAGAGTCCTACTTAATCCCAGTTATCCACTTTTTTTAAAGCTTGGTCCAGATGTGAAAACGTTTCTGGTCGAGACGGATCGATGCTATGCAGCATACAGCGTCAGTTTGTCGGAACTATATGAACCTCAAATTTTAACAAAAAGACCGAAGCTTAAATTGAAAATACCTTCATATTTTATATACTTAAAATTATGTTTAAGCGAGTGAACGTCAAAATTAAATAAGAATTAGAAAAATATCTTTGAAAAAGTAACTATTCCTCGACAAAGGAATGGTCTTAACAAAGTTGCAATCCAAAAAGGTTTTATCAAGAACTGTAGTCCGACGACACGCGAAAACAACCGTAAAGTTTGCAAAACAGTGTTTACTGCAGAGGCACGTGCCGGCTATTATATAAATGGAATGGAACCCGCGACAGTTGTACAAGGAAGTCCGAGAATGCTATCTTAGGGTAAACAATTTGAGAGGGCCAAATGGGAGCAAGCCTTTGCTTTGTTTGGCGAAGTGGCAATTTGACTTATGCGGGCCATCCACTGTGAGGTCAATAATCAAAGCCTTATAATGCTGTTGTAGAATGTCATTTTTCGAATCATGAAAATTTACAGTCAATTTGAGCAATATTATTCCAGCAAATGAACAATCGCATCTCGCAGATGGCAAGCTTCTTAATAGTCAAAACTTTCACGGGGTCATCAAAGACAAATTATAACTCGCAAAACTTACATTCATCATCATCATCATTTCAGCCGCAAAACGTCCACTATTGAACTAAGGCCTTCCCTCATGGATCTCCATTACTTAAACTTACATTACGGGAATTAATTTGTTATTTTTCGATTTAATAAGAAAAACAATACAATTGACTCTTTAGTATCTGTATTTTCGTTAGTAGGTATTATTAATCGTAATAAAATATTAAGAAGAAGACTCTGCAGGCGAAGTTATATATATTGACAAGTATTGCTATCATGGTAAAAACGTTATTGAACATTGCATAGCACAAGATTATGGTTCACAATACTTCGTTATATTCCTCTCAGCTACCTTGTCTGCCATAATGTAATAAATTACTTAGGTACTTTACAATTAACTGAGTGTAGTGCGTCTAACAAGTTTTCTGGGGACTTTTTTTGCATTTTGAAGGACAAGAATGGCAGATTTGCCGGCTGTCCCTCCAAAAACACTGCCTTGAGGGCTATGTCTGTTTAATATGAACAATCCAATATAAAAGCATTGGATTAATGTTCACATAATGCAAAAAAAATGGGTACATAAATACACACCAACATATGTATTGGACAGTTTTTTACTACCTACTTTTAGGAATTCTTCGTATTAGATTTTTTTATTAATGTGCCTCTATATTTTTGATAAGACTAATTTTAGTGCCTGAAATAAGGTGTTATTTATTCTTATTTTATGCTTGCAGGGGTGATAGAAGTTCGACGAAAACCGTAACTGAATGCTGGCCATGCTGGAATGGGATCCAGTGCGACCATGAGGCAGACCACCCGCCCGATGGTCCAATGACGTCAATAGTTCCGTTGGACCCTGGTGGACACAAATCGCAAAGGACCGGAAATAACGGCGCTTTAAAGAGGAGGCCTTGACCCAGCAGTGGGTGCTAACTGGCTAAAATAATGATGATTTATTGCTCCACTAAAATCTATTTCAGCAGAAACACAGTACAATAATCTCCTGGTATAACTTCAGGGTGCAAAGTGTTCACAGAGGGAGGGATCAGGTGTCGTCAATTACCGGGAACATAAAGCTGGTCGTTGATCTTCATTCCGGCTGCCTCCCGCAGACTAAACTGCGTTCACTAAACAGAGTATATCAATTTTGCAGTAGTACAACTTTGACATTTTACCCGTCTGCCGAGGAAGGGTTTGTTTGTTTGTAATTTTTTTATTGCCACGTATCCTCCAAACGGCTAGGTAGATAGATTTCGACATTTAAAGTTTCGTTAGATTCGTTTTGAAAACACATGTGCCCTTAGATAGGTTTTTTAAATAAAATAAAAAATTGCGGATTTTTGGCGCCAAATTGTGAGTAGTTATTTTTTTTTCTAACTAAACTTATCGTGTGGGGTATCAATATAAAGGGAATTAAAAAGAGATTTAGACAAAAATATACATATGTTATGTATTTAAAAATCAGGAATTTTAACTCAAATCATTCGAATTTTGTGCATTCAAATAGTCGTATTTTGGGAAACATTACAATGTTTGCTTGTTGTTAGTTTTGCGCGGAAACCTAATTATTTTTCTTTAATGTTAATAGCCTAAGTTTATCTATACTAATATTATAAACAGGTAAAGTTTGTGAGGTTGTAGGGGGTAATCTCTGGATCTACTGAACCGATTTTCAAAATTATTTTACTAATCGAAAGCTTCAGTAATTGTGTCATAGGCTATAAATTACCGCCCAACAAAGTGGGCACCGGGTCAGCTAGTAACTTATAATTTCAGCTATCGTCTGTCAAAAAAACAAGCTATCTCTCCCCAAAGTAAGCAGAGCTTGTGTTATGACTACTGAGGTTCTTAAGAAGTACCTATATCTAAGTTTTCGATTTTCCTTCCACAGAAGTACCTGAGGCAAATAATATTATACCAACAGCAAATTCTTTATATGTATGTAGGTAGCGTATATGACGACCTCCGTGGTGCAGTTGGTTTTATAGCCGACTGAGACGCAAGAGGGGTTTGAACCCCACCGGAGGACAAAATGTTTGCTTTATCTGCAGATATTTGACTCGAGTCTGGTTGTCAGAAGACAACCAGACTCGAGTCAAATATCTGATACACTGATTTTCTATAGAAAGAATAGAGAGATAATAATAATAAAATAAATACATATATACAACTATTTACTTATGGAATGTGGGTAAAAAAGAACTCATTTCAGTATAAACATATTATGTTGCACTTAGCAAAATGCTTAGCGCTACACTGATTTTCTAATTTACATACGTAGAAATGTAAAATAGTTGTATATATTTCTTTTATGATTATTATCTCTCTATTCTTTCTATAGGTAAATAATTCTGCTTATAACTTACTTTAATTTCATAGTGCACACTGTTAAGATAATAAATAGTTATAATAAGTCAACTAGTTAAGGAAAATTTACATGGAACTTTATAGGGAATAGAGTACTGTTATCCTGTAACACAGTGAAAACTAACACAGGAAACAGGGCACTACTTACTGTAAACCCCATTTATTATGCAATAAAAAAATTTTGTATTTTGTATTTTTTTGTATTTTGTTTGTCGTTATGCGGGTTATTTTCTATGTTCCCTACCTTAGTATTTTTGTGTTTACCTATATGTTTTTGTATTTGGGTAAAATAAATAAACATTTCAAACATTTTATGAATCATGAATCATAAGTTTGTTTTTAGCCCTTATTTAAGATAAACGTTCAATTCCTAGGCAGTGGAAGTGGAACGAATGGAAGGAGCTGAAACCTGACATACAGTTAATCCTAGTTTGGGAGTAAGAGCCAAACTTACAGTGTTATTCTGATTTTAAGCAATAAATTAATTTGTTTTTTTTATTAAGAAAAAAAAATCCTGGTTTCCATAGGACAAGCTTTGCTTAGTTTGGGATTAGATGGTGCTGTTTGTAACACTAATTTTATTATTAGCCCGTACCATCTTACTATTGGGCAAATGCATCCCCCACTTCGTTCATTTATATTTTGCCACGAAATCCAAGGGCCTGTTTTAAGACATAAAATACTTGCCTGTATCAACGTTGCTAAAACGCAATTAAGGCTTTACAGATAATACAATGAATAATTTCCATTTCAAATAATGAACAATATTTCCTTAGTGTGGTTCCATTAAGGAACCACACAGTCAGATGCATTTTAATGGCATAAAAATATACACGTCATATGTAATATACTTGACGCATTACCCAGCAAATTTTAAATAAAAGGATATTTAAAATTGGTACAAGAACCTGTCAGCAACTCGATTGGGAATCAATTCATATGCGAAGTGAAGACAGGAAGTGAGCATAAACGTGATATCCGGAGAGACGGCGCAAAATGAATCGGAAGCACACACGTGGGCCTCGTGTTTACAGAAGCCTTAGCTCTGACAGTTTTGTACGGTCTGAAATAACACCTTGTTGATGAAGCGACCAAATTGAATATCGCATCCCATCTTCCTAATATTATAAAAACGAAAATTGGTTTATATGGATATGTAGATGATTCATACCTCTTTATACAAAAACCACCTACAAAATTTTGAAAAAATAATAATTTGGGCTACTTTTCATACACTAAAGGTGGGAATTAACTTTTTTCTCGATTTTCCCGTAGCGCGGAATCATTGGAAAATTATTTAAAACCATTTAGTGGTTTCGAAGACAATTTTTAGATTTAGGGTTCCGTTTGCGAAATATTAAAGTTTAAACCCAAATATCACATACTACACTGAACTAACTTTACAAATCTAAAAAAATCATGATCCATAAACTTTCTAGGAAAACTATGACGGTTAAGCTTTTTAGTTTCAGAGATATTGTCACTCCAATTAATGGTGCTGCTTTTCAAACATACCGGAGTACTTTAAACCGAAAACTCAATAAATACCTGTTAATATGTTTCGGTACACGTTAAAAACATAAACCAACTTCTAACAACAGGTCTACGGGTGACTACGGAACCGCACACAGCGCGTGGCCCGAAACGCACCTGGCCTAATTTATTCCAACATGGTGGTGGCACGTGCGGCTAAGAGCCAAACATAATTAAGATTAAGATTAAAGATTAAAAATTATTTAATTCGTACCAAAAAACACAAACATATTTTACAAGAGAAAAAAAAACAAACAAAATCCTTACAAACTAACTAAGCTAAACAAAAAGATAGAAAATAATAATTAAGTCTAATAAAATAATAATAAATGAATAAAAATGCATAGTGTTTAATGGTAGGAAAAAAAGGACCTATTTCAGCTTAAGTAGCCTTAAGCAAGATGCTTGAGTGCTACGCTGATTTTCAAATAGGCCCTTCAGGTGATTTCACGTCCATTGCAAGTATTAGGTATAATAAAAATAAAGTAGGTATGTATTAATAAAAAATAAACTAAAACTACATACCTACAGCAATATAAATAAATATAGTACTAGGTAATGAATACATAAATATGACATAATATAATAAGTAAATATGATATTTTACATGACTAAAATAAATTGGAGAATAAATGGGATGGAGACACTAGTGTAATGCCTACTCCTTTCGTGCATACCCAGCAGGTTAGTAATAATATACATATTTTCAGTTAGTTTAAACCTACCTTATCTCGGCTGGCATTTTTGCTCAGTCACCAAGTATTTTTTTAGGTTATTTTTAAAAGTATATTTTGTTTTTAGAGCACGCACAGGTGGTGGCAAATCATTCCAACAATGTGAAGCAGCAAACTTAAATGAACCACGAAAAGCCATTGAGCGGTGGGTTGGTGTAGAGTAAACATAGGTACATGCTCTACTGGGATATCTGGATTGGTCCTCAGCTCTGACCAACTTATCGAAGAGGTATTTAGGGTACTGTGACTTTATGACTCCAAAAAGAAGAACAGCTAGATGTAGTCTTCTCCGTGCTGTCATTTTCAAAAAATTGGATGCATTTAAGTATGGGGTGACATGAGTCCTAGGAGGGATGTAGAAACAATAGCGGGCACAAGCGTTCTGAACACGCTGTACGAGATTTGCTGTTCTTTTTAAAAGGCACGGTCCATAGACTACATCACAGTAGTTTAATTTAGACAGCACTAGAGATTCACACAGATTTATACGAACTGCTTCACTGATGTATGGGCGAATTTTATAAAGGAGTTTTAAGCGGTAGAAACAGTTGCGTATACACTCTACTAAATGATTTTCAAAGCGTAGGTGGCAATCCATGACCACTCCCAGGTTCCTGGCCTCTGTGACTTGTTCAACTTCTATAATAACGAGTTATTATATAGGTCGAAAGGGGGTGATTCTGACCATTCTATGGCAAGATTATTTTTATTAAGATCATTCAAAAAAAGACCACGAACGTTTTATCTTCAACAGCTGATTATACGATAATGACAATCTAAAAGTCAGCTGATTCGTGGCAGGGTCATTGTCCTCCGCGAGAGGTGCCGTACAGTTACAAATAAAAATACCTAATAACCACAAATAGGTAAAAAGCAAAAAAACAATCTGACTATGACCTCAGGGCCATTTTCAAATCACACCATCTAGTAAAATTTTAAATAAAAATATAAAACAATCGAGTTTCCGATTTTTTTTCCTTCTACTTGTATTCATGGGCTGAAACCCCCCCTTTCGGAAGAGCATTTACAAATCCATGGAGTAATCATTTTTCAAACCTTAGGAGACCTTCCAAGTTTTTAGGAGTTCCTAATATTAATATAGACTATTATAGTCCAGTTAGTAACTCCTAAACTATACTTCTATTTTCCTCAGAAATTATATTATTAGGAAGTCTACATTAAAAGCTCGCGAAAACGCGCATTTTACCCCAGTTTCAAATTAAAAAGGCCCTCACATTTTTTTCCTCATCAGAAATAGAACGAGCTTCATGCAGAATTTATAATAATTGGCAAATTATTATAACGTAATATTAATGCCAATTAGTACAACATTTTTATTATAACATTAACAATAACATTTTTATTTTCACGATAGGTTGGAAGTATTTACATGAAACAATCTTCGGTAAGCTCTTGCAAGTAGGAACATGTTGTTTGAGTTACTGTTTCAGATCCAACAGTCCCTTCGAACTGCTTCCAACTTGTCAACATTCTATCTTTGAGTTGCTCAAAGATCGTCCCTAAAGTTTAATCCCATTTTTTTCACAGTTCGTATCGAATTTTGCGTAAAAGAGGTAAAACCATTTTATACCATGACAAATTACCAAACAAATTGTGCGTTCAGCACGTCGCGTCGTCAGTGCCGTAATATATGGTCCAAAATGTCTAATAGATGTCTATGTGCACAATTTTGAAATAAGTTTTACGATTTGTGTAGATCTTTGCCCTTCCTTACTACTTACTAAAATGAGCCGAAGTCAACTATCTCATAAACTGCATTTTCTATGTGTCTATTATCTTGGTGATTGTTGTAAAGGAGGTGGTCTAACCAGCTCCTCGTTTTTACAAAGTTCATAATTATGTCAGCAAAATTCGGCTTTCCCTGTTTTTCGAGACTATTATGTCCACCTGGTGATTACTGCAGTGCGTCTTTAAACCCGTGCTGTATGGGACGCTGCAGTGCTAAGGGTTATGAAACACACATAAAAATTAGAGTACCTTACAAATATTTCTAAACCTACAATTTTTGTCTGAGTCAAATGTTGCAAGCTAAATTAGAACCACTTCCCAACATTAGACTGAGCTTAAATTTTGCATACATCTCAATAATTATTTATAATTCAAAATGGCCGCCGCCACAAAATGAAGGTAGATTTTTTTTGTTCTAAAACCATTACAGCTTTAAAAGCTTGTTCTTTTTAATAAATATTATGAAATTCTTCATATTTCTGTCATAGTCAGACGGCTCCGCGCTGACCGCTTGGAATTGAACGCATTTATCACGGCTTAGGATCGTCTATCGAATTGGCAGAGTTCCATCGCTGTAACTATAGCTGATGTGCCTTGATCGTTAACTGAATGATACGTTCCGACCAGTTTCAGTATCCGGTTAAATGTATTTCTAGAGGAGTGGAGTTATCTCGAGTTTCTGTTTTTGTTTTTTTAACACAGTTTTTATCGTTGTAGTTTCACTTAAAATTACATTCTGGAGATACCATCCAATTTTCATGTCCGGGTGGTGTCGTGTTCCGTTGATGACGACATAGACATAGTGGTTTGAAAATACTGCACGCATCATCGTTTCTATAACGAACCATAGTTCTATATACCTCTACATATTTAATTTGATTAAAACGACACCTAGCTTACCACCATCAAAATAGAAATAGCTGACTGCATTCATTTTGAATTTTGATGTCGTACGTATATGGTGGACATTTATCATCTTCTGCATGTTGCTTAGTAGCCGGCTGAGGTTCAGGAAAGTAGCGGGTTCAATTCTCACAGAGAGAATTATTTTCTAAATAAAAATGTAGTAAATAAATTTTGTAAGTTTTCTGCAAATTTTGACCTTGTCTGCAGGCATTTTTTTATGTATAAGTACATATTTACAAAAACAAGCATTTTAGTATACTATCAACCATCGGGTACCCATAACACAAGCGTTGCTTCCTCTGGGGCTAGATGGTGCTTTGTGAAATTATTTATTTTAAAATAAATTAATAATGCTGGAAATTTTAAGTTAAATTTAGTAGTAGTAGAACTTTTTGTTTGAAAGGTTCATCCGGGGAGTTACTACCACCATACCTATTTCTGCCGCCAAGCTGTCTTCATTGCTGTGTTCCGGTTAGAAGGGCAAGGGGCCGGTGAAATTACGGGCACATGAGACCTTACAACTCTGTCTTAGGGTGACGGGCGCATTGCAGTGCAGCGTTGGTCACGTGCTTAGTGAACGTGATCACCGCGGCATTGCAATTGTTTTAGGTAGAGGTTACCGCTTAACATCACGTGTGGGCCTTCGGCTTGTCTCGTCATTTAATAGTACAAAAAAAACACATCCATTTCAGTCTGGAACACCCTAATGCCTGTTTCGGAGAGGTACGTTGATGACTGCGACCACAGATTACAGAAACTAACTGCGACACAGTTCTTATTAACTACTGTTTGGACTCATCCAAGTCCATTTCCTGTGAGGCGGCTTCTGGAAGAAAGAATTCATCATAAAGAGTCCTTCTTTCTCCAGAAAATCGGCCAGCCTCTGTCCCCTGGGGTTCCGTTGCCCATACCCAAATGGCCCCACTCTCAACTCATCATCGCTTCTCATGCCTAGCTTTGCATTGAAGTCCCCCATTACAACAGTGAAGTGAGTGTTGTTCGTATGTATGGCTCTACTGATGTCCCCATACATAGACTCTACTTCTTCATCTGTAGGCATCATTCGTTTCTATTTTGTACTATGTAAACTTGTTTTTGTTCCTAAATGAATATATGATATTTTAATTAATAGAATCAGGCGTTACTTTGCGGAAATCCATATTATTATGATAAACAAAGAAAAATATCGATAATAGATATTTTTCTTTGTTTATCATAATAATATGATATTTTGTTATTACGAGATGCATGAGAAGAGGCCTTTGGCCAGCAGTGGGACACTTACGGCTTAATGTAATGTAATTTTGTTATTGAGCTGGACAATGTGTCTGAAAATACCCTTATTATTTTTCAATATGCTACAATGTTAAACGGTAACCTGTCATGTAGTATCTATTTATGTACATTTTCACGATCCTGTTCTCATTAGGATACACACAATGTAAGATTTTATTATTTAATATGCTGCTGCCTGCGACTTTGTCTGCATGTTTTATTTTTGCACGATATACTAATTTCTTATGAAAATATTAGGAACCTAACTCTCTCCTTTTAACATCACCTGTTGCCAGTAAAGTATTGTCTAAATCTGTCCAACCATTTCATATATTAGCCAGAACAAACAGTTAAGCTGTTTTTTTAATAGTTTTAAGGTTGTTCTGCTTATACTTTCGTTTTGTTTGTCTGTCTGTCATTGGCTTTATGAAGAGACCTACCTAGTCCTAGAAAGCTTTATTTTTGTATGGTCTTTCAAATCAAATCAAATCAAATCAAATCAAATCAAAATAGTTTATTTGCCAGAATACAATTTTACAATAAGGTCTTATATAATAGCGGTTTTAAAATAATCACTCCGAGATAACAATAAAAACAAATTATTTGGGGACCTCTTCTACAAATCATTAGGGGTCCATATCTGATCAATGTGTTATCCGTATTTATGAAGGTACCTATGTTTAGTAAGTAATCTGAAATTAAACTATTCTTATTCCTATTTACGATACCTATAACTTATTATATTAGGCCAGGTGCGTATCGGGCGCTATGTAGAGATACGTAGTTAACCTTAAGATACGTAATATATCTACTAGCTAATTATACATAATACTTATATATTTTTATTATTATATTTACACACATATATATGTTTAAATTCATCTAATATTAATGATAAATTTTAAATTCCTAACCTAACTCACAAACAGA
Organism: Pasiphila rectangulata; assembly: GCA_963082625.1. Taxonomy (NCBI): domain Eukaryota; kingdom Metazoa; phylum Arthropoda; class Insecta; order Lepidoptera; family Geometridae; genus Pasiphila; species Pasiphila rectangulata. The sequence continues at coordinate 14,298,009 of OY720237.1, forward strand.
TTTAACTATTGTCTCAAAAGCCCTCAGTAAATTGTATCTTGTAGTAAATTTATTTTACTATTTTTTTTCCTGTTTACATGTTGTTGTCTTCCCCAACTAATTATTAAATTCTTTGTTAGTTAAAATTAAGATTGTAGTTTATAGAGATAATCCATATTGTTATTTGTCATTATTTAAGGAAGGCGTCACTCGGCGCGACACAGTTTAATACTTTTTCCGGTTAGCATCGTTACATAAGTTCTAGTTTTTGTGGTATTCTGTGGGTACATTTTCCTTTCAATAAATGAATAACAAAAAAAATATGCGTAGACTGTTGTTAGAAATTGGTGTATGTTTTTTACGTTTACGAAAACAGGAAACAATTGAGTTTTCCGTTTAAAGTATTTCGGTATTTTTGGTTAACGGTATGTTCAACTGTGAATTCAGCGACAATTTCTCTAAAATAAAAAAGCTAGCTTAAGTAAACGTTATAGTTTCCTAGAAAGTTCATGGTTTAAACTACATTTACGTTTTTTCAGGTTTAAAACTATTATGTTGTCAAATCTGTTAAGTAGTATTCTGAGTTTCGCGCGAACAGACAGACAGACGCGGCGGAGGACTTTGTTTTATAATATGTAAGGAAGTATATGCTTTGGAATACATAAGTAGTAAAAAGCTGTTATTTTGACATTACAAACACATACTTAAAGTTTTATTAACTTGTTTGTATTTAACAAGCTTTTATTTAGCTTGCCCTGTATGTATGTATGTATGTATGTAACTATGTTTGTTCGGGTGGAATATTGCAACACAATTTTGAAGCAGATACCTTCAACGGATTGAGCTAAAATTTTGTATACATGTTTTCTTTGGATGACAATGCATGGTCAGCTATGTGACGTCACTCTGAACTGATGGCGGACTACTTATTTTTAATGTATGTACAAGATGATCCAACAACACCATCACCAGAACATCCAAGATGGCGGACTAGTTATTCTATTAAGAATAACTAGTCCACTATCTTGGATGTTCCGCCATGTTGGATTCAGAATAGGTATCGTCATTTCATTTTCGAATTATTCTCAGCAACATTCATTTGATACCCATATAGTACTTACATTAAAAATAAGTAGTCCGCCATCAGTTTTACTTCATTGGAAAATATTTTTTTTATTCCTTTTAGTACGTTGAAAATAAAAGCTTGTTTGTTAAAAAGTTTTTTTTACAAAAGTAAAAAAAGTTCTTGTAAAGTGATGAATAAATTAAAAAAAATATTCATCACTTTACAAGAACGTTAAAATGTTTTTTTTGTCCTTATAACCCCTGTAGTTTTTTTTATGACTCATAAATTTATTGGTAACCCCGGAGATTATGGGAAATTATTCGGCTGTACCTGGTAGCTTCGTATTAAATTGAATTACAAGACCAAAAACAATGTCTATAAAGTATTTCCATCGGGCACCGTTACACGAGCCATTTATACACAAACCTTGCCAATTAAAATGCCATGTTAATTAAAAGTGTCAATTCACATCCGTTGAATAGAGCTCGCCAGTTATTGAGTTTTTGCAAGCGGACACCGGCCGGTGCCTTCTGGGAAAATTGATAAAAAATGCCTGCTTCCACTCATCTAGGTACTACAGGTTATAGGAGCTTGTTAGGCTGAAGAGGAATTCTGGGTAGATTCTATTCAATTGTCTTCGTGGAAGTACGTAGGCAACTTGTCGAATTCTTTCTTTAATTATACAATTAGTAGGAACCTCTAGGTTTTTTAAGTACTAGAGCTAAGATGATTGTATCTAAGCCGTAAAAATAGTTCCACACAGCCTACAAGATGGCGCTAGTGTTATTTCACTGTTAATAAATATGATTGACAATGACAGGACTAATTGTTACTCCGCTTACTTCGCGCGCCAGCTCCATCTATTAGGTTCAGTAGTAAATACTTTACTTATTTACTGAAAATGACTCATTTACTTCTATTCTCAATTTGTTTAGCAAACGGAGGCCGTGTATGAAATAAAGTTCTGAGAACTATGAAGGTGCATCTAGTGTTGAATAACAAACACATAACGTCACTTGTCCTTCCGTTGCCTGCATGGCACACACATTGTACATCGTAATTTGACTTCTACTTATTGATAAGTACGAGCCAGTTTGTTGTGTTGGAATTTTTTACTGGCTGAAGTGTGCGTAAGTATAGGAACTCTACAATAGAGTCAACAAGGTAATTATTATTCATTGAATTAAAAACCAACTGCAGGAATAAATTAGGGACTAAATATAGATCACTTCATAAGGCACCATAATAACGGTTACTATGTATTTGTTCTTTTAAGATGTTTTTGCTTATAATTCTATATTACGTTACTTTCTTTTGGTTTAGCAAGCGTAAAATTGATTACTTACGATTAGAAGGAATAGAATTTGACGTTTACAATTAAAACTGATTTTAAACGCATAACTTTTATTATTTAAAAAGAACCGTTCCTTTGTGATATTGCCATGGGATGCCGGCAGTAGAATGTTGCATCTCCTCTCTTACCCGTGGATGCAGTACACATCTGCCGAGGGATACCTCCAGAAGATGGGCAGCAGCGTCTTTTCGTGTTTCAACATCTCATGGGGCGCTCGCCAACCCGCGTGCCAAGTGGCGAGTATGGCAAAAACCCCCTCACCCCCTCATGATCTTGAAGATACGTGAGGGAGGTCTTTGTGGACGTGGATAGTAGTTCTACTTCTGGGATGATGATGATAACCTTAACTCTTCCACGATTAAGCACATTTAGTCATAACCTATACTAGGGTAACGTTAAGACAAAAAGCCTTTAAAACTCTATAATGCGCAGATAGTTCGCAACTGGCATTAACAATCATTTAATAACATTCCCTTACCGTTAATCGAAACGAAGACAGAGCGAATCCGAGATGAATCCTTGTTAGTCATCAATCTATCTTCTATCCCAGGCACGCGATTCCGTGCACAATTATACAGCTCGCTGTCTTTATCAATACTAAGTAAACCTTGAAAAGGTCAAACATTAGCAGTGCCTTCTTTAATAGTACAGTCACGATTCACGCTTTGTTCACATGCTGTTCAGCTCTAAGTTTAACGCTGCCTCCAATTGTGAAAAGGGCGTATCTCACATTTTGTCCGGATTCGAGTTATATTATATTGCCAGAATTATGGTAAAAAGGCGCACCTGCAATATATTGTAGCTCAAACAGGGAAAAAATCTGTGACACGCCCTTTTTACTATCGGGGTCAGAACGTTTATTTTATTTCAACAATTGGTCACTACAGAAGACCAGCGCTGTACGACCCCTTCTGCCACAGCATGACCATTTTTGTCACAATTTTTTTTAAACCTGATTTGTGTATATTGATTAATTGTAATTTGTGTGACAAAATAAACGTATCTTTACCTTAATATATATATATATATATCTGTGGTTGAACCACTAATCTACTTTTTATACTACTAACTAACTTTTTAAAGTTCTGTCGAAGTGATTCTTGTTTTCAGTAGTTTGGTGGCCTACGAAAGTTCCGTGGGAAAAAGCTGGAAGTTAATCAAAAAACGTGCACGGACCTTACGGTTTCGTGTTGAATCAATAATTAATAGCTTTGTCGTAGTTATGTTTTTATACGCTGGAGTATTTTTGATCGTTGATATGAAAAAGTGTTATAGTCCTAAAAGTTTGACTTTGCTTTGCCTTCTTACGAAATGTTTTCACGAGATCTATGTCTAACGATGTGTCGCCCTTAACAGTGACTATAACAGATCTTACCATTTATTTTTATAAAATCTCAATAACATAATTCACCATTCCGTTACTAGGAAAAAAACACCATTTATAAGGGTTGTTCCACTGTCTGCCCTCCCCTCCATTCATTCGCAGTGTCTAATAAATGGCGCAAGCGAAATTGATGCCGTCCGCGATTCTTTCAACCCAGATTCCTGAAACGTGATACGTTTTCACGAATTTCCATTGCATTCAAACTTTTGCTCGTTTAATTTTCATGGGACAAAGTTATCCTTTTTAGATATTTTGTTCAGATAATAAGTCTTTAAAGTAAGGGTCGACGATCGCGTCGTGGCGTCGTTTTATTAAAAGTTTCAAGTTACGACACTTGATACACGGAGACGGTAACAGATGTGTTCTCATTACAAGAGGCAAGATAAAAATGCATTGGTTAAGCTGCATCTAGTGCCCGGGCCCCAATACACGTGACAAAATATAGTTTATGATGGATTTTCCTGTCATCACAGGTTATGTTTCGACATAATCGCCATCATCTAGGTAAAACTTAGTTAGTAAAAAAAATGTTTCTCGAACAGAAATCAGTTACATTTAAAATTACACAGATGGGAAAGATCTATGGCAATTCTTTCAATATTCCATTAGTCCGAATATAAACTAAATCTCTGTTAAATCTGCCGTTTCGTATCACAAGGATTGAGTATTCCTTCCCGAAAATGCATCACCCGACTAAAGTATAGTGATAACTTTTATTATTTCTGATAATTAAACTAGTGACAAAAATAAGTGTTACAAACGTTGCTTGATGCATTATAATCGAAGCTACCGTTATAAGAAACCGCAATGACCCAAATACAGACCGCTACAAAGTAACAATAGACAGGATAAAAAATCTGACCAAGTTGCCACTCATCGCCTTAAGAGTAGAAGAGCGGTTATAGAATACACGGTATTCCCTCGGAGCTTCAACATGGGGTCCTTCAAAAGAAGGATATTTTCTATCCTCAAAAGCCGGCAGTGCATCAGCCTCGCCTCTGGTGATGCAGATGTCTATGGGCGACGGTGACAACTTTCCATCAAGAAGCCCGTCTGCAAGCTTTCGTCTTCCAGCTTATAACATAAAAAAGTATTAAGTTGTATCCATACTGAAGTGAAGGTCCCCTACAAAGACCTTTTGATTGTCATTGACCCTCATTTGTTTCTAGAGTGAGCTTGGGCATTGCTAGAGTATCGGATCTCATTTCGGAACATACTGTCGCAAATTGTACGGTGTAGCTAGATAGATTACATGTAGAGCAAGGTTCTTACTGGAGCATATTACATTAAAGTTTGAATTCTTTTAATAATAAAAAGTGCGAATTTGATTGCGGTTAGAGCAGTAGTAATTGAGCATTCTCAATATTCTCCCCTTAAATGCTCGCTCCCACAGTGGCGCTTTGCGGTGCCGGGCAATGTTCATAACAAGCCTTCGCCTCGCGTCTGTTTGAACGACGCTTTAGTGTGTAGATGAACTTCAGACGTAGGTATTTAAAAGCCATTGTAAGATAAAAAGTATTTACTACTGAAACTATAACGGAGCTACCGCGGCGTCAGCAAGGTAATAAAAGTCCTGTAATTTCTGTTCACTAACAGAAAGATACCAATAGGGATATACATATTAGGCTTAACGGAACAATTTTTGACGTTTTTTTTATGAATACGCCTCATAGCTTACATTTACGAATACTCTGTGTCATAGCATGTGCACAGTCAGTGTGAAGCCAACATACTTTTTTCACATAGATTCGAAAAATTAAATAAATAAATAAAATAAATAATGCTCGACAAATCACACAGCATCATCTAGCCCCAAGCTAAGCAGAGCTTGTGTTATGGGTACTAGATGACTGATATACTTAATACATTATACTACATAGATAGATATTTTTATTATATATAGAAAAAACACCCAGAACACCCTGAACAAATATCTGCAGATCGTACAGACATTTGTCCCGAGGCGGGAATCGAACCCGCAACCTCTTGCGTCGCAGGCGGACCTACAATTACATCAATGCAGCAATGTAAGGCTTACGAGTCCGCTTCAGTGTGCGTGTACCTACTCATTCTTAGAGCTTCAGACTTCTATAATAATAGGAAACAGTTACCAATCATGACGTGTATCGTAAATGTATCTCTACAGACGTCCGGACTTCGTGTCACGCCGCCACACTCGCATGCTTGCTTTGCCTGTAATTATCTAGCCGTAAAGCTTTTAGTGCCGGTATTACACTACAAATAATATAATAGCTTAATGAGCTTTTATGGATAGGTATGTGTTGTGTTTACTTTTTCTGTTAGCATCGACGTTAGTTCCTTCTAAGTTTGCCCAGTTAGGTATTTTCATAGTTAATGCTTTACTTATGAATCCTCTCTCTCTCTCTCTTCTCAACAGTTTTTCTAAGGATTTCGTATCAAACTCTCAATAAATCAGCAAAGTGTACGCACGTGTGTCTACAAATATTATGGAAAACAGACAGAAAACTAGCTTTTAAATCACGTAGACCAGGTAAAGTGTGACACGTTGCTTAGCTACAAGCGTCTGTGTGCATTTATAAATTAGGTTGGGATCTACATTGTTTGAACAACTCAGTGCATCTTCCAATATTGACGCAGCGGCGACTGGCCAAACACGTTGAACAGCTAGCTTTTTAGGGTTCTGTGTCCTGTAGGATGACAACAAGACCCAATTACTAAACCTATGCCACAATACACACAATCTACACTTGCTTTAACGCTGAAGGAAGAGATCGTGAGGGAACCCGCGGCTGTTCTGTGACCTGTTCATGCTTATAATTGCCGACTAAACTGAGAGGTAGATATAGGTACTCAGCGAGCCTAATCCATTTAACAATGTCCCAGGAACTGCAACGTCCCGTAAGTGTGAATACCAGTTGCTGACAATGTATTGATAACTATAATAGATGTGAGAGGCCTGCACTTGCTACATGAAGATCTGCATATCACAGTGTAGCTGTCATATATATAATACATATACGCCAGCTATTGCCAGTCTGACAGAGGTGTCTCTTCTTATCTCTTTCATAGGTGACAAGTAAAATGTTTACCAAATATGAACTAATAGCTTCCGCCCGCCGCTTCGCATGTGTTGTACCCGAATAAAAAGTAGCGTACGTATGCAAAGTTTCAGCTCAATCCGTAGCCTTGTTTTTGCGTGAAGAGGTAACAAACCTCCATGCAAACAAACTTTCGGCTTTATTATATTAGTGGGACAAAAAATAACAAAAAAAATAGATTTTTCTTTCTAAGTTAAATAGATGACAAACCGTTGCCATAGTTTATTTTTTTAATATACGGGTGTACAGAACCCTTAATGTGCGAGTCAACTCCCGCCGGTTTTGTTAATTACACTGTTCTACATAATGTGATGTAAGCTTTTTGTTTACCAGATTGTGGGACACACTGATGTTACTTTTTAATAAAACAGATAATTTCTAACGGGGCCTTTTAATTATTTTATTGCTTTTGCGTTAGTTACGGTAACTTCGAGGCAATAGGTAATTTAGATAATTTACCTTGACATGACCAAATACCTTACCAGTAGGTGGCGGTTGTTGGAAGTTCAATCTCTGAATGGCTTCTTGCATTTCATACGGCTGCCTGCGAGTAGCGGGTTCGATTCCCGCCACAGACATAGAATAAGAATAAGAACATTTTTATTGTTAAATTGTGTAGGTACATATACATGAAGGTCTTAAATAAATTTAGGTATCAACAATTTTATCATATCTATGACATACAATAATAAATTTGCAATTTAATTCTATATTGCACAAAAATATACACAAAGTTGGATTACAACATTTATGTAGGCCTATACTTCTGAATACCAAATTAGATTAAAAATCAACCTACATGACTAATTATCAAAAAATTCCGTTAGGTTATAATGAACTCTATTTACAAGCCACTTTTTTAATTCTATCTTAAACATTTTTCCTTCAAGTTGTTTAATAATTAATGGTAAATGATTATAAACTTTAATAGCTGTATAATACATAGACAAATAGGTAGTATGATATTTTCCCCAGGTCAGGTTAATAAATGTATGTATCCTTATTGCACACCAAAACTATAATTAAATACTGTAATAATGAAAATTTTAAATAAGCACAAATGCTATCATCATCATCTCATCATCATCTCAGCCGTAGACCAGACTCATTTTGGTGTGATTCGTTTGGAACTCATTAGTAGGTTCTAGTATCACCTTCAAAGAACTGCAATCACTCGATGTCCTGACTTTACTGCAGCTTGCATCCATACATGTACCCCGTTGAAGAATTGGTTACAATTAGGACAGAGAGGTCGTCGTTCCGTGTTGGCAGGGAGCCAGGAGCGCAGACTATGTCATTCCAGCGATTTGCACCCTGGCTGGGAGGTGCTTACTTCCGGGAGTGAGCATAGCTTTACTGGCGCTCTTCACATTTGACGATCTCCCTAATTTAGTTATTACAATAGCCATATGAAACGCATGCGTGTTTTTTTTACGTCACTCTTCGCAAGCAAGCATTGGTACGCGGGTACCAGAAAAGGGGGGCGAAGACCTCAAAAGTTCACCAAAGGTCAAAAATGGCATTTTTTGGTTTTTGGACGTTTTCGGCCATTTGGAGACTTTTATTTTTTTGGTGACCTTTTGAGGTCCCTGTGACCCTAGTAGGGTCACCAAAATCAATTAGTCACCTTCTCTTATTAAGACTTTGTTAACAAAAAAGGTTTCATGTAAATCGGTCAACGCGTTCGTTGGTAATCGTCAAATGCACAGACAGACAGACAGACAGCGCTATGCATATTAGCAGAGGCGGCTTTACCTATAGTGCAGGGTGTGCGGCGCACACGGGCGCCGGGTCTAAGGGGGCGCCGAGCGCCCTCTAAAGGTCGATTTACATCAGACGAACACAGAGCTAGAACAAGAACATTATTTCGTGATCTTTTAGTGTAAACGAAAACTCGTTACCAGCGTTAACATCAAACGAACAAAGAGCTAAAACAAGAGCATTCTTCGTAATAAGCAAGATCATCTGAACGAATGTTCTTTGCTTTCGTGTCAATTCTGTGGTTGGTATTGGTAGTGCTTCGCTATGTCTATATATATTTTTCTCTTGGATTATTTGCTCTTTTTTTAACTATTATTTTTAATAAATTTAAAATTTCTGATTACTTTGATTTTAATTTTAACCATGACAATAAAATATGAACCTATAAACTTATATTATTTTAGTTTGAGGTAGGTGTTGAAAAAGGGTACAATGAGTCTATGAACCTAAGAATATAATTTATTCTAATTAAGGTAAAATTGACACTCATCATTTTTACCCTGTACCCTTCATATATACCTACAATCGCTAGAACACAAGAACTCTTTGAAGAGACCGCTCAGGGGCGCGAGCTACTGATGCGTTAGCATCTCTCGAGATATCCACTTGTGACGGACAGACAGACAGAGTGATTCTATAAGGGTTCCTTTTTACCATTTTGGTCCGGAACCCTAAAAGCACATTGTTCTAATTTAGAAAATAAACTTTGCCATGCTGGCTCTTCAGATGTGGAAAAGTTCGAGCTCTTTAATGAAATCGAATTATTACCGATGTTTATTGATGATTCCACTACGCCGTTGGATATTTTAGAGGTAGATTTCTTGTTTACGATATATAAATACATAATAAATTAATTTCAGTATTCTCAAATCTGTCCACAGCACTGAGGATTTACCTCACACTTCCAGTCACGGTAGCACACAGCGAAAGGTCATTTTCTAAACTAAAAATAATTAAAAACTATCTTAGATCAACATTGTCGCAAAGTAGATTGACAAAATCGTTAATAAGTATTGAACATGAAATCAAAATTGAAGTCAGGGACATTGATAAAGATTTCGCTAATGCAAAAGCACGAAAAGTAAATTTTTTGTAAATATATTTGTGTGTACGAGCGTCCTTTATGATATTATACCTAGTTTTAAATTAAATATTTTAAGAAGTACAAAGTTGTGATTATTTATTGTTGTAACCAAGGGCCTTCCTAAAAAGCTTCTTGACATCATTTAAAATTGCACTATTTGCACCCGAATTTATCGTAAAATATAACTGTAAGTATTCCATTTTGACCCCGCTCCTACTAGGGGGCGCCAGGGTACTGGTGGCACACTGGCGCCACAAGGGCTAGAGCCGCCTCTGCATATTAGGGGGCTTCGCCACTAATAACAGTATGAGTGAACTAACAAACTCAGAGTCCGGCATTTTGAAAGTTAGTTATATTTTCGAAGAGCTACTTTGTTTGCTTTGCTCCATGATTAGCGCATATTAAAAAAAGTTTCTATGTGCCTATTTTTTGTCAAGACATTATTTATTTATTTTTCGATCAAATGTACAAATTGAAGAGAAATATTAAGTTCCTTTGGGTAAACTTTGTATCCGTTTGGGAGCTACGATGCCTCGAAACACACGAACACACACGTAACTTCAAACTGATAACAGCCCTCTTTTTGGGCAAGGGAAAAAAAAACAAATGTATGCATGCGTCTCCTTAGACGCATGGTCCTTTTCTAATTTACGTTCATTTCGAGTTGTACTTTTATAAGAACCACTTTATTTCATGTGTATTCGAAACAAATTTGCTATATTTTACGTACTCGTTAGTTTATCGAGGACACTCGAAACTTGGCCACTCCGCCAAGTAGAGAAAAATAATGTTAGTTTTGCGACTAGAGTAGAACTTACTCGCTACAAGACGGGAATATAAAATAGTGGCTGTCCGTTGACCCAAAATAGGATTCGAGTATAAAAATCCCTATGACAAAGGCAACACATTGCTAGTCTAGCATTGCTCTCAAGCATAAAGGCATTAAGACTTACATTATACAGGGTGTAAAAGGACAACTACCGAAAACTTCGGGAGGTCAATGTACTCGTCAATATGTTCATATTGACTCACTTTATCTAAGAAAATGTTGTTGAAAAAATGTAAAGAAACAGCTGTTCTATATATTTTAGTAAAGTAGGTATTCTACTTTTGTATGGAACAGCTGTTTCTTCACATTTTTTTACAGCGAAAGCTCCTTAGTAAAAGTTTGTTGAGTACATTGACCCCCGAAGTTTTCGGTAGTCGTCCTTTTCCTGTATAGTCACCAGTAGAGAGTCTGAGGGTGTTTAATACAACCGGATAATAATAGAAGCGAGTCGGATTCGCGTACCGAGGGTTCCGTGCCATCATACAATATACAAAGGCTTTTACTTTATTATAGATAGTGCTTCGCTTTCGCCTTCAGGAGCTAGACACCAAACGCCAACTACGCAAAGATAGACCCAAGCCCTCCTACATATACACCTACAATGACGCTGGTCAGCTCTACTGTCACTCCTGCTGTAGAGTTTTTAAAACCAAGTTTGGTTTGGCCAGCCATATTAGAGCTCATAACAGGTAGTAAACTAAAGGTCGCCGTCATCGAAATCGATGAGGAGGACTATATACAATATACATATTTGTGAAAGGAGGTTTTTGTTGGGGAGCCTTGACAGCACCATCTCTTGTCTGATACCGACAAACTTATGAAGGTTTTTAAACTATCAACGAATTTTAAAAAATTATGCAATTATGAGAGTTTGTTTTAATTTTTCTGTTATATTTACATACCCTTCCATTAGCTATAAAAGTTTCAGGTGTTTATCGCTGCAAACTTCGGAGATATAAGGCTTAAAGGAAAACTAAAAACTTTTCATTAATGTGCAAATGAAATCCTTTCATCTGATCTCGTAACTCTACTTAAAATTAGACCCTCTTGCCGCCCCCTTTGTAATCATAATGTCAAAATTTTTATATATGCAATATTAGTTACCAGATGATTGATTGAATAGGTACTTCGATATTATTTTATTAATACATATTTATCATTATATAAAACTTGGGACAAATATTAATAGGAACCCCTTGGATAATGTATACCTGAAACCTCCCATCATATTTCCCAGCCGGCTATTTGACCAACTGCGTCATAGAGGTCCTAAATTACGTTTTTTTAGGGTTCTGGACCTCCAGAGCAAAAGCCGGAACCCCAATTATAAATAAATAAATAAATAATAAATAAATAATGCTCGACGAATCACACAGCAACATCTAGCCCCAAGCTAAGCAGAGCTTGTGTTATGGGTACTAGATGACTGATATACTTAGTACATTATACTACATAGATAGATATTTTTATAGGATATATATATTTTTATATTATAGGATCCCTCGTTTGTCTGTCAAAAAGACACTTTTCCTCCGAAACGGCTAAAGGTAACAACTTTGTACTAAAATGTATCCCAAACATGAAAGTCTCACATTGTCGTTTAATTCTTATACATTCTGCGTTTTAACCCCAGAGTATGTCTTCTTCTGTTCGTTAGTTCCAAGCGCTGGCGCAAAATGAACAAAGGTGCAAAATGAAACGTCAATGTGAAAGGGCTACCGATCGTTCCGAGCGCTTGCGTAAAAGAAAGAATCATCGACATACAAAACAGTTACCTCATGACATACATTCTCTGTCCTCTATTCTTTATATATGACGTCAAGGATCAGAAAATCATAAGGTTTTAAAGTAGGTAGGGATAGAAATTACAGTGCTCTTTGCTCCTACAGAATAACAACATAATATTAAAGCGATATTACTATTGATAGCGATAACCTCGCCGAAATTCAGCAGAATGGAAATGTATCGCAAGTAACTAGTAATAGCTCTATACATAGAAAAAAATGCCAAAGAAAATAAGCGCCTTAACGTGATGGAACGCTGATATTCATACCTATCCTAAAGGGTAAGTGATAGATAATAAAAGCCAGTGGCTTCGTAAAAAAAAAACCTATATCATAAATAACTATTTTGCCGTTGGAAGCTCAAGCCCGTGGATGCAGTAAGAGTCTGCTAAGGGATACCTCCGGAATATGGGCAGCAGCGTCCTTCCGTGCATCAAAATCCCGTCCTGCGCTCGCCAACCCGCCCGCCAAGCGTTGTGAGTATGGCAACTACCCCTCATGGAGATCCATGAGGGAGGCCTGTGTTCAGTAGTGGATTTTTACTGCTGAAATAATGATGATGAATAAATAAATGTTGCCAGAACATGAAACTGTTACCAACACTGAAGGGATAAAGGCTTACCAAAGAGGATATTCGATCTCCGTGAAACTGAAGCAGCTCTGCACAATAACCAGAGATAATTGAAACTCGATTCGTTTCATGCTCGCTTCGAGTGCTTAACTTGAGACTTGAAACGGTAGTTCATTTTGCTGTAGTAGATATATGTAGGCTTGGTTTATCTTTATACCTACGATCAAAATGCGAATAATAAATAAAAAATAAATCAATAATGCTGGACACAGAACACCTTGACCCAATCTGTTATGTGTTTGTCAAGTTGAGTTTGTCTTGCCGTGGGTTGCTAGCAGTAGAATGATGCCTCTCCTTTCATTCCTGTGGACACAAAAAGAATCTGCCAAGGGATACCTCCGGAATATGGGCAGCAGCGTCTTTCCGTGTAGCAAAATGCCATACTGCGCTCGCCAACCCGCCTGCCAAGCGTGGCGAGTATGGCAATAAACCCCTCATGGTCTTGGAGATCCATGAGGGTGGCCTGCGTGCAGCATTGGACGAGGACAGCACTCCTGAGGCTGAGATGATGATGATGATGAGTTTTTCAAAACTTTGATCGGCATTCCGTATATTACATATATACACAAAAGGTTTAATGGACATTTTTATGAACTGTTAAATTGTCAAATTGGCCGATTTGATTTAAAAAAAATCAGCGGAAAGGATAAATGATTAGTAATCTATTCAAATATTTATAAAGCTCAAGAGTTTGTTTGTTTGAAAGCGCATATCTCAGGAAATACCGGCTCTGATCATTTAGTGTGAATTAGCTTTATCGAGGAAGGCTTAAGGCAACTAATAATTATGACAAAATAATACAGGGTAATTATATTATAATATGTGTACATATCCGAAAGGGGGTAATTCTGACCATCCCAAGGAATTTCACTTTTGACCCTAGGATCATTTTCACATTAACTAGTAAAATTGTAAATAAAAATAATAAAAAATACCCGATTTTTTTTTCTCTTCCAAAACTATCTTAAACTTAACTTGCTTTCATGGGCTCTTCACTTCCGGGTTACTACACATATTATAATACATCCTGTACACGAGCAGAGCATCAAAACGCCTACAAAGTCATGAAACATCAATCACCTTAAAAAATTAAGTTGTTTCCCAAAATTTACATAAACAAATGTATGCAACGCACAATTGTCTTGTAATGCCCATCATTAACTGGCTCATTCCAGTCGAAGAACAAAGAAGCTCGCCTCGGTCCTGTTAATTCCCTGCTTTCCCACTGGCATGTTAAAAGGGAAGTCACGCTGCAGTTCGATGACCCTAAGTTAATAATCCTAAAGCGACAGAACACGTGAAAACGAAAGTCGAACATATAACACGGCACATTAGCGATAATGGCGTCAAGGAATTCGATTTTTCAGTAATTACAAAGGTCACAATTGATATTTTCTTAATTTTCAGGGTTGGCTGGTTTTACTGTTGTTGTTTATAGACTTCTGTAATTTACAAGCAAAACATAATCAAAAACACTGGCACTAACAAAAAAGAGCAGTGGACGTCCTGTCCACCGCTGGACATAGAGCTCCCTTATGGATCCCAAGAATGACGATACTGCCCATCTTCCTTGGTAGACTCTTACAGCATCCATTAGCAAGAGAGGAGGTGCAACATTATACTGCCGGCAACCCACGGCATGCTAACCTACAAGCGTTTATATGCTCAAATAAAACATATTGCCACGGAAAGTTAATGACGATTGTATAATGTAAACAACACTATCAACATAAACACATCGAGGTTTGATAGACTTTTACACTATTAATAAATAAGGCCAAGTGCGTGTCGAGCCATGCGCTGTGTAGGGTTCCGTAGTTACCCGTGGACCTTTGTTAGAAGTAAACTATTGCGGTATGTTTCGTTTATCAAAAATTAATAAGAGAACCTAATTTTTATAAGCCTTAGCAATAATCTCAAAGATATGAGAAACACAATTTAAAAGAAGAACTTTATCATAATTTCTGTAGCTTAACACTTTACATTTAAACTTACTCTTTGCCTTAATTCTTATGCTTCAACTTTGGTACCTTACTGCTCACTACCTGTCCTGCGGATATCATGGAATATTCCCAAAAACGTTGGGCCACCACACCGCCATAAAATACCAGCGTCTTATTGGCGGAGAATGCGAGCCTCTCATTGGTCGGATATTCCTATACCAATCAAGTGACATCGGAAGTAACATTTTGTTTATTAGGACTTATTATATCGTGGGCGTAGAGCGAAAAGTCATCAACTAGGTTATTTGGTGTTTTGAGTTATGACGGTTCAAAGTTTTACAAAAGAAAAAAAATCATAACTTACGTTTGGTATGAGATATTTCAAATTTTATGATCTTATATCAAAGGAAATAGTTATGCGCATAGATTTAAAGCACTTTATTTGATATAATATGTTGTTTTTTAGAGATTTTGACAAAAAACTCACTTGGTTATTTTTCGCCCTCAAATCCTGTACCGACATATTTATTTATTGGATTGTTAAATAGAGTTAGTGTCTTTTCGCCCAAGTGTAGGCTATTTTAAATAAGAATTATCTTGACTTAGTTAAAATAGGACTAGCTTTAAAAATATCACAAGGTATTTTAGTGATTATTCTAGACTCTTTACTCTAACCTACATTTCGTTTTTAATACATCTAATTAGATAATCGAGACGAAAATGGTTAGTAATAAAATGCATCATTGTATTTTTATAAAAAATATAATAAAAACACAAGCAGAAACAGAATTAGTATAAAGGAACACAGTTAAAATATCAAAAACAAGTAAATAGTTCAATGGTTACTAAAAACTAAAATCAGCGGGTCCAAACCCAGAACTTAACTGAAGTTTTTGATCTTAATCTGATATACAATCAGTCTTCACCTTCTTCGGTGACGTCAGGCTCTAACAGCCAGTCAACAACGTCATTGTTGGTAGGTAAAGATTCATACTCATACCAGGAATGTAGCTCTTGTGGCATAATTCCCTTATGACAAAGACCGACAAGATCTTTTTTTTTTGCCTCAGATATCGGAAGAGGAGCTAGCTAGTTGACCTATCACATCACTTCTCAATTCAGCGTCACTTTCTCCTGCAGGCTTACTGAAGTTTCATTCTTTTCCTAGTTCGTAGGAGCACCTTTTTTGGCTTTTGGCACGCATCAAATTCGGAGTATGGGGCCATCGTGATTGTACCGAAACTTTACTACCCCTGGACATTCCTTTTCGAACCTGAGACATTTTATTTTTACCAACATAATTTTTTTCCCGTCTTTATCCTTGCTTGTGTTAGTAATAATTTTCTGACTCACAGTCTTGACATTAATAATTTCATCATAGGTGAGTTCTTTCACTGTGCTGCTGACTCTCGCTGTCTTTTAGAGCGCGGGCGAGACATGATCGATTTCCAGTCAATCATCGAATAAACTTGCATTGAATCGACTTCCGTATGCGAATCTCCACTCTTCAAATATTTTTGTTCGAAAACTTCCAGCTTAATGTTGGGTCACCAAAAATGCTGTCATAAATTGATTGCGGTTCTGCCCTGCGCAAGTGTCGCTGTAAATAGTGACTTCTATGACCATAGATGGTACCTTACCGATTCACCAGTTTATGGCAGATGCGATTTCAACACTCCCTCTTTTTCCATTGATTTCATTCCATGTCATGACATGCAAAACCTCCTAACGAAGTTTACTGCATGCAGTAAGCTTAGTTAGGAGGTTTTGCAGTATGAATCGTGTAGTTTTGCACATTCAGCTTTCTGGTATAGTAGAGGATACCAACACCACAAACAGGTATGTGCAATGTTAATTGCATGTCAGCTGTGCTAACAAGATAGGTATCGTCTTCAATAGATCGTTGCTTGTCTAGTTTTAGTTAGTTTGGCAGCTTGTGCCGCAATCTTTCCCGCAATATGGGCATCATACTCTTCTTTAAGGCGTACAGGTCGACCGGCATTATCATAACGTGTGCATACCATGCACAGATCCTTCTTTGGAACAAAAAAATGACAAGTTGAACTCCGATCCAAACATTCTTTTGTGAACATACAAATAACTCCGCTTTTGTGAGGGTATAAAACAAGTGCCCGATAAAAAAGCAAGTTAATTTAAGTAAGGATTAACGCATTCACTGCCATGCCTCTGTAGTGCAACCCACAGAGACGCGCCGCAGCTCCAGTAGGTGGCCCATCATGTGCATTCCGAGCATAGCGATTTTTTTTCTAGGCTAGACTATGGAAAAGCTTATGATATGAGTGAATGTTTTTTTTTTTTGATATTTCACGTATTCAATTAAGTTTTAATGTCATTTTTATGTCATTATTGTCCCTGGGGCCTGGGACTTTAGTACCCTGGACAACAATCGCTGTGCTTGGCCTGAAGTTTCAATATTTGAAGTCTTCAGCTTATGACAATAAGGCATCTGCAGCCAGTGACATCATAACGGTACTACCTTCTCATCTTTGTACCTACCTAAGTTCGCAATTCGCAAAGAAACAAACAAGGCAAAATTTTCATAAACGGTGTTAGTAACACCGCAAATAGAAAATGCAGTGAAATTTTGATAATTAATTAAATAAGCATGTTCGTTTAACGTTATAAGCAGGCGTCTATTGATTGTGAGAGAGTAGGTAAGAAAGATTGATGATGATAGGCTAGCCAATCACATCTCAAAGTTTGAAAACAGGTGTTTAATTATTTTGTTCTACCTACCTCTTTAAACCAGTTTAATGGTTTCTTGCTCCTATCTAGATAGGCTTTTTTTCACAAATGTCCATCGAGAAGTCAGTAACTAGACTTGGTTAGTTTTCGCTTTTACGTTTGGTATTGAACCAGTGATACTAAAACTAATCAAGTGGACTAAGTTAGTTTATTGTTCTTGTTAGGACCTATTTTATAATAAGAAAACGTAACCAACTCGACTTAGGTTTCGCTTTGCGATTTCTCCAAGAAGAGAAAAAATAACTAAGTAAGTTAATTAATTTTCGACTACAAAATTATAGTGCGAAGTTAGAATTAGTGTTTTTTTGCGTATTCTGAAATGAAAACTATGACAGCTATGGCCATGGTTGTAAGACTAAAAATTGCAGAAAAAAATGCTGATTTTCATGATATGTTTAACTCTATTTTGACCAAATAGAGAGTTAGTGACTTTTCGCTCTACGGCCACGATATACGAAGTTGGATATAAAACATTGTACCGTTACCTAATAATAGTAATAATTCAATACTCGATTATTACAACAGTTATACACATTGTTTGGCAATTCCTTGACAATTCGTGGCAAAGGGAAATACAATATATTTAACTAAAACTTGTCTTTAACATAAGTTGCCAAACAGCATACCTCTAACTTTACCTAATAACTTTAATATTCAATAATGATTATAGAAATGGTTATTTATATTGTAACTAATTTAAAAGAAAAACTTTTTTTTTAAATCGGTTCTTAGATAGCGAAAATAAATTACAATTAGAGAATCTTTCATTTTGCAACTTACTTAGTCTAGGAATAAAAGAATAAGAAAAAGAAAATATTTATTTACGACTCATAGGTACACAGGTAAATTAAAATTACATAATTTAAACACAATAAAAATTCAGTGGCAGCATATTTCCCCCACAGGACGCAACACCGACCACAGCAAAGACATCGAAGGTAATAAATAAGACATAGGTATTAAATGATTTCACGATATAATCAATAAAGTACATTATGTATGTTGATTATTCTACTAAACACAAACACAAAAAGTAACATAATCTTAACTTAAGTATATATTTTAATACAGTTTCAAATACAAGCCTAAAAACGACCGCTTATGAAATGGATCACTGAGAATTTCACAAGTGTTTTTTAATATGGTTTTAAAAGAAATCAAACTAATTGAGTTTCTTATAGGAGGTGGGAGATTGTTCCAACATTTCGTGGCAGCGTATCAAAAGCTGTCATGAATTGCGGTCGTTTTATTGCGAGGACAGATGAGTAGTTGGGCAAATCGGAAATGACTAATTTTTCATTTAAGTAACTTGGTAGTAGTATTACTATTTATGACTCCAAAAAGCAATGTAACAAGGTGAAAAGTACGACGTGATGACATGTTTAGAAGATTATGACCTATTTATATATGGAGATATATGGGCCCGGCGGGGAATGTGAAATAGATGCATAATTCTAGTTTTATTTTATAAGCAGTGAGGCGAGCGGACGGGCCACCAGATGGGAAGTGGTCACCATCGCCCATGGACATCTGCAACACCAGAGGCAAAGCTGATGCGCTCCCGGCTTTTGAGTTAGGAGAATACCCGTCTTGTTAAGACCCCATGTCGTAGCTCCGAGGGAAAACCGCAGATGGGACTTTTTATATCCAAGACATGTCTTTTATAATTTGTTTAGGTAGGATATCCGCCATTATAACGATGTAAACCGACAACTATTACGGTGTCCAAAACTTTAGGAGTTCGGTAAGAAATTTCCCTGATCATCACGGACAAATTTGACTCGAATTAATTTGGCTTAGTCAAAATTAAATTCAAAACGATATTATTAGTTTTTAAAATACAGTTTTTTATCGCGTACCTTTTTATATTATGTATTTAACAATTATTAAACTGTATTTAAAATAATAATAATAAGTTAACAAATCGCGAAAGTTTAACAAGTTCTAAAGTCAAAACGAGTTTAGTTATTTGGACTCAAAGAAATAGGCCGCATAGAAATGTCAACTTTAATAACAAAACACATTTAAATTAAATGAAACACTTAATTGAATTTGTTCGCTACAGAACACATTTCTTTCAAGTGGACAAAGAAACTAAAAAAGAGCCTCGCTCATTCACTTTAATTATAAGAAAATAATCTTTTATTTAATGGATTCAAATACTACGTAGGTTTTGTACTAAGAAGGTCTGAAATGAAGCTACCGGCGAAAGAAACCTGTCGCGCACAAAATGGGATTCTTGATAGCCATTCGCATCTAAATCGGGAAGAAATAACTTGTGCCGTAGACAGAAGTAGATACTTAAGGAGACTATGCGTCGTCAGGGTACCTTTTTGTAAAGACTAACAATTATCCGGTGACGGTAAAGAAGTTAGCCACCTGTAAGTCTTGGAAAGCAAAATAAGGAGTGCTTAGAGTTACGACTTATTTAGTCGTAAGGAGTTATTGGAATTCCTTCAATACGAGCTTCTGTTTGCAGCATCTTAAGGATTTGATTTGCAGAGCAAGTAATTCATGAAGCATTTGATTTGATTAACCCCTGACAAAATATGTTTATTTTAAATACAGTTTTTTTATAAAAAAGAAGACTCTTTAGCTGTGTCATATTTAAGAAAATATGTTTTATCAAATTCGGTTAAGTCGTTATATATAAAAAGACAAGATATGGGGGGTAAAAGTGGGGATGATTTATCGAATGTTTCCAAACATCCCTAGTTTGGTATTAAATGAAAGGAAATGGTCTGTAGAATGCAAAACTGTAAATTACATAGAAATCGGTTGAGCCATTTATAAGTAATGGGGATGAAATTAGGAATGGACAGTGGAATGTTTTCAACGCAAGTTTTATCAAAATAAAAGAAATTAACTATATTTTTATTACAAAGCATTTTTTTAGCGTCGGGGGCTATTTAACAATTTTAGTTTTTAGCAGCACAACAATTTCAAAGGATTTTTTAAGAGATAGTCTATATAGAGATAGAGATAGTTTACACTAATTGCAAAGAAGATATTACGAGTATCCTCTCGAAAATCACAAACTATTTCTAGGATTTTGCTTTTAAAACTACGAGAATGTTAGACACACTTCGTTTTCGGTGTAGTGCGCTTACGCTGCCGAAGTACCTGTTACAATGCTATTTCCCACCAAATTCAAAATAATAAAAGTGCATCGGAAGCAATCTAGATACTTCCGATGCACAAGTTGCACACCTGTGGGATGTAACGAGATCTGTTAAGCAGTTCGGTTTTGGTATTTTTCTTGCCATTCCGATAGTATTTAATAAATTATATTTGTAGAGGTAAATATTTTTTTTTATCTCCTGTCCCAGCCCGTAACAGCTCCACTCACTGGCCCTGATAAAGGTTTCCTTGATAAATTTAAAATGTCAGATATTAGACTAGGCGGACTGTTCGTTAAGCTTGTAATAAAATTATACATAACTAGCTGACCCGGTGCCCACTTCGTTGGGCGGTAATTTATAGCCTATGACCTTCGATCAAATATAACCTAGATATCGCGTAAGCTCACTAAAAGTGACCAGACAAAAGAGTGCAAAAATTCATTGTTTGCACTCTTTTGCCGTCAGTATCGCGCCGACTGTCACGCGTGTAACAATGCCGAAATGTTTCGTAAAGTTGTAAAAATATCACGCTCGCAAGGAAAAAACAACATGGAATCTCGTATTTTCGGAAAGTATTACATTTTTACAAGTACATAGAGTGATTAAACTTCTAAATAATCTAGTAATCATCTCTAAATTAGTTTTAAAATAATTTATATCCTATTATTTTGGCTTCGATGTTGTCTCTTTCACACGCGTAATGTAAGACAAGGACAAATATAACCTTGGTTCAGAACAATAACATTGCAAAATATTGGAGTCGCCTTATTTTTAAAACATTTTAATCTAAAAGTAGTTTTAAATAACAGATTTCCCAAAAACGAAATTCAAAGAGAAATATGGCGGTTATTGGTTAAAGAAGAACGCAATGACGAATATTATACACCTAATGACTCCAGTGTAGTTTGTTCAGACCATTTTGCTGAATCAGACATGTACACCACAAAAAACGGACTTCGAAGAATGTATAAAAATAATAAAAAATAACCCTAATACGTGCCAGTTTAAAGCAGCATACAAGAAGATGTTAGCTCATTTAGAGCTAAGTAGTAAATTCAGTGGGAATTGTATACCGCTAAAAAATATTTCCATTCTGCAAACTACTTCAACCCAAAATATTAATAATACTTGGAGCAGTCACCTGACGGTGTATAAAAATACGAGTATGAAAATGAATTGTTATTATAATTGTTATTGTTATTAGTAAGAAATGAAATGCTATTAGTAAGTAATAAATGAAAGTATTTTTGTTATCAAATTATTTACCCTTTGAATTCATGTATTACCTAATGCCTCGAAGTTTGGGTTAGTAAAAATATTAACTTAAATTGTTCAGTCGTTGCTATATGAAAAGAGAACAAACAAGCTCACTTGTATATAAATGTATTTCGGAGTCAATGGAGAAAGGTTATTACAAAAAATGATAACTTGAGCGAAGCCAGGGCAAGCTATCTAGGTCATAAATTTACAGTAAAATAACAGTTCTTCATAAATTTCATAAAGCAAAAAAAATATTATACGAAAACTACTCCATTGGATTTATGTTCTATCGTAGTTTTGACAGATATATCGTAGTTTTGACAGATTTCAAAAGTAAAAATCAAGCCGTTTTCTTGCGTAGTTTCATAAGGTAATGTTGTATCTAGGTTATATTTGATCGAAGCCTATGACACCCAAAAATATTGTGGCTTTCTATTAGTAAAAGAATTTTGAAAATCGGTTCAGTAGATCCAGAGATTACCCCCTACAACCTCACAAACTCACAAACTGTACCTCTTTATAATATTAGTGTAGATATAAGAAACCAAATGACTCGCTGAAATTGGCTAAATAAAGCAACAGCCCCCTCATGATTTTGGAGATCCTTGAGGGAGACCTATAAGTCCACGTCCAATGCTGCACATTGAAATCAACATTCGATTATTCATACACACTCTCACCCCCATATCTTGTAAGCGTCTTAACCGATTTTGATAAAACATTTTAGAACCACCGCTGGAAAACCTGCTTTTAAATAAAAAACTGCATTTAAATGGGTCCATTTGCTTAAGATATACGACGCCACAGACACATATATAGCACACAATGACATAGCGATCAAACTTTGAACACCGCTTTTTTTTGTCTGGGTTTAAAAAAAAAGTAAATCAAAACAAATAGCTGTAGTAAATGACACCTTCTATGAATTTCAATTCAACGCTAACATTGTTATCAGTGGAAAAAACTGTTGCCATTCTGGCAGTAAATCACTGATAAATAAAACATAACGTTTGAAATCAACAAACCTCAAATTTATTATTATATCCTCCCATCATCTTTAAATGCATCATGTCGCATAGGAGATAGTCTAGTGGACTTACGTCTACGCAGAGTCGTTGTCAGTGCCTTACGATATTCAACTTAATCCTTCAAAGGAATATAGGACATAGGCTGCCATAATTAGTCGCTTGGCAGTCGGATTGGCGAGCGCAGTACAGAATGTTGATACACGGAAATACCCTACTGACAATCCTCCGGAGGTATCCCTTGGCAATTTCATACTACATCCACGAGCAAGGGATAAGTTAATGGTGAAAAAATACGTTATGGTAGGTTTTTCAACAAGAATTTTAAAATCAGAGATACTTAAATAATGCTGATTAGAGCTTTAAGTATTCTTAGAAATAAAAAATATAATAAAAAGTCGATTCTGACGGGATTCGAGCCCGCACGTCACAGGCGGGCCGGCACTCTTAACGCGGGCTGCGTATACCGTTTGGCTACAGAATCGTCAGATCGAAAATCAGAATCCCGTCAGAATTTAAAACAAAGATTGTATTTTTAATTTCTAGAAATAGCATTAGTGTTTCTGATGATATACATAATATTTTTTTTCTTTTATATGATTCTGGGTTCATACTCGAAATATTCAACAAAACCATCGCCACCAATCCACGTCTGAATCAAAGAAAGAAACAACTTTGCAATACCTACATCCAAATTTGATCCATACCCGTGTTTATCCTACACTAGCACCCCGCGGTTTCACTTGGGTAGTTCCGGTGGGAATGCAGGGATAAAGTATAGCTTATGTTACTCGCTCATAATTTAGCTTTCCATTGGTGAAAGAATTTTTGTGATTTTTTTTACATTCAGGGTTATTTTATTGAAGTTTTACTTCTTATTTTACTATTTAGTTTCTTAATTTTTTCAAATAAAATATTTAGCCTTTTTTACTCAGGTATAATGTACCATACGCTAAAATATTTTTCTAAATCCGTTTAGTACAACCAAATGATCTTCTTTACCTATGTTCTGTGTTCGCAACTAATATTAAAATAAGGTACCCTAAGCCTTGCAACAACTCTGTGTCCACACCCAGGAGTCAAACCAGTACCCATTAGCGAGCTAGCCGCAAAAACAACGGGGAACGAATCGGGAATGCGTCCCGCAGAGTCCTAGACGTGTGTCGCTGGATATTGCCACTTTACTTTGCTCCAGGCATTTTATATTAATTAAGGTACTAAGGTGCCGTGGGATGCCGGCAGTAGCATGTTGCCCCTCCTCTCATGCCACAGAAATATCCCTTAGAAGGCTCTTACTGCATCCACGCAGTAAGAGCCTGCTAAGGGATATTTCTGTAAGATGTGCAGCAGCGTCTTCCCGTGTATCAATATTCCGTACTGCGCTCACCAACCCGCCTGCCAAGCGTGGTGAATACTCATCAAAAACTGGTGAAACTCATGCCAGACGGTAACTACCCCTCATGGAGATCGGGAGTTCTGTGTTCAGTAGTGGACGTTTCACGGCTGAAATGAAGGTACCAAGAAGAAAGGATTATTCTAATTGAAACTGGCTCCTGTAAGAGCAGGTGGTTGGTAATGTACAGCTGTTTTTTTTAACATTCTAGAACACAGGTTGCTGAATTGCTTTTTCTGATACCGACTACGTGACTTCTGTTAGCAAAATAAATAAATAATAATGCGGGACAATTCACACAGCATCACCTAGCCCCAAGCTAAGCAGAGCTTGTGTTATGGGTACTAGATGACTTTACATAATAAGTACATTTTACTACATAGATAGAAACATATTTTTATTATAATTATACTAGCTGTACCGGCGAACTTTGTACCGCCCAGAATCAACTACCTACTACCACATCTTCTAACTACCCTATTACTACTACTACTCTACAATTACTACTACTCCACCATTACTCTACTACTACTATATTTCTACCCTACTTCTACCCAACTACTACTCTACTACAACTTTATTACTACTACCTAAATTCGCCAAGAATATAACAGCTTGAGTTTAAGTTTAGTCACATAACTTTTTGAACTTTTTTCGGGTTGTAGGGACAACTACTCAAAATTTTCAGCGCGATTTTCTTAAATTTTTCTTTCATATTGCGGATCTGTGGATGGAACAGAATAATATAAAAAAATGTCAAATATTTAAAGGTGCGTTCAAAAAGTAATGTGACTAAACTTAAACTCAAGCTGTTATATTCTTGGCGAATTTAGGTAGTAGTAATAAAGTAGTAGTAGAGTAGTTGTAGAGTAGTAGTAGGGCGGTACGATGTTCGCCGGGACAGCTAGTAAGATATAACATAATGCATAATTTGTATTTACCTACAGTCAGACAACAATAATTTTATTATATCTTTACACGGTCGTGTATTTATTACCGGAAACAATTAAAACGGGCCAGTTTATCCATGTGCATAATTATAATCTAACATATCATCAAACCAGTAAAGAGGCTTTTTTGTGATCTCACGCAAATATCGCAAGCTTTAAAAGCATTTACCTAAAACTCACATCATGTGGCTTTAAAAATAATTTAAACAAAGTCGCTTTCGCGTCATTAGCTATAATATTAAGTAGGAACTCAGGTATTTATTACCAGGCCACTGTATTAGTATGAAGATAGTGGTTAAAGTCCACAAATGTATCGAGACATGTGTTTAGAAAACACAACATGAGTTTTTCCTGTAACTACAACCTGTAGAACACGATCACTTGAGTCATGGAGGCGATCTTATTCTTTAGAAAATAGAACAAGTTTATAAAATTTAAATTTTATGTAACCTTCAACACTTTTACCCAGTTTGGAGGTTACAGGTTTTTCGTAATGTGTACTCTCAGTTTTGCATTCATAATGCACATACATAATTTCGTCTCATTTGATCCTAAACCCTAATACATCCAGCACTCCATTCCCGGAGACGTCAGTCAGATAGAACCATTCGTCTTTGAGAGTTACAACTCTTCCAACACCATGAGTATTAAATTTATCTTATCGACGGTTCCCGTACCTCGTGACATCAATGACAGCAATTACATCTCACGTAATATTGCACACATTACGTGAGATGTAATTGGCGTCATCAGCATATTGGCGTCAGGGTATGAGTCGCTGACCACTGCAAGTGCCGCGCGTTAGGAACTGTTCATACTATTGACGAGCTCTGTGGCGCAGCGGGCGAAGGTCCACCTGCGACGCGAGAGGTTGCGGGTTCAATTCCCGCCTTGGGACAAATGTCTGTACGATCTGCAGATATTTGTTCAGGGTGTTCTGGATGTTTTTCTATATATGATATAAAATATCTATCTATGTTGTATAATGTATTAATTATATCAGTCATCCAGTACCCATAACACAAGCTCAGCTTAGCTTGGGGCTAGATGATGCTGTGTGAAATGTCCGGAATTATTTATTTATACTGAAGAATGCGAGTTGAGGACGATCATTTATCACTGAATAGGCTAGATGACTCGATGCTATGGCTTAAGGGTGAAGGGTGCAATGCAGTACAGCGTTAGTCACGTGCTTAATGAACGCAAACAACTATTACCGCGGTATTGAAATAAAATTATAATAGGTAGAGCTTAACATCAAGTGGGTGAGCCTGCGAGAATACCTACTTGTTTTTTATTTGTAAATGCATACTTATCATAGAAAACTCCAGACCCTATCTTGATAATATCTAATGAACTCTCTATCTATTCTGCATTTTGTGCTGAAGACTATAATTATTCTTGCATCGTTTGCCGAACTACAACTACCTACAACCACAATCCGCCACAGCATGTTTTGCTGAGTGGTGGCCATTTTCGTTACCGCATTTTTATGTCCTTTTGAATTTCACTTTCAAAGGACTCGACAAAGGACAATGTTACGCTGTTCATTGTTATGTTAAACGGGTTTTCTACTCACGTTAGTTATTCGTTGACAATAGGTTTCCAACGTGTTCACCTCCCAGGGGAACTTTCGTCAGGGAATGTAGCTTTTACGCGGCACCGTCTCCTTCCCTCTCCCGCGCTCGCGTTGCACGCGTTCTCTTCGAATTATTTCTGTTTTTTTTTATATTATATCACCTACGAATTGTCATTGTATACTTTTTGCTTGGTTACGAAATAAACTTGTTTTTATCTTTAACTTAATCTTATTTTATATTAAGGCCAGGTTATTTCAGCGGCGGGCTACTGAAGGAGTGCGCGCAGGCAAGGCTTACTGAAATTCTGTAAAAAATAGTTTCAAAAAAATTTAATTAGGTTTTCAGAAAAAGTAACAGTTAAATATTCTTCTAAACGTCATTGCATACTCTGAGGTGTTTAATGAGAGCATAAAATTGATACACTTGAAGTAAAACAATAAAAATGAGCAAAAGCTATTCTCCCTTCGTATTTGAGGTGAAGTGAAAAATATCGTGTTTTGAGCCATCAAAATTCAATAACGTTTATTCAACTATAAAATATATTTTTTCCAACCAAAACAATAGATATTTGATAGTTTAAAATTTTATCAAAAATTGGCTAATTTGTAATATCTTGGCCTTAACGAATTATACTTGTATTATGGAAGCTGGATGACCATTTCACTGTATCTTTACCCTATCGTACCTCCGTCTCATCAGCCTCCGTAATTCACGTAATTGCCCATTCTTCAGTCTGGGCGTCTACTCTAGTATACGATTACGATATTATCGTCAGAATGGCAATCTTTACGTAATGGCCATAAGAGTTAGTTTGGCTTGAGTACCTACGATTTCGATTCATCGCAAATTGCCTTCAGGGGTAGGCCCACTGAGTAGCACCACTTGTACCGATGTTCCCGGCAGTTCACAAGAATCTATCAGTTCTATTAGTTACAGTTATATTTTTATCATTTATATTTTTATCACTTATGCGTGGTGACGCAGGTGACATTCGACCCGTTATTCAATCTGTTACTTGTCTTAATATCTATACTAATTACCTATTATAAAGAGGAAAGATTGTATGTTTTATTCTATACTTATGTTTGTAATAAATAAACTTTATTTCACCATTAGAATGCTAAATAATCCCTGAGTAACATAGGCTATAATTTTTATCCCTATATTCCCACGGAAACGGGAACTACGCGCGTGAAACCGCGGAAAGCGGCTAGTACTTTATAAAACTGCCACCCTCGTTTTATTTTTTTACGTGGAACCCCTATTATTTTAATCTATCTATTTATTTTTCTAGAGTGTTAGTAGTTACTCCTTAAAACAGCTATCTGTTCGTGAAAATCTCGTCAAAATCGATTCAGCCGTTTCGGAGATTAGCATGAACCATCAGATAGACCGACAAAAAGAAATTGTACTTTGTTTATAGGTATCGTATATACTCTCGTCGTTAGCCGTGGGGGGCCGGCAGTAGAATGTTTCCGATCATCTCTTGCCGTTAGGCAACATTCTACTGCCGACACCCCACGGCAATACGTTAAATACGTTAACCAAAAAAGTGTAATACCTAGCATATTATGTATGTTAATCAAGCCAATGCCAATGTAATCGTATTGTACTCGTATGTATATCATGATTAAATTAAAGCATCAAAAGTCATTGTGGGTATTAACTTTGTGTAGGAGACAGTCGTCTATTTTTTTTATTATGTGTGTGGATGAGACAGCTCGAGTGGGGTAGAATGTTGCTTCTCTCTTGACCCGTAATAATTCCCCTTCATGATCCATGAGGGAGGCCTACGTATAAGGAGGAATGATGATGATGAGACAGTCAGTCAAGTTGTTTTATTTTAATAATGTTAAAGTTTATTTTCAAGTGTGTCAATAAAATCCTCTCCGTTGCGCTCCGTTCTGTCTGCGCTGAGCATTATTCGGGCCTGATGACAGTATGGCGATATAATTGGATTGTTACCGCGGAGTGTTAAATGTATTGTGTTTGTATAGGAGGGCTTTGGTCTCTCCTGGAGAGATAATGAGGAAATGAAACCATCATCATCATCATCATTTCAGCCGTAGGACGTCCACTGCTGGACATAGGCCTCCCTCGTGGATTTCCAGTTATTGCGGTTGGAAGCGATCTGCATCCACCGTCGACCTGCTGTCTTCACCAGGTCATCAGCCCATCTTGTTGGTGGACGTCCTACGCTGCGCTTGCCGGTCCGTGGCCTCCACTCGAGAACTTTTCGGCCCCATCAGCCATCTGTTCTGCGAGCTACATGGCATGCCCATTGCCAATTCAACGTACTAATCCGTTTGGCTATGTCGGTGAACCGAGTTCTTCTACGTATCTCCTCATTTCTGATTCGATCCTGTAGAGAAACCCCGAGAATAGCACTCTCCAATGAAACCATGCTATTAAGAAATTACTTGGAATCGGCAAAAAATGACCGCCTCTTCCACACGTCGTCTTCCCTTTCAGACGTCGAGGCATGTCTCTAAACCAGAGCACTATGCAGATCGTATACATTGGTTACAACTTGACAGACTGTCTCATCATCAGCTTTCCTCCTTATACATAGGCCTTCCTCATGGATCAGGAGGGGGATTGTAATATTCACTTAGCAGACGGGTTGGCGAGTGCAGTACGGGATGTTGATACACAGATAAACGCTGCTGTCTGTCTTCCGGAGTTATCTCTTTGCAGATTCTTAATGCATTCATGGGTAACAGATACCATGCTATTATGAAATTACGTGGGGTCGGCACTGCATGTACTCCTCTTCCATACTCCAGTTTGCTCAGCTTCCGTAGTTCTTCCAGGTTCCGTAGTACAACAAGGAACCCTTGTAGTTTCGCTTTGTCTGTCTGTCTGTCTTTGGCTTTACGAAGAGACTATTTGTCCTAGAAAGCCATTTTGCATGGATATACAAAATAATGACGCCGAGATAACGCTACAAGAAAAAAATAACTCCCTTACACGTAAGTTGGAATGAACAATTTTTTATTGATTTTCCCATCGTTTTATATAATCTAAGACAATTTGCGATTTAGGGTTCTGTTTGTAAAAAGGTTAAAGTTTTAAATATTTTTTTGAAGGTCTAAAATCTAAACTGCTTTACAAATCTGAAAAAAATGAATCTAGTTTATACCATGAACTTTCGAGGGAAACTTTAATAGTTAAGTTTCCTTTTTTTAATTTCGGAGAATTGTTGAAAAAATTGGTCCAACTTCAAACAATATGTCAACAGTTAACTATGGAACCCTACACAACGGGTGGCCCAACATACACCTGGCCTAATCTATATTATTTTAATTAAAAACCTAAAAAATACGTAAGTTTATCTACTTAATCGTTGGTTGTTCAAAACGCTCAAGCGTTGATTTATAATTGAAAGAAATAAAGGAACCTAAGAATTATATTCCATTTCCCAGTTTGTAACTGGGCTATCAACTGCAACAAATTGCATTGCATTTCGTAAAGTTACGTAGGTAGTGGTCGATTTTGTGTCAGTTATAATTTATAAATAATGTCTATATAATGCCGAAAAATCTTCACTTAGGTCTGAGTAGTGATTGATGTATGGGCAATACCATCTTTAATAACAAATTTTGACTTTGAGAATATAATTTCTTTATTTTAAATAATTAGTTGTAAGTACTTAGCAAAATGTAAAAATATAAGTAGGTATGGTATTGCTCTATCTGAGAATTTCATTTCTTTATTTTAAATATTTTAAATAATTAGTTGTAGGTACTTAGCAAAATGTAAAAATATAAGTAGGTATGGTATTGCTCTATCTATATGACTACATTATTTTTACTACTTACTTTTATTTTCCCAATTCGTCACTACTAGGGTAAGGTCTCTTTATTACTAGAGTTGGTCAAACCCGGTTAAATTTTAAAATGGTTAAATAATTCCATTTATAAACATCGAACAAACACCCCAGCAACTAAGCCGCCAGCTATTCACCACGAATGCAAAAAAAATATGGCGGGGCGCGGTGGTATCGCGCGCGACGGTGAAGGGTATAGGACCCACTACGAGAGTGAGTGAGATAGCACGCCGGGCGCGGCGCATGGCGTCGACCGGGCGCGACCGTTTGTTACTAGTGCAAGAGCCGGGAGTCTTGTGATATTATAACCATGTGGCTTGTTTCAAGGAGATAAGATAGTGCTCGAGTGTTTTGGGGTTTGTAAACAATGTTTTAGGTAGCATTCTAATCAGAGGTTAAAGATAACAGAAGCTTCAGTTCTATTATTAGAGGTCAGTGTTGATTTGTAACACATATGTATGTAATCTGTATGGGGCCGTTAGGCGCGCTTATATCAGTTAAGTCACTGTTTCCATGGGTAACTTTGAAAACTCATTAAAAAAATCGTTGTCAAGCATCTGCTTGAATTTAAAAAGCGTTTATTTTTGAGAAATAAATACAGTCATAGGAACAAAGGTGGGTATGCAAAAACCTAAAAGAGACATTTAGCCTCCTCGATTATATATTTTTTCATTATGAAACTCGTAAATATTTTTTTTATTAAAACAGTAGCACAAACAGTTTCAAATAAAGCATAAAACAATGAATTCGTAATTTTTTTACGTACCTCTATATTACTAAGAAGTAATCTAGGCTAAGAAGTAAGGAATCCATTTTAATTTATGTATGATGATTGATGATGATAAAATTAATAATCATCATCATCTTTGAGATTTTGCTTAGAAAGTAAAATAAGAACAAAGTAAGTTAAAGAGGACCTAAATAAATAAACAGTAACGTAAGCATGTGCATCGAGCTCCTGCACTACAGCGGGGGGAGCGAGCGACGGCGGCGCGGCGGGGCGGCGGCGGTGCGGGTCCCTTGCACCTAGTTTGCCCCGCGCTGTCCCGCCGCGAACACGTCGCGCTCGCGCCACGTCACGCCTGAATCACTTCAGAAAGTACAAAACACATTCAACATTTCACTAAAAAAAAACATGAGTTTCGCCGACGTGGAAGGTCTGATAGAGCTGGTGAAACAAAATGTCTTTCTCTATGACATTAGCCATAGAAAGTACAAGGACGCCAACTTGAAAGCTACCGTTTGGGAGTCGATTGCGCAGAAGTTGAATACGAACAGTAAGTACCTACCAACCTTTTATTGGGCGAACCTTTGAATCAACTATAACACTATCGACGAATATTTTACCTATAGTACCTGATTGGGATCGGTGTAGCCAACCGAACTCGACCCTCTGTGTAAGCCGTCTGCAGTGCGCTCTCTATTTGCCGCGTTCATACATTGCCTACGTCACTAGCGTCGGCGTTCGACAGTTGATTTTATTACCTATCAATTTTACAAGTTCTTTTTAGATGTTTTTGTTTACTTTTTAACCTGTTTCGTTTTGGCCAGTGTCATGCTGGATTTGGTAAGTTACTGGCATGTTTGTGTGGCATAAAAAGATTAACGGTCTATGTTTTTTATAATCTGTGTTTTGACGAGATCTTGGCAAAAAGTCGGCTGAGTTCCATAGCTCCGTAGCTTAGGTATACCCCGATTATCCGACCAAAAATAGGAGGTTGCGGGTTCGATTCTCGCCGCGAAATAGATGAAGGGCGTTCTATGGATGCTTGATGGGGTGTGGGTATCATTAAACCGTAAATGTATTTTACGACAAGATAGTAATTCTCATAGGACAAGTTTTGCTTAGATTATAGCTAGAAAACGCCCTGTAAAATATTCATCATACCAGCCATAAGTCTGCTGGACAGAGGCCTCCCTCATGGATCTCCATGATCTTAAGGAGGTTGTTGCCATACTCGCCACGCTTGGCAGGCGGGTTGGCGAGCGCAGAACGGGATGTTAATACACGGAAATTATTTTTAGGTGATGCAGTCAAACACAAATGGAAGACAATAAGAGACGGATACATCAAGTACAAAAGGCAGTTAAAACAATCCGAAGAATCCGGCAAGAATGTAATCGAATACATTTGGAGTGCACACCTAGCGTTTCTAGACAACTACGGCATGAACAAAAAGAACAACGTACAATACAACTACGCTCTTCAACCGCAAGTCCAACTGTTTGAGGAGACAAGCGAGTCAGCGCTTTGTACCACACCTCCTACCCCAAGCAATTGGCTCGCAGACGACGAGCCGCTATCTAAAAGAAAAAAGTCTATAGAACAAGGAGATGTAGACCAAATCCTTAGCCTCCTTAGTAATGTTAAAACCAAGAACAACGACGCGATAGACCATCTGTTCATGAGTTACGCGGAAACGTTCAAAAAGTTTTCTGCGAGGCGACAGGCGCAGATGAAAATACAACTTGCGAAGTTGTTCTCGAATGCTGAACTGAAAGAGTTACAGAACATTGACGACACGCAGCCCGGCAGCAGTACATCGCCGACGGATTTTTTATTCCAAAGCATCAAGGCAGAGAATATTGAATGATGAACTATTTTCTCATCAATAATCCCTGTCTTGATGTTAACGTACGATTGCCTGCAAAGTCATCTTGGTAGAATTTAACCACTTACTTATAGAAGTGATGCTTAAGCATCAAATTAAGTAATAACGACTTTTTGAATGAGTTAATTCTGAAAACCGTTACTATACAGGTAACTAACATTTTAGAAGTTTTTATAAGTAAGGGGCTTAGTGTCGATTTCCTGTAGCTGTCTTTTATAATCATCATTGTAAGCTTTCTTTTTATGCTTGTATTTATCTTTTGTGTTTTTTTTTATCTTCAGGTGTTAATTAATAATTTTATAAATTATTAATTTCAAGCGAAAACAATTGCCGGTACAGTTGTAATGACTTTGTCACGGATAAAATTTTATTACAACGCTACTTATTACATTGTGCTTTTATAATATTCCAAGCTATTAAAGTCGTGTTATTGAAAAAAATCACGCAGACATGAGTCATAATTGTTGTAGCTAGGTTAAGACAGAAGACTGCTAATAAATAGGTTAATAATAAAGGTAAAAATGTGTATATTCTTGGATGATTTGAGTAAATATTGAAATTATATGTTTGTGTTTAATTTTTATTACTATCCTACGATTTACTTAGCATAGGTATCGACATTTATTTTGTATGAGATTTTTTTTGAGTGGACAATATTCCTTCAGCCTATGAACAGCCTATTAATTAGAGAAGGAGAGAGCTAAATTGTAAATATTTTGTTAAATATGTACATACTTCCTACTTTTCTGCCTAAGGTTTCGCTCGCAAAATACTTACGATTTGGGATGGTTAGCTCTGTTTGTTGACAAAGCTTCGCTCGTCAAAGCTACTTTTATTATTTTTTACCCATGACTTTCTTCTTGTTTATTTTAAATAGACTCGCATTAATGTAAATTGTAATTAATTAGGTATCCAAAACTCAATTCGAAGTAATCATCAAAGTAGAATCCACATTCCTATGAAAAAAATCAGCTGAACAACAAGAGCGGTTGAAAGTATAAGCTCTGCTTAGCTTGGGGCTAGATGATGCTGTATGAATTGTCTAGCATTATTTATTTATTTATGTATATAATATTAAATCTACCTTTCTTTTATTCCAATAAAAAATAAAGCAATAAAGCATTTTCTATTCTATTCTATTCTATTCTATTCCTTATTTTGAAATGTACAAGATAGGGAGAGACAAAGAAAATTATATGTAGGATACATAAATCATACCTTCATCTAAAGATGTCAATTTAAGATGTGGAGGATGTCCTGCCCCATTTCATATTAGCGAGAATATCCTGAGATGGCGACTAGATTGCGCTGATTGGGTAATTTCACGCTACATCTCCAACATTTATCTTAAATGATACTTAAATTGTACATTTTATAGCAGAAAGCGGGAAGTCGTTATTTTGCGACTAGGCGTGCCTAGATATCAGTCTTTTTAGTTTATAAACGTAATGGTAGCTAAGTATACCTTTCATAAAATTAAGAATTTTAAGTATACATAATACACGTACTAAGTTTCCAATTATTGACGAGCTCTGTGGCGCAGCGGGCGAATGTCCGCCTGCGACGCAAGGGGTTGCGGGTTCGATTCCCGCCTCAGGACAAATGTCTGTACGATCTGCAGATATTTGTTCAGGGTGTTCTGGGTGTTTTTCTATATATAATAAAAATATTTATCTATATAGTATAATGTATTAAGTATATCAGTCATCTAGTACCCATAACACAAGCTCTGCTTAGCTTGGGGCTAGATGATGCTGTGTGATTTGTCCAGCATTATTTATTTATTTATTTTTATTTATTGCGACGTCACGCTTGCCAAGAGTTGAGATTATAGCAGAGCCAACATGGAAATGTATTTTTGAAAATACTGTAGTACTTGTGTTTTTAGCTTTAACCGCAAAATGTTTAAGTACCTAGGTCTAAACCTACACCAAATAATTTAATTACCTACCGAGTCAATAGGTAGGTAGGTAGGTACTTGTTGCTAACAAAGATGACTCAAGCGGTTCGTTAAAATTAGGAAGATACATTTACAATTATAAATTGCATGATACCTTCTTATACCTACATTTTAGATTTTAGATTGCAGTGCCCATCAGGGTTCCATTCTGTACTATTTACTTATGTTAAAGACCTATGTTTACAATGGAAAGCAATAAACAACTGAATACTGAATACTGAAGGTGGTCCTACTGAGAATCAAGTCCCACAATTAAACGCTATAAAACTAAATATGGCATATCATCGAGCAATTGGCGTTACGGGTGAATAGATGCCTGTAGGAGCGGCTTTATTGCTAAAAAGTATCCTCTACCAACATTTGGGTGAAAATGGACAGTCCCAGAGGAACTTTGTAAATATATTGCCACTTGTACCACAGATTACAGAAACCTTGTACACTTGAAATAAAAAAATATTGCACGAGGATTTATTTAAGTTTAATACGTAACATAATGCGATAACACCGTCAAATCAATGCCCGTAGAATTAGTAGTCACAACATTGATGGGCCATTCTATTCTCCATTCACAATTGGTGCAATTTTTTGCTAAGAGCTCTGTACTCACTGTAACCAAAGTTAGAGAAGTAGGTATTTTAAAAAAATATAATTATTCAAAAACACTTTTTATTTGATTTTTTTACATTTACGCGATCGCCGTAAGTCATGTATGTGCCTTTAGAATGAGCGCAAATACTAGCCAGTTGATTGGTGCAAGAAGCGGCTTTTACCCACGTTTGGGAAAAAAGGACGAGCTGCACTTACTGTAAATAAAGTCATGGAAAATAATCTTAAAAGATCTAATCTACATTTATAGATCTACATAAAAGATCTTATCTACAACGGAACAGTCGTACTCATAATATAAACAAACTCGAAAGTAATGCTTCTTGCATCTACTAATAATACAATTCGATTATTAATTTAAATCTAATTTTTATATTCCAAAAAATATATAATATTACCTCGCCGTAAGTCAAATGATATCGCCTGGTATCTAGAGCGACCTCGAAGGACGCGGCGCATTGTTGCCGCGGTTGCAATATCCGCATAGCTTGCCACAACTAATTACTGTAATTCACAGTCCACTAGTCTACACTACTCTACAGGCTACATGCAGGGTTGTGGCATTTGCGGCTGCACAATTGGTAATGCACTTTTACTGGATTCACTCGGAATGCGACTGCAGCAGCGGCAGATACTGAAAATAGAGCAATGGAAATAAAATAGTTGTATCTGATTTATTGTAGGCATTACGCTCTTTTCAAAAATAACTTTACAGGTACAGAAAAAGTGAATTGGTACATGAGATCTACTATTGTTAATTAAGAAAGAACGTTAGAAAATAATTGTGTTGGTCCACTTTAAAAATACATACATATATGTACAACACAACAATAAATAATAACAGCGAACCAGAGCTCCTGCCTTAGCATACATTTTGACCCATATGAATAGCCAACGCTGGTATTCTGGCACCTTTGGTGCGTATTTATAGAAGATGTAGACGGACGCTGCAGTGCTTAAGATATAGTTTCATATATTAGCCTATCTAGCCCATTATATACATTATATATAGTACACATTATTATATTATCTCAGATAAGTCGTATATCGACATATTTAGGCTAAAAAATAGGCAATACTAATACTGAGTAGGAATTCACGAATGTTATTGATCCGTTTCGTAAGGAAGCGATCAGTGACCGATTCAGGAAATCACGGCATTCCACAGCTGATTCAACTGCGATAAGCGGAGATAGCTTAAATTAGAATCAATCAGGCAGGTGATTCCAACTGACTCGAGCAATGTTGATTGGGACGATTCATGGAAGTGAATCACAGTAATTAGGTATGTCAAATAAAGAGGCCATCCCGGATATAATGTCACAAAAAAGATTCGACGATTGTGGAACTGGAAAATGACTAGCATTTTTTGACGACTGTTCACTGATTCGAGTATGTATTGTTAATGAAGAATTCATATAACGTAGGTTTATACCACAAGCGCGATTGATGCGGAACCGGAAAGAATGGCGTGATAAAGAGAAGTCCTATCTACCCACTAGCTGTTGTAAATGTCGGTTGAATAGAAAAATATTTGCTGATCAAAGTTGAATACAATAAGGAACACACGAATATACGAGTATTAGGCTAGACAACTTTATTCTATTGCTCCTTTGGATTTTTTATAGGTTTGTACTCTATGGGGTCAATATTGCTAAGTGCTGCCATGAACAGACCAAAAGTACCTTTTTGTATGCCTACTAAATTCGTTGCCATCGTAAAAATAAACGTATATTATGGGTACAAAAATATTATCCCTCTGGTATTACCAGTTATTACGATCGTACGAGGGACGCATTTGGAGTATGAAACCGGACCAATATTACTAGTGATATAATATTTGCTCAACAGTATTTTGAGTTGTTATGATAAACGGGATTTCTACTCACGTTAATTATTCGTTGAAAATAGGTATCCAACGTGTTCAGTTCCTCCCAGGGGAACTTTTGTCAGGGAATGGAGCTTTTTTAAGTATTTTGAGTCTTACGGTAGAATCTGCCGTTTGCGTGAAACATCGTGAAGATCATTAATTAATAAATAAGGTAGGTACTTATTCTAATTTGAGTATGAAGCTGTTCATATATCTAGAAAAAATCAGTAGATAGGTAAGATAGGACACCGTAGATGTATGATAATAATGTCAAAAAATTGTAACACTTTTTCCCCCAGTTGATTGCACGAATTTTTGAATATGCTAGGGCATTCGCTATAAAAGTAAAGATAGACAAAACCAAATTGTATTCACGTTAGAAACGCACTTTTCCGCTCAGTTGATCGCAAGTTTTTTTTTTAAAAGGGTGGTGCTTCCGCTTAAAAAGAAAAGACGATAAAACTAATATCAACTGCACGGCCTACCGAATCCCATTGTTAAAATTGAAGAGCGGAAATAATTCACCTGATAATAGCACCGCATCGGAAAGTGCGCGTCACTGCAGAGCAAAGTGTGTCGCGTGAAGATGGTCTGCAATCATTCCGTTAATTGGAGAGAATCATCGTAGAAAGCAGACTTCAGCCACCGCGGCCCGCGGTCGGGCCAGGCTTGCCAGCTGCCAACAACAATCTGGCAGGTAAACAAGCAAAATAAAAAAAAAAAAACAGAAAATCTCTTTCAATGCGAGCCTAAGCCTAGTAGTTTAAACTTACTATAGGATAATTAAGTTTAACTTTATAAAAGAACGTATTTAGATTAATTAGGAGGGCTCTGACACTGCTACGCAGTTTTCCTCAAACTTTTGCAGTGTCAACCTTCATTTATGTTGTAATGCCATGTTTTAAAAATAAATGTTTTTGATTTTTACTATAATAATCAATAATTTGTTATCTACACTGGCTTTGGAAAACTTAAACATAAAGTAGGGTAAGGTTCGCAATATAGAGTTTTATGACATTACAATCATACAATTGCCTCATGATCCTATAAATATTATCTATTCTTTGGGTAGGTAAAAGCCTTCACAAATATGAAAATTCAAAACAGGCTTTGAACATTACTGTATAGGAGTTTTTAGCAAGAATTTGTATTCAAACAGTTTGAATAGAAGTTGGTAACCCTGTTGACTGCGTCTGACGAAAGCAATGTCAACGGACAATGTGCCGAGTGCAACAAACTGACGGACGGTCGTTCACGTGACATTAATTTGTACACATGCTTGGCCACGTATAGAAAACAATCATTCAACTAATGTGGTGGCACGCTATAGGTTAGTTAGGTTAGGCATATACAAAGGTACTTTTGGTCTTCATGGCATCTCTTAACAATAATGACCCTAGCCCACAAGCCTTTACATACTTAGATATGGTTCAGTTTAAGTTTAAGACAAGTTGTTATTTTGTGTGTTCCTTATTGCTCTTCTTCTATAAGCTCTTCTTTATCACGCTATTTTTTCCGGTCCAGCGGCAATCCAATTTTCCATTTCACCAAACTAATTTATTTATTTTCACCAAACTGATATACTATATTAATATAATAATATTAATGGCTAAAAATCCACTTGTTATTCGATAAGCAATTATGTAAGGAAAACCTAATTACATCGAGGAAGTAAATAAGACGAAAGTATCACCCATCCATACACAACACCTGCCGCGCCGAATAAGGTAGCAGTACCTCCCGACGATGCAAATCAATAATGACTCGGTAAGTGCCTATTATGTATGTCTATGTTATTGCATCATTGTTAAAGGTCTATTCAAGATCGTGAAAGGAGCGTGGGCTTCTGAGGCCGCTTAGTCAGTGGCCCTTCCTGCGCTCATTCCTTTTGGGAATGTTACGTGGTCGTACGCGATCTGAACGCCAATGCCAGCCGCATTGTCTGCCGAGCCTTATAAAATAGACTCGGCCGCTTCCTTTCTAGCAGGAATCGGATGAACTAAGCCATGTGCTCTTATATGTATACAACTTCAATTGCCGTCAACTTGCGAGATTACGCGTCAATAGTCATCTATTATTTGCATATCGACACGGCTCAATGTATAATATCATGATACTAAGTGACTAATTAGCAGATCGCGTTCAATAGTTACGTCAATGATAGTCACGACAGTGTATACGAATGTAAACAAAAGTTGATTCTACCATTTCGATACGGATAGATAAACTGTTACAGTTATGTTGTAAAATGCTAACTAAATAGTTAGTGGACTTGATTATTACATCAATCTCAATTCGTAATAGTTTTTTATAAACAAATTGCATCATAAACTTGTATACATCTAACTTCTCTGAAGTCATCGTCGAATATTACGAAACATGTTTGCTTATTATCAAATAACTATAAGAAAGAAAGTCTGCAATCTGACAATCATCATTTACAAATTGAGGAAGAAATTCAAAGCTTCAAAATACTTACTAGCAATAATTAAGTAATGTAAGGAAAGGACACACAATAAGTGGTTAAGGTAAGGACGATGTCGCGACAAGTTCACCTGTCAATTTGTCAATGTCGCAACACAACGATGCGGTTGTCAACCGCAAATAATAAAACGCAATGAAATGAGATAAAAAAGCTGGGAAGAAATGTACCCGCATCTCGTATCTTAAACCACAGACTTATAAAAGTTTTACTAAAATTAAAAGCCACAGATTATTATATATAATAAGACATTGTATTGGTTTTTCACATGTAGATTATTTGATTCTGCCTCAGCAACTGTTAGCTTACGGCATAGCATTTGCAATTTTGTACGAGAGGCTACAGTGCCTGGACAGGACAGTGACTTACTACCTCTATACTTAAT
Source organism: Pasiphila rectangulata (assembly GCA_963082625.1). Taxonomy (NCBI): domain Eukaryota; kingdom Metazoa; phylum Arthropoda; class Insecta; order Lepidoptera; family Geometridae; genus Pasiphila; species Pasiphila rectangulata. The sequence continues at coordinate 14,338,744 of OY720237.1, forward strand.
TGACAAACGTGTCTAAATAAAAAAATATATAATATACTATGGAATTAATGTTGACCAACCCAGATCAGTTCGTTACCGGCTATGCAATAATGTTTTATGTAAATATTATTTATAAAATGAAAATATATTAATAATATAATGAAGCTCTATATTACAACGAGGTTCACAGGATCCAGGATGCAAAAATGACCATCCAGTGAAATGGAAACACCTAAAAGCTAATCGAGAGCCTTTCAATCGTATGTTCGTGAGAGCACCCTTTCAGGATCAGTCTGAAAACCAGCGCTGCCTCGTACCTCTGGTACGGAGCCGCACATAGCAGAGACTGGTCCTTTTTGGTTAACAGCGGCACAGAACAGACCTACCGGTGCCCCGCCCGACTATCATTGTTTTGGGATAGGTATGTGTAAAATGTAATGTTATCATGTGTGTTTTCTATTATTTTTCTTTTCTAGAAAAAATAATTTTTTAATTGTATAAGTTGTTTTTTATGTACTATTTTTGTCTGTGATAAAAGTCTATATATTCTATCTACCATGGCCTTTCACGACTATCATCAAGATAATTTACACAGCGTCAGCAACTGGTAAACTTGTATGGGGGCTGCAGTGTATGGGACATTTTTAAATGGATTAGACTTGCTACCTAGACCGTCTTCTCATCTAAATCTGGTCTAACCAGAGGAAAGAACATAATCAATAATAGTTATCGACGTATTCTAGATGAAGCATGTCGTTTTACCAGGACAGGTGTCTTGATATTCGCGTTTTATTTTCTGAGGATGTCAAGCGACATTTTTAAGCCGGTTAATTGTTGTGAGAGAGTCCCGCTAATAATTCATAGTTTTTTGACGGATGACTCGATGGAATCCCGAAGGTATGCATGCACCTGGCCAGCACTTTACACCGCAATGCAGCGCAAATTTGAGCTCGTTATAAATTGAATATGGCGAGCCACATAACTTGTAGAGAATAATTGCCACTGTTTATAAACGACAATGCGTGGACTAAATATAACAGGTTTAGTACACGATAATATGTTTATTCCTTTCGACGTAAACGACCATAAGTCTATTTATGTAAGTACTAAAACTTCTTGCTAAAGCACCGACCGTTTCTTAATACACAAAAAAATACTATTATGTTCGAAACAATTATTTGGCAAACATTCTTCAATAAAACGCACGTCAGTGTTTCGACACTAGAACATACCAATGCAACCCAATTTCGGCAGCGATTTAAAGTTACCTAAATAGTCACTGATGAAATACACAGGTGCATAGAACCACATGGAACGCAGTTACAGACACGATTTTTTTTTGAAACTGATTATAATAGCACGTAGCTCCCTATGGGCTTTCACTAAGTATTGTTCCCCTCGGTAGTTACCTAAAATTGGTTTGGTTGAACTCGAACTGCAGTCGCCATAAAAACCGTGAAAGCACATCGTAAATGTTGATGCGTCGCTTGCATAATACGTGCAAATGTTGCACAGAAGTGTTTGTTTAATTACTATGCTCTAATATCTTAGTAAGCCATCTACTATGATTTCGATGTTACTATAAGACTATAAGTTTTCTTTATGTAATAATTTTGGAATATTTTACATGTCAATGTGATGCACCTACTGCGGTTAGAATTATAGAGTTGTTCGGATAAGAAAGTGGTTTTGCTTCCGAATCGGTTTCACAACGGATATTATAACCAATCAAGCCAAATTCCTTTACAAACTTGTATTTATCAGATCATTTTCACACACTTATTAAATTCAGTTAACTTTCGTAAACTTTATCTAACTGATTACGCTTTTTTCTGGTCACAGTTCTCATGGCCTCTAAAAAGAAGATGCATATGTTCAGTTCTCTAGCTGCGTAGTGCGTAATGAGATCAATGTAAGCCAGCAATGACACACTTATGTAACCTAGTGATTACAAACTACACCCTCTTACGCAGCACAATTGCAGACTGCAGAGGCAAATTGGATTATAAGCCTTGCGTGCGCAACACGTTCAGGAATCAATGCAAGCACCGTGTAAATACGACCTAGTTGCGAGTCTGTCATGCGCACGTCAAATTTTTTTTATTATATAAGTTATGGGCTTAATAGCAAAACAGTTTTTGGTATTGATAACATTTGCTTGCATGGATGCTTAAATTATTTAGCAGATAAACTAAATTAATAAGAAATGACAATTTCAAATATGTTCGCTTCACAGGAAAATTAAATTAGAGAAACAAGCGGCAATAAACCCTTCTGTTCTGGTATTCTCTTTTACAATTTTTGTTGACAGAACACTCCTTATTCTTGCTGCAATACAAAATATTTTAGACGCTAATGAGCCTTGAATAGAATAGTTTAACCCCATCTGGTATGCCGGTTTCGAAATAATAACATAGCAAACATCCCATTACACTATAATTTAGATTGTAGGGCACAGGATATCACCAGTGTTGCAAGCCTCGCTACTTCCACGACGGTCGATTGCAAAAGGAAGCGCGCGCGCATCCAACGCTGATAAACATGATTTATACCCTGATAAGAACCTAATTACGTGTATCTAATGCGTTTCCAACGATTATAACTTAAGTAAGTTCATTATGGGCATATTAATACCGATGTAGCTCTTATAGCCCATCTTCACATCTGACTGCGGATATTGTGAGATGAGGAAGCGAGCACGGAAATAATTGCAGAAACATGTTAATTTATTAATTTAAGTACTAGATTTGATAACTGATACAGTACACGTTAGATAAGTGAACACGGTGTGGTGAAGGTAGAACCTAACGTAAGCATGGTCTCCGATCGTGACGAGGAAGTATGTCATGCTTAAATGGCAGACAGAAGACACAATTATGTCGCTTAGATAACCAGATTGCATTCATGAAATATTGAAGATGGACGGGACCATCTACAAATAAATAACTGAAGAATAAACCATAGTTCTTTAATTTGTCAAAAAAAACCGACATCAATAAGAAAATCTATAATGTTGCTGAAAATACCCAAACCGCTATATTTACCCATGCTTATTACATTTTGAATATTTCCTTGATTTATCATGGATTTTATCATCATAAATGGGCATAAAAGCAAGCAAACATTATAAAGAGAAAAAAAAACCCAACCGCAACTTTAAATTTAAGGCATAACACGTAAGGGACGCCTTGAGGGACACACTATTACATTATTTCATTCCATTAAATTTTATTCTAATGATCCTGTTGCTGATGATGATGTGTAGGTAAGTATGATGATAAGTAGAAAGGGATATATTATCTTAGCCATTTTTGATGTCATCGCCCATGAATTTTGTAATAACGGAGAGTTTTGATAACCATCAGTGGTCTTCTTCAACAGTTCTACTTCACCAAATCATACTTTCTGAATGTAAATGCTTGACATTGAGCTAAATATTCCGAAATCACCATATGTTTACCTATAGCAATTTGAGGAGTTTCCTCGATTCCTCATGGATGCCATCATCAGAATCAGGGTTTTGAAAATGGGACCTAATTCTAATTAAATTCGAACTTAAAAATTATTTCCAAATCGATTAATAAACGAAGGAATTCTGAGGTAACAAAGATTAAAAAAATACAGACTTGAGGACCTCCTCGTTTTTGTAAGTCAGTTAAAAAGTAATAACAAAACGTAAATTTATTCAAATCGTCTAATTGAAGTTTGTCATGCTTATTTCAAGTGCCACAGCACAAAAAATTAAACTCAATTTTTAAGAATCTGGACTGGTCAGTTTATAAGAATCGCACATGGTCGACGCACCTGACGAGAGCCAAGAACCCAAATTGAAGATACAATTTTTTTATAAAATAATTATTGCTGGACAATTCACACAGCATCATCTAGCCTAGCCCCATGCCAAGCAGAGCTTGGGTTATGGGTGATAAACTTAATACATTATAATACATAGATAAATATGTTTTTATTATATATAGAAAGACATCCAGAACACCCTGAACAAACATCTGCAGATCATACAGGCATTTGTCCTGAGGCGGGAATTGAATCCGCAGCGCCACAGAGCAATTATGTCGCTTTGTTATCTGACACTAAGGCGGACGGAAGCAAAACAATTGAAGCTAAAAATCACCCGCAAAAATACTACAAAGAAGTAACTGCAGAATTTAACAGGTGTATATAAAATCACTTTCAAATTTCTACATCCAACATGTTCAGCCAACAATTCAGATTCAGTTGCCCTTTGTTTGAGCTCAATCGAAAGAGGAAGTCGAGATATGAATGTTGCAAGTGTCAACAAAAACAAATAAAACGAAAATGGCAAGGTGTAGGTACAAAAGAAATTTTGTTTTTACAACGTAATTGGCTTGACAAATACGTACGTTGATTTATTTCATTGAACTGTAACCTTGATTAAATTCTTATTTAGGTAATACCACGTAATATATAGCAACGATATTACTACACATTCTCGTTACTACATCTGTGTATCATTTGTTTTTGTCGTCATCATCATCTCAGCCATAGAACGTCCACTGCAGGACAAAGACCTCCCTCATGATTTTTCGAGTACCTACTGATGATGGAGATTGTTGCCATACTCGCAACGCTTAGCATGCGGGTTGGCGAGCGCAGTACGGGATGTTGATACATGGAAAGACGCTTCTGCTCATCTTTCCGGGTTGTCCCTTGGCTGATTATCACTGCATCCACGGGTAATAGAAGAGAGGCAACATTCTACTACCGGCACTCCACGGCATGATTTGTTTACGTAACATTATACTCGTATACAACTGCGATCTGATCAGATATTATTAATGGACACAGCCACTTTAGGCGGTGCGAAGGCTGCTGCCTTAATTGAATCGAATCTAATAGGATATGTTGTATTTGCCGTAACATAGACAGCTAAGTGTATAGAATTGTGATTGAGTTTTATTGGCGATATTGAAACTCATTCAGTTTCAGACGTATTGACCTGTTATTTTCTTTGTATACAGGTTATGCACAGACGTACCGGAAATAATAATGCAGGTTATTTTTGAGTGATAAGTAAAAAAGTTACTAATAAAAACAAAGTAAAATTTTGACAGATTTTTTTTGATGCTTAGTTGTTTTTGCCTAGGACGGACGGTACGCGGGGCATCTTCCTATCGTTGAATAGTCTATTTGCTGTATTTTTACAACGTGGGTACATGCAAGGGGTAGGTATTTATATATATTTATCTTTCTGTTGTTATTTTTATATTTAAGGTGTGCAATAAAGCATTTTCTATCTATCTATCTATCTATAGGTATAGGCTTTTTTGCTACCTACGTACTGGCATTCAATTTCGTGACGTTGATAGTCTACGACAACGACTGAAAGATGTTTTATGCAAAGGATATATTTTTTCAACCGACGAAAATGGAGGAGATTCTCAAGTCGACGCGCATATATGTATGTATATTATACTAGCGACCTACCTATTACCTGCCCCGGTTTCGCACGAATGCAATGCTGATACTATATATACTACAGAATGTCTTTAGATACAACGTTCACAGCTTTTTGTCATAAGATAATACAAACATGTTTTCTTTAGAGGTTACTCTTGAAAGAGTGACATATAATTTGGCCATGTGAAAAACACACAACGCTCAAATCTAAGCCTGTAACGTTGAAAGTTTGACCCTGCGATTTATTAATGGTCATTATAAAATATATCTTTACCGGAGATCGTAGGCGTTTAAGTCTCTGTATTCGGTGTCTATTCCTATCCTGGCTCAGGCGAGCCTCAAGCTCTACAGACAATTCTCTGGCTCTCTGAACTCTATGTCTATCTCTCAGCACTATATTTATCCCGAAGCTGGCTAAGGCGAGCCTCACGTTCCGTTGACGATTCTTCATCATCTTGCTGAACATGCTCTTCTGGCATTCACTGTACTACGACCTGTGTTTGACCGACGACGTCTTCCAGACATGACTTTATAATTTCTGTACAAAAACGAAGTTCTTGTTTGAACTCACACCTTAAAACTATACAAATTATGTATTAACTATTTATTATATTATATTATTATTATTAGATTTTGAACAAATTGCCATGTTATTAGTATGTGCTGTAGTTAAAAATATTTAACTTATTATTCGTTTAAACAAAAGATTATAAAGCACAATGTTTTTAAGGTACCTAATTGGATAAGGATCAATGCTGTATCATTAAAATCGCTTCGTAAAAAAGCCATTAATGGCTTCTCGTAAATTAAAATTAAGGGATAAAAATAGTTATTGTGGGTTATCCCTAAGAGATAGACATACCATCCCGGACTTTTTTGTAGACCTTTTTAAGGTGTACAATACTGTACATTGTTTTGATCTATCTCGTAGGGTTATCCAGCGTTTGCCATATAAGCGCAAAAAAAAATATTTATTTACGACACCACATTGGAAACCTCTAAGATTATCAGTGATTCTCTACTATATATGTATTATGCATGTATTATATATAAAAACCTTCCTCTTGAATCACTCTATCTGTTAAAATTAACACAACATCAAAATCCGTTGCTTATTTTTAAAGATCTAAGCAAACATAGGGACAGACAGACAGCGGGAACGACTTTGTTTTATACTATGTATTGATATTTCACGCATAACTTCTTACAGAGTCGTCCGATTTTGCTAATTATTTTTATATTGGAAAGGGCGCTGGTCCCATATATAACTTTGGACCTTAAGGGTAGGAAAACAGGGGATGATTAAGTGTTCACTCAATGATTGTAATGTAATAATAACACATAACTTTGCAGATTAGTCCAATTTTGATAATTAAAATATTAGAAAGAGTAGGTATATAACCGTTAATAGCTAAAGTAAACCAGGTAGCTATAGTACTATGGAAACCAGATGATTGATAGAATACTTAAATATATTTACATTAGTCATCCGCATTGTTAGTAAAAACTTTTTACCAATAAAACTTTACCGCCGACAAAACTGACAAGCAAAAAATAATAAAACTTTTTAGGGTTCCGTACCTCAAAAGGAAAAAACGGAACTCTTATAAGATCTTATAGGATCACTTTGTTGTCCGTCCGTCTTTCTGTCAAGACCCTTTTTCTCAGGAGCGCGTAGAGGTATCAAGTTGGAATTTATATGAAATACTCAAGTCTACTGTCCCTTAGAGCTGTGAAAAAATCAAACTTCTAAGCCAACGCAATCAAAAGATACAGCCGTTTATGCTGCAAATTTTCGCAAATTTTGGACACTCGCAAGGGAATCAAAAATTGCGAAAACCGTACATTTTTAGTTACATCATATAATAAAAATATTTTTAATAATTTTTAACTTACTACCCCTTTCCTCATGAACGCGTAGAGGTATTACATTGAAATTCATATCAAAAACTCAGGTCTTATATACCTACAGGTTTGTACGGAACCCTCGGTGCGCGAGTCCAACTCGGACTTGTCCAGTTTTTTTTTATTTAATCATAATAACTAAGTTTTTAAACTAATGTGAGTATACCTCAGTATTAACAATTACTGAGGTATACTTACATATGCGGAAGCATAACAAAGCGGTCGACTAATATAAATGTATTCAAGTATGCTATCAATCCGATGTAAGCCAGACTTGCTGTCTTTGTACTCTAATGTTTGTACAACCAAAAAATTAAGCTACTCTAGACAAAATATTTTCACCAATAAGCAAATAGGAACATTACGGGCTCTTCAAGAATTTGAGGTTAGTATGTAACCGCTGACCCGCATTCTAGACAATGGTTCTGTGACATATTTTCGGCATCTGTACAAATATTGCTTGCCTACATATAACATCGTTTTAATTACTATTCATATTTAAGAGAGGTAATATTTGTTAGTAGTAAGTAGTTTGCGTCTTTCCGTGTATCAACATCGCACGCCAACACGCCTGCCAAGGGTTGTGAGTATGGCAACAACCCCTCACAGTCTCTACTTGGAGATTCATGAAAGAGGCCCATGTCCAGCAGTGGATGTCCAATGGCTGGGATGATGATGATGATGAGTTACGAAGATCTACACATACGATTTAATTTTATTTTTTTTCTAGTAAGTATTTTAATAGACTTAAGGAATGGAAACGACTGAATACTATGCATGCAAAGCCGCGGACAAAAGCTAATTATACAAAAATATACTTCATTTTAATGGAAAAAGGTAAAGGAGCATACATACTACCTACATAAAATATAAAAGGTAAAACTCATGACATTGCAACATCATGGTGTGCATCAAATTGAGTACAAAGCTCAAAAGGTTGTAAATTGGGATCACCGGCCGACCCAATAAAAGTAATCTTCTTCACATTGACAAAACCAATGTGGGGTGGCGGAATGCGATTAATTTTGTTTTGTGAACGACACCTTCGTTCTGAATTGCTGCGAATTTATGAATACCTCTATATCCATAGGTATCAAATTAGTTAAAAAACAATTCAGATTCACAAAACAAAATTAATCGCATTCCGCCACCCCACGAGGAATTTAACGTGAAAACGTAATAACGCCACCCCGCATTTCGCCTTGTATATTCATAGCCCGAATTAAAATGCCAAATGGGTAAAGTTGTGCTTCTGTTTGTAGCTATTAGGGAGCATCATGTATCCAACCGACACATTTGGGACGTGTCACGGCTCAACAATTAACTTTATAACATTTTATACATGTAGCAATATGTCCACAAATAACCGTATTGCAGCCAGCGTTCATGAAGTATCTAACTAAACGCAAAAAAAAACATTTCAACATGAACTATGAATTTTATGATGTGAAACATCTTAGTGCGGTTAGACAGATCGCGGATGACACTCGCTAAATTGATTAGTTGACAACTCCTAAGCAAGTAGATCTAGATACTAAGATACAAGGTGTCCCAAGAAGTAGTGATACAATAAAGCTGGGAGGTAGTGGACCTCGACGGCTATCGGAATCACCCCCATGTATGTTCTTGTTATTGTTATGTGTTATTTTTTGTATTTTCGGAGTTATGATATTTTTTTATTTTTTTTTATCTAACGCCGAGTACGATGAGATTTTTATTATGGTGACATGAATTATAACTCCGAAAATACGAAAAATCGCGGAACATGCATGGGGGTGATTCGGATAGCCCCTGACATAACTAACTTTGTTAATCCTTCACATCTCCACCGCGTGACCCATGACAGCCAACATAACTTTTTTCTATAGATAAATTTTTAAAGCGTGACTGTAAAACAATTTTTATGTATTTTCGGCTTTCACTTTTGATACAAGGGTTAGAGCAGACGTGCTTGCTGCAATAGTGGAACGAGACACTGCGTACTTTGGCTTCTTCAACGTATTTTATCGCGCTCGAAGCGGGGAAGGTATGGAAAGTATAATAATTAAATCTGACCCTGACTATGAATTCAGTTGTCGTTAGAGAAATTATAACGTTTTTGTTTAGTTAACATTATTTGTTTACATGACACATCGCATAATCATCAATTAAACGTGACCGGGTCAAGACTGCACTCATACATTACACGTACTATGTCACTACATAGGTACTTTTGTAGTGACATTGTGTTCGTTCTACACAATGTTTGATAATAATTCTGCAATCTCGTACGCCCCCAATAAAACTGCCTGCTTCTTTTTAATTGTAACCAAATTGAAACTAACAAATCGGCGAGTGACGGCTTAAATTTTCTGTGGATTTTGTGACTATTATAGAGCGCGGTCGACACAGAAACGATAGTGGATTGTCTCCACCAAACCAAAGTACCTAATATAAGTAAACCATTCCGATATTGCCTCGAACCCTTACAAGCTTAGGCTCAGCGCAGACAGAACGGAGCGCAGCGGAGAGGATTTTATTAACGCACTTGAAAATAAACTTAAAAATTATTACAATAAAGTGCATAAATGCTTGAACCTGACAAAAAATGCTCGCGCGTCCTCGAAGATACGCGGGAATCGCCGCGCGGCTTTTTGCACTTTATTTTAATAAAGTTAAAGTTTATTTTCAAGTGCGTCAATAAAATCCTCTCCGTTGCGCTTCGTTCTGTCTGCGCTGACCCTTACAGTTCAAGCTACATAGGTATAACTATCGGCAAGTTTGTAGGTAGGTATGTACGTATCATAAGGCACGTGACTGAAATACCACCGTGAAAGCCTGTAGAACGTGCTGCAAGAACGTGTCTACGGCGGCTCTTCTATTAATCCCTCGGGATATTGGATTCATATTAGATATTTTCCGAGGTAGTTAGTGGTTCACATGATACAAATTTTGTGCAATCATATAAAGGTAAATTTTGTTTTCCACCTAAAATTATTCATGATGATTAAGACCATATACGAGGCAAGTGTAAAAAGTCTTCGTAAAATACTTACGTTACGAAATACCTAATCATAAAATAACAGGTTTTTATACATAGTCACTAAACCGTAACCGGACAAATAATTGAAGCAATATTTACCTATAGGTACCGCCGGCATGTTGTGTAGAGTGTTTTTGTGGTTATCGGTTTTCAGGATGATCAATGTTTTTCAATAATTTTAATGCAAAAACCAAAATGTAACTATATGTTTGTCAAATTCATTAGCCGCAGGTTTCCACGATCGAGGTTGACACAAAGCGAGCCTAACCAATAATAGTGAAATATCAAAATAAAATACAATATTTTTTTATTTGTCACTAAACAAAAACTTCGGTGACAAAATCTTAAATGTTGCTGAAAATACCCAAATCGCCATGTGTATGCTTATTACATGTTTTCCTTGATTTCTCATGGATCCCATCATCAGAACTAAGTTTTAAAAGCAAGCAAACATTATTAAGTGAAACAAAAAAACGAAATCGCAAGTTTAAGTTTAGGGCATAAAAGCCTTGAGGATTTCCAGTACACACTATTACATTAATTCATATTCTATTAAATTTCATTCCAATGACCTGATGCTGATGATGATGATGTGTAGGTAAGTATGATGATAAGTGGATGGGGATAAATTATCTTAGCCATGTTTCGATGTCGTCACCCGTAAATTTTGTAACATTCAAGAGTTTTGATAACTGTGGTCTTCTTCATCAGTTCCACTTTACCAAATTATACTTTCTGGATGCAATTCTGGGCTAAATATGCCAAAATCTCTATATGTTTACCTACAGCATTTGAGGAGTTCCCTCGATACCTCATGGATTCCATCATCAGAACTGAGTTTCAAAAAATTGGACTTAAATCAAAGTGTATCTATTCGAACCCAAGTTTTTTTTAAATCGATCCATGCACGACGGATGTCTGAGGTAACAAAGATTAAAAAGATTGAACGAAGAAGAAAAAACAGCAACTTAAGAACTCCTTTTTTTTGAAGTCGGTTAAACATGCACAAGAACACGTGGATAAAAAACACGGCGATATCTAATAAACATTTAATGTAAAAATTGAGTGGCAAAATTGAAGAGTAACTAACATATGCGTTAGCACGTTATTTTCTACCTTTATCTCGTACGAAAGCCCAAACACGAGCATCTCTGGTACGTGACTTAGATAACTTCAGTCGGCAAAGTCATGCTTTGCACGATAACAAGCCAATACGTACTCGTAGGGGCTTCATCATCAGCTCCACTTCAAAAACCGATATTGGTGTTCCGTAAGTTCTCTAAAACCCGTTTGAAAAATGATTAAACTGTGAAGAATATTTTATTAAGTACCTATAATATCAACCCAACAATTTAAAGTATTTACGCTATTAGGTATTCACATAAATCAATTAATGTACTTGATTACGATATTATGGCCATTTTTACCAACAAAATTACATTTGAAGATCATTTAATGTAAAATATGGGATTATCGGGTATTTATCGCGTAATTACCTTTATTTTATTCCCGACGACAGTCTCAGATTCAGTCTCCCCGCGACCACGACCAGGTGCAATCCGGTCGAAACGTCGGGAATAAAATAAAGGTAATTACGCGATAAATACCCGATAATCCCATATTTTAATAATGTGTTGTGATCGCGAAAGTTTAAAAAAGACTATTTAATGTAAACATGATAACATATAAATTGGCTTGTTAGAACTTAATCTTCTTTTTTCATTTATTAGGTACCTGTAAAGTTAGATGCGTCATTGGTACGAACAGGAAGTCTAAATTTCTATGGTTCGTTGGACCTTTAACAATGGAAAATCAAATATTTTATATACATATCACAAACTATTTGATCCCACGCGGGATAAAAACGTGTGATGTATCAGACAATAGTATACTTATGTCATCATCGTTTACTTTAGTATTACCTAGCAAGTTAATCGTTCCAGTTTCTCACATAACGACAAAGAAGACGAGTCAAAATACTTGAGGTTACGACCTAATACAAAATCACACTAAGCGTGTCTACTCTAGCCATAATATTATATATATTATGATTATGATCGCACACATAATCTTGCGGAAACAATGCAGGTTGGTAAGCAGGTCTTGCTTATGTGTATTATTCCTTACACTCATTTTTGAACAGGCCTTTTTCATATATTTACAGGGTCAGCAAGTGTTAAATCATAGAAGAAGAAGAAGAAGAAATACATTTATTAGACACACACACTAAACTTAAAAATAACTATGGTAAAAAACTGATTTCTAATTTTAATCTAGGAGTACCTACCCAGTTAAATATTCTGCGACATAGTGACAAATAGATGGTAGGCAGCTCACTCAGCGGGTCAAAGCAGAATGAATACTATTTCAAGTAATGAGTTGTGTGAGTCCAAAGGGGCCTGACTCAGCATTATGCTCCCACACATAAGGAATGCTAGGATGCGCTGGTTTTCAGTCAGACCCTAACCCATACCTAAATGGATTGGACCCTGACGCATACCTAAAATGGATTGGATTACCCAGCAATTAATGAACGAATGAATATACATTTACTTGACTCATATTATAGCACAGAAATAAACCGATGCACACACTAAGAAACATATCAAGAAAAGGTAGTTTGTTGAGAAACCTCTTAAGTTATAGAGAACAGAAGAGGAAACATGATTTGCCATCTTATATGAACAGAAAGATACTAATCACAAACGTCGTAGAAGGAAAAGTGTAGAAAAAGAGAAGACCAAGAGTTTGGACCTGGACAGAATTATATGGAGAAGGAGAAGCGTTGTCGACAAGAGAACTTTAAAATAAAATATGACAGAAAAACTATGCAGATTTCTATCACAAAGTTTCAACTGTAATAGCGATACCTATTGTTTGTTCATTCTAATATCAAAATGTAGAGTTCCATACAAAAAAAACACTTTTACTTCAGTAGGTAGGTAGTCATATTCCTGTCTATAGTTAATACCATTTTCATCATCTACGTGGCAGGTTAATTAGACTAGTCTATTAGCCCTTCTGTTCAAAGCACACGCAGGTACGACATTTAGGCATACAAAAACTCAAAACTACGAGTACTTTCCGTTCTAAATTATAACCCAAAAGTCGTGTAAACCCGCACACGTCGGCTTCATTCCGCAAATTCCGTAGTAATTCGGATAAATGGGTAGCTATTTACGTTTTACAACGAATTGGACATGAAGCCGGCAGCGCCCACTTCTGGCTCGTTATCGAATCAGACTTGATGATTTTGAGGAATCCCTGCCACAAACGTAACTGGACATGCAAATGATATATTGCTAATTTCTTCTGTAGGATGACCATTAATATGTTAGTGTTTTCTGAAATAAAACCGGCCAAGAGCGAGTCGGACTCGCGCACCGAGGGTTCTATGCTATCATACAATATAATTATATGATAAAGGCGGTTTATTTATTATTAAAAATGGCTGTCAACGTTCTCCAACAAATTTTGTTGAAGAACCTTGACAGCGCCATCTCTTGTCTGATAGCGGAACTTATGTAGATTTTTTATACTTTCGATGATTTCTACAAAACTATTTAAATAAGGAAGTTCGTTATAATTTTCCTGTAGTCTTTACATACATTTCTATTACCTATAAAAGTTTCAGCAGTTTATCTCCGCAAACTTCGGAGATAAAGGGGTGGAATGGTATTTTTTTCATCATCTTTGTGAATAAGTCGAAAACTATACAGCTTAAAGGAAAACTAAAAACTGTTTATTAAAGTGCAAATGAAGCCCTTTCATATTATGATACCCCACATGACCAAGTAACATCACAAAAAAATTTTAAACCACCTTCCCCCCCCCCCCCCCCCTTCTAAAATACTATACAAATTGGAGAGTTCGCTATAATTTCCCTGTAATCTTTACATACCTCTACATTTCTTTAAGCTGTAAAAGTTTCAGGGGCTTATCTCTGCAAACTTCGGAGATAAGGGGGAACGGTATTTTTTAACATTTTTGTAAATAACTCGGAAACGTTACCGCTTATTAATGTACAAATGAATACCTTTCATATGATACCTCACATGACCTTGTAACTTCACTTAAAAATGTTGAGACCCTTTTGTCCGCCCCCCCTTGAAGTCGTAATAAGAATACTTTTCAAACATTTTATATATTCCATAATAATGAAAACTCGTTATCTTATGTCATTTTGAATTTAAAGTCGATAGCATCAGTAGTTCTCAAGATAACAATTTGTGACAGACAGACAGACAAGGCCACACCACAATTTTTTCCATATTGACCCGGAATCCTAAAAATGGGTACCACCTCACTGATGGCGTACATAGGTGTACTCATAGAAACGCTGATGAGAGAGGAAGTTATAAAAATAACTATAATCCTAGAAATTGTGATAAGATCAAAAAGGAAGGCTTCTGGCAATATCCACGGGATCACAGGAATCTAATAGGGTATTAAGGTTCCGCCTAAAGTAAGGCCTTTTGCATCTATTATAGATGATTTATACAGCGTCAGCAACTGGTAATCATGCTGTACGGGGCGCTGCAGTGCCTGGGACATTGTTAGATGGATCAGGCTTGCCCAGCACCTATACCATCCTCTCAGCTTAGTCAGCTATTATTCAGAGGAAATAACAGGTCAATACGTCTGAAGCTAACTAAGCCGCGGGTTTCCTCACGATGTTTCCTTCACCGTTACAGCACGTGTTAAGTGTGCACATACATTTTTCAAGAAAGAAAAATCCATTGGTGCACTGCCGGTAACGAACCCACGACCTTCGGATTGAAAGTCAGGGGTACATACACCGTGTTGGTTCTGCCTAACAAACTAATTATTCAATCTATTTTATGTGCCAATAAATGAGGCCTTGAATTAAATAAATATGTAGGTACATTATTGTGTCAATAAAACGGAAATGAACGAGGAAGATACCGTGGCTTGCGCGTCTTAGGAACAGAAGTCCCCGGAGTCTGTATTTCACCAAGATAAGCACAACGTATAAAGGCTGTGAACACGATAAATAATGATGGGCCATAAAAATAAGTTTTATGCCTTCAAATATAGATTTCGATTTACCAATTAAAGGGATGTTTAACATAATTTACGAGGTCCTATAAAACTGATAGGTACTTAATTTTGTAGCCACTGCATAATTATTGGTAGGTAATAAAGTTTGCCGTGATGTGCCGGCAGTAGAATGTTACCCCTTCTCTCATGCGTCTTTCCGTGTATCAACATCCCATACTGCGCTTAACAACCCGCCTGCCAAGCGTGGTGAGTGTGGCAACTACCCCTCATGGAGATCCATGAGGGAGGCCTGTATTCAGCAGTGGACGTTTTATTGGTTTTACGCCTGAAATTATGATGATGATGATGAATAAAGTTTTACTATTGAAACCGCAGTCAAGGGAAAAAAACTTAAAAAGCTAATGCTTAATAGTTCCTATTTGACTACATGCTTTCAACGTAAACCAGATTTAAAAATAATACTTTTTAGTTCAAACCCGGCTTTTCCAAAGACACCGATGCTGTAGGTAAAAGTTAATTTGTAAGTTGCAAGTAATTAAATAATAAACATGAACGCACTAAAACTTTATTATTATTACCGTATTAATTAATATTAAAGTTGCGTAATTAAATTTTAATAACCGCAAAGTGTGAGCTCATCGTGAATGGAAAACTAAGGCTATTCATTGAGAGTGTAATGAACATAACCATTTAAGTAATTATATGAGTAGTGACAGTAGTCACTACTACTGGAGTAAGTAACTAGTAGTAACTAGTAAGTAACTAGTAAGTTCCTATACCCGGCTTTTGGTAGTAAGAACTATAGTAAATAGTAAATTTTAACATAAGCTTTGTTTATATTTTTAGGGATCGCTTCCCAAGCCGACGCAGCGAAGAGGAAAGAATGGGCCAAAAAGGCAGATCACACCATCAGACGGAAGGAGCTCTGAGGTGAAAAAAAAAATAAAAAATACAGACGACTTGAGATCCTCCTTCTGAAGTTTTCGAACAAACATTTTTCTTTCAGTGAAAAAAACGTAACCAGTTACGCGAACTTTCATCAACATCTTAATAGTTTTTGATGAGGCAGATGAATCTCAAATTTAATTTAAGTGGAGAATCTCTGAATTTAATCATTACGTAATAACAAAATAAGGTATAATTTTTTTTTTAAATAACTGGGTACTTAATATAATTAATAGAATCAGGCATTACTTTCCGGAAATACATATGACAGTAAAATGCAATGAAAAATATCTAGTTTTAATTCCGCTAATACTGAGATGCATATGCACCTCTCCTCTCTGCGGGCGGGAGAGCGGTGCATATGCATCTCAGTATTAGCGGAATTTAAACTAGATATTTTTCATTGCATTTTATTGTAACTGGGTACTTACTTTCCGAGTTTAATAACTAGGAAAGTACCTATAGTAGAGTACTATTATTTTTCCTTTTTTTATTGTCTGAATTAACTAGGTACTAGGTTTTTCATAAATATATGAAACGGTTGCAAAAAATTGTTTTCCTCTCGAAATAATATGACTTTAGTGATAATTTTAAGGGGTGCGTACGTAGTACAATAAGGAACCCTTATAGTTTCACTTTGTCTGTCTATCTATCCGTCTGTCTTCGGCTTTGCGAAGAGACTAGTCCTAAAAAGCTGTAATTTTACAAGCTTTTATTTAACTTGCCCTGTATGTACATATGTATGTATGTAACTATATTTGTTCGCGGAATCTTGCAACTCAATTTTAAAGCAGATATCTTCAACCAATTGAGCTGAAATTTTGTACACATGTTTACTTTCGATGACATTGCATGGTCAGCTATGTGACGTCACTCTGAATCCAACATGGCGGAACACCTAAGATGGCGGACTAGTTATTTTATATGTACTCCTATAATATGAGTATAAAACGAAAGGGCTTGCTGGGAATAACTCAAATAATGAAATGACGTCACTCTGAATCCAACATGGCGGAACACCCAAGATGGCGGACTACTTATTTTAATGTCCACTTATAATATGGGTATCAAATGAAAAGGCTTACTGAGAATAACTAATAAGAATAAGAATAAGAATAGTTTATTTTCAAAATACTTAAATGACATAGGTAAGGTACACTTGCATATTAATCATTAATCACTAAGTACTACGCTTAAATTATGTTACTGTAATAAGTTACAAAAAATATACAAGGTATAAAAATAAAAATAATATATGACGGTACCCATCCAGTTAAAAAATCTATACTCCCCGTGCTAGTTTGTAACTGTGTTACGGCGAAGTATGATTCTCGTTCCTTAGAGATACGGTTCATATTAGCTTGCATCAAGTCGTCATCATCGGTCGCAGCGAAGCGACTAAGTTGCAAGTACAGATAACAGATACACTTCAGGACAACGAAATTGGTGTACAGTTTTCGCAAAATATCGTGGATTAGAAAATACTATAAAAATTAAACAAATAAAATAAAATTAACGTTGCCTGAAAGTTTAGTTGTACAACATAATAAAAACAAAAATAAAATAAAACCTATGAATTATCGAGATTATGCCATGACAATTTTCCTTAAATCTGATTTAATTAAAGAGTGTATAAATAAATAATCAATCCATAAATTTATTTTAATTATAGACCTACATATATATTATAAAATATTATATTTAAATATAATATACCTACAATAAATCTTATATAGACGTACATTTAATTAAAATGATAAATATCTTTGATTATTGTGTATCTAAATATTGATACTCTTATTATTAATAAATAATATCATATTAATATATAAATATATATATATTTAAATATATTATATATATAATATTTATTTATTGAGACCGTAATATAATTTGTTCTGTTTTGTCATAGTCCAATTTGTTAAGGTAGTCATAAAGTGCTTTATTAACAAGAAATTTAGTTTTTTCATATAATGATATATCCTTACTAATCCGGTTGTATAGGTAAGGTGCCAGAGTATAGGCCAAGCCTTGAGCGAGTCTCGTTTTGCATGGAGGAACATGGAAAACATTATGTTTTCTTCTTGTGTGTGTTGTTTTGTGCATCAGTCGAGAATGTTGCCTTGTGACTATGAATTTTATGTATAGCTGTCTCACAGTCAATAGCTCAGTCTCCCGATATAGACATTTCGTAGGGTATCTAAATGGTTTAGAATTTAAAACTTTTAATATACAGCGCTGTGACCGTTCTACTTTGATCAATGTAGTCTTTTTCGCTCCACCCCATGCCGAAATTCCGTAGGATAATATCGATTGACAGAGTGAAAAATAAACTGTTCGATTTGTACGTTGATCCTTAATATCTCGATTTTTTTTAAATATTGGTATTAATTTACGCACCCGAGATTTTAAGCCTTCAATGTGATCCTTCCAACTTAAGTTTTTATCAACCGTTATACCAAGATATTTTATGTGGTTTGTCCTAGAAAATATATAGCAGTTACATATTTCGTTACTATTATCTAAACAATTATGTGCTTTTAGAATAAAATTTGAATCAGGCTGGGCACTGTTGTAAATACTGAATGTAATATATTTAGTTTTAGTATAATTTAAAGTTAGTAAGTTTAGATTTAGCCACTCAATAATATCACGCATACCCTTTTCGGCCGAGATACGCACTTCATCCCATGTTGAACCCTTGAATACTATAGCGGTATCATCAGCAAAGGTGGTAATTTGAGCATCATGTAGTACAGTATCACAAAGGCCGTTGATGTATACTAAGAAGAGCGTTGGGCCCAGCACAGAACCTTGAGGGACCCCAAAAACTACTGTCCCACTAGTGCTCAACCTATCACCCACTCGAACAGCTTGTGATCTATCAGTGAGATAGTCCGTGAAAAGAGCCAATGGGATTCCACGGACGCCTATAGACTCCAGCTTACGCAAAAGCAGGGGCACAGAGACAGTATCGAACGCCTTGGCTAGATCCAAAAAAACCCCGATACATTTTTGTTTATTATCTAAGTTATCGCCAATATGGAAGACAAGATTTTCAATAGCGTCTACTGTTGACTTTCCTTCACGAAAACCGAATTGGTTTTTTGAAAGTAGATCATTTGCTTCTAGATAACAGATGAAGCGACGATTAATAAGTTTTTCCAGGATCTTAGCCAAGGTTGAAAGTAGTGATATTGGACGATAATTTGTAATTTTGTGTCTTTCCCCCGACTTAAAGACTGGAATGACTATTGATTGTTTCATGCGTTTAGGAAATACTCCCGTCCTGAGGCTTAAATTGCATAGATGAGTAATAGGTAGGCACAGTAGGTCGGCGTATTTTTTAATAAATATTGAAGTTATTCCATCATAACCTGCGGATGAGGTATTTTTTAATGAGGAGATAACTTTTCTCATTTCAAAATAATCAGTTTCCAATAACATGAATGAATTTAAATGACTACAACTGGGTTTATACTCTTGAATTAGTTGTGCTTCTGATAAATGACCTTTTTGTAAAATATCTGCTGCAAGATCGTGACCAACCTTAATAAAACATTGATTGATATAATCAACAGATTCTTGTGGTTTGCTTTTAACTTGTAAAAGAACTTCAGAAATTGACGATTTTTTGTTATTATCAATACAACAAATGCGCTTAATAGAAGTCCAAGTTTTTTTAATATTATTTTTATTATTTAGTATATCAGCCCTATTATATTCAGTTTTAAGGTTATGGAGAATGTTATTGCAATAGTTCCTATAGCGTCTGTATATTAGTGCTAGTTTTTCGTCATTAGGTGACTTTTTATGCCGCCTATGCAGAGTGTCCCGAAATCTCATACACTTTAGCAAGCCAGGTGTTATCCAGGGCTGAAAGATAGATTTCCTATTCGGGACCGAATGAGTTACAGTAGCTTTTTTTACTATTTCAGTAATAACTCCAGTAAATAAATCCGTAGCTATGTTAGGGTCTTTAGTATGCAATAGCTCACTCCATTCGGTTTTTAATAAAAGGTCGCCTGCTAGTCGATAATTTAATTTGCTAACAAGTCTCTCAGATTGTTTTGGATTTATCTGTTCCGAATATGGAATGGCAAGATAGACACAACTATGGTCTGTGACTGATGATTCGCATACTGCAGTAAAAACTTTAGTATTTGATTTTACAAAACAGTGATCCAAACACTTATTTTCGCGTGTATAGAGTATGTGACCTGGTAAAAATGCATGAGTTGCGAGAAGGTCTAGATATTCATCAGACTTAGGGTCAGTACTTTCATAGCTGATGTCTATATTTAAGTCTCCTAATAAATATACATTAGGTACATGCTCAAGAGTTTTTAAAAGTTCATCTAACGAGTTTGAAAAAACAGTGGTCGATGCAAATGATGGGGACCTGTATAAACATATAAAAGAATAGTCATTTCCAACATTTACGACAAGTGTATCAGCGTCATTTATAGGAGGTTCATATACATACACATTTGGAAGGCTATTATGTACGTAGGTGACAACTCCACTGTTTTGGTTTATGTGCCTTGCAGTGTAAAATGAATCATAGTCAGTCAACTGAGGTATATTGTTACAGTTTTGTAACCAACACTCAGTAAAGATGATGATATCAAATACTAGATTACTTCTCATCAGAAAAACATTAAAATCATCATAATTTTTGTTGATGCTTCTAATATTTTGGACTATAACTTTAAGAAAAATCTTTGATTTTGTGTTAATGTCTTTGAAGTTACTTGGATCTTCAACCAGAAACGACTCGCCAGCGTTGATCAAAAGATCAACGTCAGCAGAAATATTATCTATGTCTCTGTTAGCCATTGTCAATTACATAACAATACCTCAAGAAATGAGATTTTAGTATTGTTTGGTTTTCATTGATGTTGTGTTCTGGTTGATTTAAGTACATTAAAAGTTGTAGAGTGTGCGACATCTTACAAAATATAAAACGGTCTGTCATATACATATATAATTGTATATATATAATAAGGTATAAGTTAGTATAAGGCATAATCTCAATTAAAGAAACACTGTAATAGGAAGGAGCATTTACGAAATAAAATAAGTGATGAAAAAAATTAAATGATGTCCCTCTCAATCTAACATGGCGGAACCTAAGATGGCGGACTAGTTATTTTTAATGGACTCCTACAATATGGGTATCAAATGAAAGGCCTTGCTGAGAATTACTGGAAAAATTAAAAACTCTAAATCCAACATGGCGGTATACTCAAGATAACGGACTAGTTGTTCTTAATGTACTCTTACAATATGGGTATCAAATGAAAGGCCTTGCTAAGAGTTACAGTAAAATTATATGATATCACTCTAAATCCAACAAGGCGGGCATGAGATTAACAGACAAGAAACCAATTGTCCAGTGATAACTAAAAAGTAAAAAATAAATTAAGAGAAGATAAACCGTGGGGTGCCGGCAGTAAAATGTTACCCCTCCTCTCCTACCCGTGGATGCAGTAAGAGCCTGCTAAGGGACACCTCCGGAAGATGGGTGGCAGCGTCTTTCCGTATATCAACATCCCATACTGCGCTCACCAACCCGCCTGCCAAGCGTGGTAAGTATGGCAACTACCCCTCATGGAGATCCATGAGGGAGGCCTTAGTTCAGTAGTGGACGTTTTACGGCTGAAATGATGATGATGAAGAGTAGTTCAAGTTACAGGTAAACAGGTTAATCTCGCGACAAGCTTTTTTATCACATAAATTGTGTAAAGACGTTTTAAGTTGTCATTAAACTTTGATGGAAAATGTTTATTTTATTATTTTTAGTTGGTACGTTTGAATAAAAGATTGTTTGTAAAAAGTTTTTTTTTTACTCTTAATTTATTCTTAAACATATAAAATAATAACGCCAAGATGACGATATAAAAAAATAATAAAAAATAAAAATACGGTATTTACTCACGTAAGCGGGAGATGAACTTTTGTTTATTTTACAACCATGGTGTATCGTCTATTACGTATTTGAAAATAATTTAGGGGTTGCAGAAATATTATTTTGATTTATTTATTATTATTTTTTCCAGCGTCACAGGACCCTGTGAAACTCAACTAAACTGGCTAACTTTATAAATCTAAATAATTATGAACTTAGTTTTAACCATGATTTTTCGTAAGCTGTACCTCTTTTAATTTAAAATAAAACTCTAGAAAGAGGCCTATTACTATACTGTTGTGTAGAGAAAAATATAACAGTCGTTATAAGTTTCCCACAGCTGGACAAATACCGGCTAAAGTAGGTTGGTACCAATCCCTTAGGGGCCGTCTCCACGAGCGAGCGAATCGCGGCGATGTTATCGTCGTGCCACGTATTTTTATAGCGCGGACTCGTCGCGATTCTCTCGCTCGTGGAGAAGGCCTCTAAGAGAGTGTATAGAAAGAAATACGTGGCACAACGATAACATCGTTGCGATTCCCTCGCTCGTGGAGACGGCCCCTTAGCTAACAGTTAATTAACAACGATGAAACATGTTGCGAACAACGAGCCAGCAGTAGAATTTTGCCCCTCCTCTATTGCCCGTGGATGCAGGATACCTCCAGAAGATAGGCAGCAGTATTCCGTGTATGAACATCCTGTACTGCGCGCGCCAACCCGCATGCCAAGCGTGTTGAGTATGGAAACAACCGCCTCATGATCAGTGAGTACTTTGAGATCCCATGACGAAGGTGAGATGACTGGCATCCAGCAGTGGACGTCCTACGGTCGATAGCTAATACATACCCTATTGCGTTTATTTTATTATGGGCCAATTTTCAATCCTCGGATAAACAGTCGGATATTGTCTATTTCTCTCTTAAATTCATCAATACCGTATTGTCATCTCACTCTCTATTCGTTGGATAAGTATTCAACCTTTTATCTGATGATTGAAAAATCGGACCTTATTATAAGATACCTAATTTCATAACTGATATCTCATAACTTTATTTGCTCCTGGTCAAATTGATCGATGGTGACAATATTATCAATGTTGTGCAGCTGCTCTGCTTTCTCGTGTTAATACGTGCCGAGGAGTTATCTATTATCGATGAAACAGGTATGAAATGTAGTAAGAAGAGCACATACTTCTTATCTAAGGAATTCTTGATTGTGATATGAACTAAGATCACGTAAATTAGTTTAAAAATTTTAACAATAAAATATAAAATAATATTTAAAATTAGGAATCTTAACTATACTTTTTAATATTTATTGTAGTCAGTCGCCTTAAAAGGCATCAAATCAAACCTATTTGCATTATTACTTCCCGGAGCCTCAAGGCAAGTTATTGGCAAATAATCTTCACTTATTCACTAAACAAATCATACTTTCTGATTGCAAATGCTTGTTTTGTTGCTAAAAATACGAAAATTGCTGCTACAAGCCTATGATTTTTGGAGAGGTCTTTCAATTTCTCATGGATCTCACCATCGAAAGTGGGTTTTGAACATGGGAGTTCTCAGCTAATGGTTTAAAAAACAGACGACTTGAGTACTTATTTGTAATAAAAAATACTGTATTTAGAGTTTTCACACATATAATTCTTTATTCTAGACAAAATTAATAGAGGAAAAACCAAATAATATATTTGAATTTTTGGTAAAAAAAAATACCTTTTAACCCTAATTTATCCTTTTACGAGTACCTATGTTATCGTTTTATTTTTTTATCCTGATTCGTAATTAAATTTTCTCAATATTATTTTGTCTTAATAATCAGCAGGATTGATATCGTTTAAAAGTTATTGTAATAGGTTAGGCTTATTGATAGAATAAAAAATATTGGGAAGAAACAGGTAAAAAATATAAATTATTATTATATTAATTGAGGACTTTTCTCGATTCCTCAAGGCTTGAATTGACATTCCTTATAAGACTCGAAACCTACCCTATTATACATAACCCTTAACACCTTTCTAGCAGGTATCTCCTAATGTGACAGATTTGGTTTGTTATGTTATACAGATTTATTGTGATGTATCGGAAGAATTATTTTACAATGCAATGTAGCAAATGTAGCAATATTCTGGAGATCGTATTGTGCGCGCAAGACGGGCGGGCAACAGCAGTGTCTCCGCAGTCGACGTTCAGTCGCGCCGCGCGCACCGCCGCCGCATCACCTACAGTTCCCGCATCCGATCGATCCGCACGTTTCTGTGATTAGCTGCGTGACTGTGTTGTGTTGTGATTAGTGATTGACATTGGATAAAGTTATTGAGTGTAGGTGAGTAGTTTTTTTTATAGATTACACCTACAAATCGTTGCTTTGCTTAAAATCGACGTAATTGTAATTTTATTTGTTTTGTATTTACTTCTTAATTTGTAAGATGATTGTCAATGTGCATTGACAAAATATACCATAACGTTGAAGTTATACTAAATCAACGATATGTGATTGGGGTGGTGTTCGTAAAAATAAAAAAAAAACGGAAAATATAGGCATTGACAATGTTACGCCCTAATTTTGAGCAAAGTGACATGAATATGAGGATAGCAAAAATGTAAGGAACAGCTGGTTTGAAAAGGCATGTTAAAGACAAAATATTATAATATCAAATTATAAATTAAATGATTACCTATGTACGTTCTATAGTAAATCTAATAGGAATTTTGTCTTACATTGCGTTGAAATAGAACATAAATTGATTTGCTTAGCAATATATTTTTCATCAGAAAAACTTTCACGAACGTGAACACCGCTAATGTTGTTAAAATGCAAAAAGTATATACGGTGCTTGCAAAACGAGGCCAAAAGACACGGTTTGGTTACATTTTCAATACAATTTCCTTTTTATTTTACTGTTATAAAAGTCTTCAACCAATACCAATTTTTAAATGAATAGATGAAAAACAAAAATGTCATTATTATTATGTACAAATACATATATGAGTAAATATGAGATCCTATGCGCAATATCTGCATATTTCAGATCTCAAAATGAAAACAACACAGAGCAGAAGCCAGACGGAAGGCGTTGCCGCTGATGCCGCATTTAACCCAAAGCTATATAAGGATATCTAGCTATTATAAGAACGTTAGTTGGATCGACACATGGTTTAATTTAAACATTAAAGAGAGCAGATGCTACTGATAAAACAAACCTAGTTTTAATGTACATTCCATTATCAAAGGTACAAGGCCGGCATTTGTCGGTATGTACTTACAACTTTATGAAATGTTATAGAAATGGAGAATGACTGGAATGATCATGTATATCTTGACTTTTGCAATCCTAACTAGTTAAAACAATAAACGCTTTATCCAAATAACAACTATTAAGCTCCATATAAAAAACATATGAACTTTTTTCATTCTATTATGAAAGGCAAAAAAATTACCTATGTATTTTTATTTCTACTATAAATGTTATTTCTACTTCATGATAATCAATTATTTCTTTATTCGTTACATACAAAAAAAATACAATAAAGAATGTTAAACGACATAAAATCTTATAACTGCACATGCAGGTACAAACATAAATACCCAGTACTATATACATAATGCATTATACTTATATGAATATTCTAGTTTACTCTTGCTTATCTTGGACGATTAAATTTTCGTATAATTATTTATAACTTGAGTCAGTGAAGTAATCTAAGAAAATGGTTTTACTCTAACAGAAAAATCGAAGCTTGTCTTGTCTTGTCTTTTTATTTTATGGCTTTTTGTATTTGGTTTTAGACAATTCCGCCAGTGTCAAGTTATTTAATAATTTTAAAATATATTTTAATAAATAGTAAAAGCACAATCGAGTGCTTGTCAATGTCAACAAAGAGATCGACAATGCATGCTTGCCTCGATTTTCTTGCAATTTTATAATGGGGTGTTGTATTTTTTAAACTTTCGCGATCACTAGGTACACACTATTAAAACACATTTTTTATTTATGGAAATAATAAGGGTAATTTACGCGATAAATACAGGGATAAATGTGTTTTAATAAGCTTGAACAGTCTCTAAAATATTTTTATATTCACAGAACTGGAAGGCTGAACTTAGAATAGGTACCTACTTAGAACGATACTTAAGATTGACAATTGAGCTATAATCTCAATCCCCTATTTGGGCAATAAAACGTAGGAAACTGAATAGACTATGAAGCTCGAAAATGGCGTCCGAACAGCCTAGTAAAGTATCATACTAGTAATTATAAAAACATCCAATATAACCTGTGCTGTGTAAAGTTCTTTATAGATATAATAAAATCCATGAGGTTTTAATATTAAATAAGTATAATACAATTTTCTACGTCGGTTCTGAGAAACATAATAATATACCAGTCTCTAACCAACCTAATGCTGAAATAAGTTCGTTTGTTATACAATGCTATAAATATTTTATTTATTTACCGAAACGATACCATGCAATCACAGTAAATCTCCTCTAATTTTATGAAAAACAAACCTAAGACTTATTAAACAGTACCCATTCATATCATTTAATAGAACGAGAACAGTGCTAGTTATTAGGATGCTAAATAATCACAATAAAAGCAAATTGAAAATATTAAAAACTACAATGAAAGCTAAAACCGGATTTGATAAAGTACTGTAATACATAGGATTATTTAAAGACATCTACGGAAAAATACTAAGTTACATCATGAATGGAATTAAATAAAATGCGTTTGTTTATTGAAATAACATATGTACATCAAACATTATTAATTTAACTAATTAAGTGTAATATAAACAATTAATAAAGTACAGATTTTGAGGTTACATTTAAAAATTTCCAAAGCATAAAAGTGACTGACAGACATCACATTAGGCAAAGCCTATACTGTACTGTATTATTTAAGTTGCTTATATCCTGTTTCGTGAGCACCTAAGATAGTTTAATCGTAATAGGAGTTCAGATCAACGCACATCAGCAAGTACATTACGTTAGATCTAACGACCCCCGCCTCTACAAGAGTTTATAATAAACACTCTGGCCTGACCGCGATTGCTTCTACCGAGAATCATCTGCTCTGCCGCAGATGTATGATAGGAGATGATCGTGCTACATCGCGTGCTTTCATTAATAAATCATTCAATGTTGTTACCTATATTTTTCGATCACAACAAGGGACTCGCTGAGCATTCAGTGTAATATGTACCATGTATCGTTCTAATGAAAGTAAAATAAATAATTTAAAAAAATAATTAAGCTGTTTTTCACTGGGCAGAATTCTCCAAATCTGTCCAGTAATCACTTTCTTTTGGGATATCTCAGCAATCTTCCATTTTTTAAGAGTCTGCACGGTCCTGGTGCAGGGCAAATTTGATATTAAAGAAGAGGAGAAAAAAGGGAGGCCCTTCTTTTCTTACATTAACCCAATAATATATCAAAATGTAAAACTGAAAATTTAAGGTGTTTATATTAAATTCGTCTAATTTTATCTCATGATGAGTTATAATTTTAATTTGACCATGCTCAGGTCAATATTTTAGGCAAGTATTTTTGAGCTTTGATGCACTGAGTTCATCAGAAGGCTTGCCTATTATCAATCTGATACATAATATTTAATGGAACAACGTAAACTTGGCGACTGGATTGAACAAAACCTTGAAACCGCAGACACCTTACCCGAGGTCGTTTATTAAGAACAAGACAAATTGACATTTTGAATGCACCGAATAAATGTAAATTGGTATTTTATTTAGTGAAACAAGACATTTTACTATACTTAATACACATGTTGTGAAAGACGATAATCAGAGCGAATCGCACTGTTTTTATAGTAAACCATTTGACGACTTTTAACCAACCATTCCAAAGTTATTTAATTTCACAACTCAAAAATAATAATGATAACAATGGCTATTAAGAATAATCCTGTTTCTTTGTGACAAGCATTAATTAAGATCGAAACTAGACTGAAAAGTGAACCACCTAACCACCTAACCATCAATTTCAAGGCTATAATTTCACAATACAACTGAAGACCTTGTTACAACATTATAAATACTATTATAATAATATTGTAAAACATTATCATTATCAACAGCCAAACTAAACCCAAAAATAACAATAATAAATAACTCACAACAACGATACAAGAAATATGACAGTGCGTATAATTTTATATGATAGAAGTGAGCTCATTGACTGCGTCCGCAATGGTGTGTGGAAGGAACATCTGTGACCTGGATGCCACCAGACCGTCTTAATCTGGCCAGTTCATCAGCATCGTAATTAAACAACACACTTCAAATGACATAAAGAACAATCATAACCGAAAAAAAGGCTTGCCTGAAGATAAAATGAAAATGGTATATACTAGAGCAACATATAAAAGGAAACTCAGGGTCTGTAGGTGACGTATAAATGCCGAGGAATATACTTATTTACAAAACATAAGAGTTACTTTAACGTAGATACTCGTATCTACGCTAAAGTAACTCGTATATTGTAAACATAAATAATGGATGAAATATGCAGGACGGTCGCGGCAAAATCCATTCGATATGTTTACGCAGTATATCGGAAGATATGTTGCTAATAATTATGATAATTATTGTAATGTTAATAGGCTAATAGCCCTTGCAATAACATTACGCATAATTCCATAATACTTAATACCAGTAGCGGTTGCTATCGAGTGGCTATCGTAACAAAATAAAGATTTAACTTGCAAACCATAAAGTAAACTACGAGTAGAGTGGAAAAGCTCACCAAACCTGCCTTACTTTGTTGCTACATGCATTTAGTTCTCATTAAACTCGGCACGGATTTCGGTCCCCAATATTGTAATATGGTAAATTCAAACCTTATTATAATGGACATAAAGATAAGCTACGCTATTAAATTACTCTACCGAGAGTTGAATACCCGTAAAATATTTGCATTGCTTTTGATCATGTTATTAAGGCATTGATCGACTAAGTAAGTACAGTACTTGAAAATCAAGAAGATTATGATGTTGTGCCGGTTCTCTGTCGTTTTATTCTGTACAACGGCACTGAATCATCAGCGTTTTTAAAAAGAAACAAATTGGTCGAATGGATCGGCGTAACTCCGGAAGTGAACAGGTTCTGCCTCGAGATAAAGTATTAATTGGAATCTTTAATTTTAACTAATGAAAAGTGCACGGTCGCCGGTCGGGGCCGTTTTTCTGTGGCTACCTATTACGTGGATTGAATAACAGTGGCTTTCACCGATTTTAACGAGTTGTTACAATCGAATTAGCACGCAACGTAACAAAGTACTGCCATACTTAATTTGTCGATAGTTTGATTACTTGATCTTTGTACGATGTACCATAGTTTATCCGGCCAGTCGTTTTCAGTCAGTGACGTTCTAAAGAGGTTGTTGCGGGTTCGATTTCCGCCGGGAGACAACTCCGTGCTTTTCTGCAGATATTTGTCTCGGGCCTGGGTATTTTTTTATGTATGATGATAATAATGTCTATTTACAAACTAAGATGTTTGTCTATCTATCTATCTGGTACTTTTAACACCATCTCTGTTTGCTTTGCTAGATTTGGCAAGATTGTGATGTATGTAATGTCATTATTTACTAACATAATTTTTCTACTTTATTTAATAATCTTGGAGACGGATAAGTATATTGCGAACATGGTGTTAAGTGGTTTAGCTGCCTTTATCATGGCATATTCCCGGCAGCCACGCAATGCTTTCCCTGCAATTTCAGCTTGTGCCTTTCAATTTGTGGCACACTTATGCTTTCCCAGACGAGCCCTTTATAAGGAGCTAGCTCTACATAAATTAACACTCCATTATGTAAAATTTAAGCCGTGGGATGCCAGCAGTAGAATGTTGCCCTCCTCTTTTGCCCGTGGATGCACTATGCCAAGGGCTACCTCATGATCAGTACTTGGAGATCAATAAGACCTATATCAAGCAGTGGACATCTAGAGGCTGAGAGATAATGATGATGAAGTACAATTATTTCGCCAATTTATTAACGATAATGATAAAATTATTAATAACATCAACATTATGTTACCGAATCGTGATCTTTATTTACTTCGCGTATAAACTCAAGGTTATAAAGAATCTGGCCAATGACCGAATGCGTACGAGTAGGTAGTTATGGTGTAGAGAGCATTTGGCAGAAATATTTCGTGACTACCAACCATAACAAAGTTCTTCAAATGGATTCACTCATGAACGGTCTCACTTGAAGCAGATCTCGCTAGTTCCGGAAAATAAAACTAGGTATTGTGATCCGATCTACTTGTTTTGCGAATCGCATGTTAATATTTTGTTGGAGTAAAAAATGCAGACATAATTATCTTATTTACAGAGTAGGAACGTAAGAAATGTACACAGCAGCAAAAAACACTATTGTACACAGCATAAAAAAAACTACAAGTGAGAATTTGAGATTTTTGTTACTAGGTTATCAGCCTGTTTCAGAATTAAAAAAAATCTACAAAAGCGACTTATCACGTGGATGCAATTTACTTGGTCGCGTCGCTTAGTTATCTATACTTCTATACTAATATTATGAAGATGAAATATTTGTATTTTGTGTGTTATATTTTGTATGTTTGTTACGAATAAACTCAAAAACTACTGTACCGATTTTCAAACTTAATTCTATCACCACTATTATGCTACATTATCCCTGAGTAACATAGGCTATATTTTAACTCCGTATTCCCTCGGGAACGGGAATTACGCGGGTGAAACCGCGGGGTGCGGCTAGTGTAAAATAAAGGCGAATACAAGTTTATAACTTCGACGATATATCTACTTATTATATATATTATATCTATCTTCAGTTTGGACAAAGGTTATCAAAGATGGTGTAAAATCAAGTCGCGTTTTTTGTAAGCCTGGGAAGTTTAGTGTTTTTGTTAAGATGAGTACGTAGGTTACGTGCTCATATCAATCAACAGAAACCTCAAGAATAAACATTTTCCATAAAAGTTTAATGTCAACTTAAAACGTCTTTACACAGTTTAGGTGATACTAGCTTCTGCCCGCCGCTTCGCATACGTTGTAGGTACGCGAATAAAAAGCCTATATGTTAATCCTGGTCAACATCAATACGTGTGCAAAGTTTCAGCTCAATCCGTAGCCTAGTTTTTGCGTGAAAAGGTAACAAACCTCTATCCAAACAAACTTTCGGCTTTATAAGACAGCTAATTATCCCACTAATACGATGAATTAACACAAATCATCAAATCATCCCACAACATGCAAACCAAGATGAACCGAGATGTCATCACAGATCTACCGCAGTCCGTTGTAATTCAACCATTTCTAAAATACGAGTATGTCTTCAATCGGATTGCAACACGCAAATACATAATCGTAAATATCTTGAGCATCAAGTGGAGATTCTGTGGCAGGAAACAGTCGAGTTTGTTTTATTGTGGCTATTAATGTCCCTCGACGAGGTTACCTACGGGCTGCACTCATGCAGTACTAACTGTTGATTGAACTGTTGCAGAGTAATATGGGTTTTGTAAATCAAAGCGTTTGGACGCGGAAATATGCGTGCACGCATCATATCAGAAGTGATGTCATGTAAGCCCATAAGAAGGATTCCTATCCTGTACCACTCTCTTGCCCGTGGATACAGAAAGAATCTGCCAAGGGATATCTCCGGAAGATGGGCTGCAGCGTCACCAACCCGCCCGCCAAGCGTGGTGAGCATGGCAACAACCCATGTCCATGTCCATGAGGGAGGCCAATGTCCAGCAGTAGATGTACTACGGATGTGATGATGATGATGATCACTAAAATTGTTACACTGTTACAAGGGAATAACAAAAAAAATCCAATACAATACCACTGGTACACGATGGGAATACATTTCCTAAATGTGTTCCCACTGTGTCACAGTATAAAAATACTCTTCTCCTCCTTCACTTAGGCCATCAATGATAGAGATATTTCCCTATTTCAAAAAGGGAAAATTTTTCATAGCGGACAAGAACTCCAGCTCTTAAGAGTAGCCTATCTATCAATTAATTTGAAACAATAACTCCAACGATGCTTTGTTTAAAAACTGATAGCGCTTGTTTTGACAACAATGCAATCCATGCTTGATGCTCAGCAGAAGGTGGTCACTAGATTGTGTTTCAGCGAAACCTTGGTGGTCTCATTTTTCTCAGACTTACTATATCAGCATAAGGAAACAAATAAAATAGTAACTACCCTAGGTAAGTCAACAATAGTGTAACATTGAGAGTTTATACATAAAGGACCGTCTGAATGTAGTTTGAATAATGTCGTTAAATCGGTTCTACATTGTCATCTGTGTGAAGTCTCTAAAAGGTTGTTGTGAAGGTGTTAGGGTTTTATTAAGGTACGTTTTGTAGTGCATCGTAAAGTCACAGATGTAGGCGGATAAGCGTATTTACATTGGACGATGATTATCAAAGTAAGAGGAGGGCTTCTTAACAGTTATTTCATAAAATACACTCGAGAAGATAAGCTTAATATTTTTATAATACGTTATTAACTTTTTTCATATCGTTTTGTTTTACTAACCCCCGACAAAAAAGAGAGGTGTTATATATAAGTTTGACCGCTATGACAAATACAACATATTTAAACATCAACGCTAAAACATATTTTGAACCGACTTGAATGCAATTCTTTTTCTTTAAGAATTGCAACACGCAAATACATAATCGTAAATATCTTGAGCATCAAGTGGAGATTCTGTGGCAGGAAACAGTCGAGTTTGTTTTATTGTGGCTATTGCAATTCTTTTTCTTTAAGAAAAAGAATTGCATTCAAATCGGTTCACTCGTCCGAGAGCTATGGTGCCACAGACAGACACACAGGCATCGTGTAAAATAATATTTTTTTGCGGTGGTGCTATATGTTTTAACGAAATCGGTTTAGACGTCAGATATGCGGGGTAAAAGTGGGAATGAATAATCGAATGTTTCCAAATGTACCCGAGTTTGGTATCAAATAAAATTAAAGCGTGTGTAGAATGCAAATGTGAAAGTTATTAGAAATAGGTTTAGCCATTACAAGATATGCGGGGTGCAAGTGAGGATGAACAATCTAATGTTTTCAAATACACCCAGCAAAACCGAGTGTACACATTACAAAAAAAGGATTACCTCAGAAACTAGGTAAAGTGTCGGGGGTTACTTAAAAAATAATTATAAAGTTGTTTTACTCGGTCTTCCTAATTTTATTTAAGGACGCCCAAGAGAACGATCACAAAAAAATAAGTCTTAATGACTGTGCTCTCCCAATTACTGGGTGTCACATTAGTCTGGCACAGCTTACAAATAAGTATCACTGTATGAAAACAAGAATATGTATACCATGGATACTACGAATACATCTTGCATGTTTATTCCTTGTCAATTAAACATTTTTTACTTTACTTATTCCTTTCTAGAGCAACGGTGTCTTTTGTCTCTACCACTTCTTACTTATTCTTCCTCCCATGTAAACAGTTGTATCGTGTCGTAGTGTAAAATCTCAATACTTTCATGGGCTCTCGTCAATGGTGTCCGCCCACAGGCGCGTGCGCCGCCCGCCCACGCGCTTGTAAATCGTCCCTAACTGTACAGGGGACAAATTACCCGTAGCGTATATAATAGTCCTGTAATCTTTGTTTGACGGCTTTGTTATAAATAATTAGGAGCCATAATGTGGGAATGATTTGTGTGTTTGACAAAGTATTTGGTGGAGTTCTAGCTACATTAGCCGTAGGTAGGACAAATTGGCCTCTTACAGGCTTTATCCCTACTAATCTACAGAATAGTCACTCGGTATGTTGATTTAAAATGCATTGCACTGACTTATAGAAGCTGTTATCTCAGATAAATTCAGAAATTGTCATTCATTGAACATTTTTTGAAGCTAAACCGAGCTCTGGCCACCACCGATTTACATGTAGAAAGTGAACAGACGTTTTCGAAATACAATTTGTTAGAAAGGTCGACCAAGTCGTCGATGGAGGGACGAATTCTACGCACACTTGATTGCACCACAGTAGCTCAAGACAGATAAATGTGAAGAAAGAGAGGCCTTTGCCCTGCTGGGGGACAGGTCACTCCTAATAATAATAATAATTGCTTAACCTCGTTCTACGAGTATAATTCTTGGTGTTATATTTCAGGGGGCCAAGCCCCCTATTATGCATAGCGCTGTCTGTCAGTCTTTCTGTCTGTCTGTCTGTCAGTCTTTCTGTCTGTCTGTCTGTCAGTCTTTCTGTATGTCTGTCTGTCAATCTTTCTGTCTGTCTGTCTGTCTGTGCAAGACACGATTACAAACGAAAGCGTTGACCGATTTACATGAAACCATTTTTGTTAGCACTGTCTTAATGAGAAAAGCGTACCTACTGATTGATTTTGGTGACCCTAGGGACACAGGGACCAGAGTTATTGTCACCTCAAAAGGTCACCAAAAATCAACAGTGGCATTTTTCGGAAACCTTCGCCCCCTTTTCTGGTACCCCCGTACCAATGCTTGTTCTCAGATTCGTTGGTTTCTTAAATCACGTAGAGACGACCGGTTTGAAGCACAAGCTCCAAGTTCAAATTTAACTAGGCATGAAATATTTTTTAACTAGATCAGATATCTAGACAGTTTTACACCGCTTGTAGGTATAGTTGACGGTTCATTAAGCAAGTTAACGATGTAATTAAATAAGTGGTGTCGGCTGAATATGTAGTTAGTTGCTTACTTATCTCATTTCTGGATCTGTCTTTAAAACTGAATGATGTCGATAATAAAGTTAAGAAGCATATAAATGGTTGATAATCGAAACGGCGCAATCTTCACGATTGCAATGTTTCGAAAGCTTCTAGAGATTTAGTATTTGGACTAGCTCATTCAAAACAGATGGTGGGCACCTAACTTACATTTTTAAGAAAATATTTACACTGCATAATTATGTAAGACGTGGATATCTAAATATTTGAACATTGTTCGGTCAAACATCGCCAAAAATTTTAAAGTCGTGAGAGAACTTTTTGTAATTTTTCATTAACTTGGAAGATCATACTCGTTACGTTTGGTAGGCGGGTTGGCGAGGGCAATACGGGATGTTGATACACGGAAAGACGCTGCTGCCTATCTTCCGGAGGTATCCCTTGGCAGATCCACGTGCAAGAGAGGAAGGGGCAACATTATAACGTCGGCACCCCACCCCACGGAATACCATGTTCCAGGGACTGTGTAAGAATTTATATCTTGCTTGTGCTTTTGAAACTCTGAAAGGTAAAATTAACGGGACAGTGCTAATGAGATGCAATTGCAAAGAAGTGGTAATTCTATGACCGCCAGCGTTTACCAACCGTTTTAGTAGCATTTCTTTGGAGTGTCCAAACACTTGCAGTACACTTACCGTTTTGTTGTTAAACTTATCAAGTTACACTGGTCATTCTAGAATGGAAACAGTGATTTGCATCTCATCAGCCGTCTTTTTTAATTGGAATTCGTTATTTTGAAAATTTACCTTGCGGTTTTACTAAATAACCACTTTTTGAGTTTGAACGGCCTTTTGCTTTAGGTAGGTATGAGTATGTATTGTTAGACAAGGAAACAATGTGTTTGCTTATTATGACCCAACTGCCGCCGCCCGAAATAAGAATTATTTTTTTGCATACATAATGTATATTTCTTTATGCCGCATGCCGATCTGCATTCTAAACAGCGAGAAGGATTTTAACGTATGAGACATAAGATTAAGCTGGGTCGTGGTAGTACCTACTTTGCTTTATTAAACTTGAAAGTTTATCGGATGGGGGGTCAAAAAGCATTTTAACTCTAATAAGTTTAATGAAACTTCTAAACTAAATCTTACGCCGGCTATACCAAACATCAAATAATGTAACTATTGAATCGTAGGTATTAATATTATATACAAAAAACTCAGCATTTACTACCTTCAAAGGATTACAATCAGTAACAATTTTAGGTGTAGGTATAGATTTTTTGTTTTAATGCACAGCCAGTCGCGTCGTTCAGAAACATTAAAGATGCCCGATGGAGAAAGTACATGTAGAGCTAAGGTACCTATAATAACTCACCTGATCAATCTAACTTAAAATAAGCGTTAAAACGTGCTCTAAGAATATTATATCTATTCATTTCGAGTGGAAGTAGGTACTGGGTACACTTACTGATCCTTGTCTTAAAGAATTAGCATCATCATACCGCGAAGATGCCACTTCATTTTAATTAACATTCCAAGCAAGAAATTTTGCATTTTAATGGAATAACACGAAAAATAGAACCGCCGTTAGTAGAGCTACAAAGCTGCTAACAAAGTTGCAATGCTGTTTGCAGAGTAGGTGTTACTAAATGTTGTAAAAAAACAGGCTGAAACTTTATACATTGCAGATCTCAGGATAGGTTGTATCCAACCATCCTGTGGTATCGTGTTCCTCTGTAGATTGGCGAATAAACTATTGACCTATTTGGCACCGCTCAACAATGCCGATGCTTGGCAGAGATAGCTGCAGGAAATACACAGTTACAATTGGAAGAATTTACGATACTTTACGACCACGCATATCAGAGGATAGTCCCGAATAGCAGGAATATTTTACGAGTAAATCAAACGACGATGGTAAACCGCCAGCATAAAATAATATAACCACACTGCTCTGTTAGACATGTTTTCGTAAATATGTTGATTTTGTTTTTAAATGCTTATAATGAACAACTTTTCTGTTGTTGCACGAGTGAAATGACTTAAATACTAAGCGGTTTTATAAATTGAATTCGAGTATAAGAATGACCTCATCCTACTTAATGCAGCATTCAGAACGACATCCAGCCAAGCTGACGAGCAGTAATGGCCTGTAGTTTCCAGAGTTTATAGAGCTATTCGGAACAACGGAGCCGAAGACTTTCAAGCATTTCAAACAAGTCATGATTTTTTTATGGAAACTCACTTCACTTTATTAAACCAAATAATTTATAGATTTTAGTTTGTTATAGCATCCATGACTTACCTAAACAATTTTCATAGAAGTAGTTGGGACTATTTTTTTCTATTTTTTCCCACTACTGCTAAACAAGTCTTTCTCAATGAAGGATAGTAAATCCAGGTTAACAATGAGGTACTTTAAAATGGCTTACGTTAGATGACTTAGAAGGGTTTGTGGTAAAAGCTGTAAGGGATGCGATAGGGCAAGGGTCTCAAGGGAGTTATTTATTACTTAAGATACCTAACTTTTGACTACCCCTTATAAAACCCTGCGGCTTTTCTACTCAAATCTTAGCTTCCTCTATCATTTGCAGATATTTTTTTCCAAAGGGCCATTTGTTTTTTTCAAAAAGTTAAGCAAGAACAAATCCATTGAAGTAACCTGTTTTTTTTTAAACTTCAAAAAATGGACAAGTTTCTCAAGTCCTCTGATTTTATTTAAATCTTTGTCATATGATTTTTTATTACACAGATACCCTTTCAGATTCATAATCATAATCTCAGCCTTAGGACGTCCACGCTGGACAAAAGTCTTACTCATGCCCAAATACTGATCATGAGGAACGCAGTACGGGATGTTAATACACGGAAAGACGCTGCTGCCCATATTCCGGAGGTATCCCTTGGCAGATTCTTAATGCATCCACGGGCAAGAAAGGAGAAGCAACATTTTACTCCTGGCACCCCACGGCCAGATTGGTTCCATTTCAAAACTCGGTTCTGATGATGGGATCCATGAGGAATTATATAGGTACTTAACTGTGATAATGTGTACTAGAGTGCATCAAGGCTTAGTTATGTGTCCTTTATTTAAACTTGCGGTTGGATTTTTGTTTCATTTAATAATGTTTCCTTGTTTTAAAACACAGTTCTGATGATGGGACCCATGTTATATGGAGGGAACTGCTCAAATATAATAAGGCATATAAGTCAGGGATTGCATCATTGAAGTTGGTTTTTGTTGGATAATGAAATAATTATATTTATTTACAATTAATTGAACAGTTTAACTAACCTAAGTGCAACCTATAGGTGTTAGGCACACTTTGTTTCCTTTGTGTGGGTACAAGGTTACTTTAAATCGAGTAATCATTTTAAATTATGTCACGGCAACATTAAAACTAATTACCGACAAATACAGTATAGACAAGACAGGTTTGCAGTATCAACAGTCTGAACTAGTATGCGTAAATAAGATAAGATAGATAGATAGATTGAGATAACTTAAGCTTATGTCAATCTATCATTTTAAGTTAAAAAATATATGTAAATAGCTGTAATAGTTTTAGAAAGGTTATATATAACTGAAGTAAACAAAGCGTGACCTACAAGAACTGAAGGACGACACGGTATAGTTCATTTAGAAAGCGAGTTTAAAACACTACTTACAGACCGGGTTAAATACGCCGAGGTTACTGAAATGTAGGCCCATGTAATAACTAAATTACTCTCACAGAAATTAATTTTTGTCGTTTTCCATTTCTGAGACAAGTTTTCTTCTTACAAAGCAACGCAACATCAAAGTAAACAAACAATTTCGGTAAAACCCCAGAGGGGTGATTTCGCTCAATTACCTTCGTCGTGCAACACTTGCGACTTACGCAACAAAAATGCTCGAATTCTTAGCAAAACCACCGGAATCTTCCATCTTCCCCTAGTGCGTCGCTTGAGGTCCAAGAAACACGAAATATTTCTTGAGGAAACGCATAGAACATTCTACCGTTCTTTCCCCCAATGCTTGTGTCCCCTAGCCGTTTTTACCGTAACCGGAGCGTGCGTTTAATCACGTCTCATTGCCTGCGTACTTGTCATACGCAGACTAGCTGCCCACAAGATTAACTGCGGCACTACGGCCTATATTGCCTAGGAAAATGTCGAAGGGATAATAGCAACGTACAATATGACATGCTGGAACGGTAAGAAGAACAAGTTACATCAGCAAATGTGATCTTGACGAATCTCTGGTAACCACAAATCCTATTCAACCTCGGAGAGATTCAGTATAACAATAGATACGTAAGAAACCTGTAAGACCATTAGCACGAATCATTGCGTAATGCCAAATTGCGCTCAAAATCACAAATTCAAACTGACCTAGGCATTGTGTTGTATTGTTCCTTTGTGATAACAATGCTCAGGCGTAAGACGATTGTCTGAGAAAATTGTGCCGAAATCGTAGCAGGTATACATATAAGTGGGTAGGTACTTCTGAATCTCTGATGACAGCAAGCATTAGTCGTCGTAATGGATGTCTTCTTCAAGGACAAAGTATTCATTATTTGCATGTCACGGTGCGCGGTGTGGCTAAAGCCACCATTAGGCACTCTTTCAACGCGGCCCTATTGTCCTTCAATAGATGGCAATAAAACACTCTCTGCTACGTGATGGAATTTTTATGTTTCCGATCCCTAGACGCCGTTGGCATCGTTATATTAAAAAAGCTTATACAAATAATATAAATGCGGAATGCCTAATAGAATTTATAAGTACTTTCATGACTCAGCAAACAAACGAGATTTGTATTTTCTTTGACGTAGAAAGTTCAAACAAATATTTTCTCCAATAAAGTAGCCATAATCATATTTTCTTTACATTTGATTTACGTTAATTTATTTGATAAATAGCTATCAAAAATATTCTTACCCTCTATGTAATAATAGCAATGTATTTTCGTTTTTCGTATACATTTTTTTTAACAAAACGTGTCAAATTTTAAGACATTTTGCAAAGTAAGCTTAATGAATAGCCAGCTAAACATTAACGTATGCATGCATAATACCCATTTTTAGTCCCGGCTAAGAACTTTTAAGTGCATTACGGGATGGAAGGAGGAAGTGCATACTCGTTCATTATTTCTCACCCC
The DNA here is from genome assembly GCA_963082625.1 of Pasiphila rectangulata. NCBI lineage: Eukaryota > Metazoa > Arthropoda > Insecta > Lepidoptera > Geometridae > Pasiphila > Pasiphila rectangulata. The sequence continues at coordinate 14,378,815 of OY720237.1, forward strand.
TGTTTGGTACTTAAGTGAAGATGGTAGACAGCAGGTTCTAAAATACGCAAAAACAACGCCATGGCCATTGCAGAACCATTTTTTTAACAACCGCGTTAACTTTATTGAAACATTAACATTTAGTAACATGAATACCATAATAGTGTAGAACGAATAGCAAATATTTAATTCAGAGACATGACTATAAATACAATCTCAATTGAAAATGGCGACGACACGATGCATAAATTGTAGTTATGTTAAGTGATTCTCGACTCCCTCGGCCAATTAGGATGAATAAAACAACGATACAAGTTCCAATTGTGCAATTCGTATTCAATCGGTCAAAACATCCTAACATGAGCGTTTATTTTCAGTGGCGCGTCCCGCCTGCGCCCGCGCATCGCCCACCCCATGTGCACTTGTACGAGGTGAGTCACCGTTCCGAATGTAAAATTAGAATGCCTTAACGTACAAAACAGGAATTCATTTGTTTGACATAAAGCTCCGCAATCTTAACACTGTGTCTATATAAATTCAACTTTTAAACAGTGTTATAATAATGTTGTCAACTGAAAGCAAGCTCTGCAATTTTGTGCTTGGATCGCACTAGTAAATTGATGACAGGCGCCATAAAACCGGCATATAACGTTGTACGTTTAACCGTTAACAAATACTCTGGATTCATCCCAAGCACAGTTAAATGTGGTTTCACCTGTCACCTTAAAACTGTCTCGGGCAGTTCTAACGGAAAGATCTGCAGTGGATTCCTCTTTTATCCTAATCCGTTTAATGTGAACATTAACGGGTACACTGGCAACTTAACCGTCTCAAAATATACCTTTACCACTTCTTTTGAATAGCCACATTACATAAACAGCGAGTGAGTAATAAAGCAAATGTTTACAGCTAAGCTACAAATAGTTTTAAGAAAACCAATCGGACTAAAGTTATATAAAATGCAGTAGTTTGCGCCATATAAACGTTTAACTAGTTCATTCACGTACTAATAAATGGTTAATAGTGTAACGTTTATTGGCAGATAGTTCATAAAATGAGTGTTTGAGAACGTGCAGCATGTATCCTATAGGTACCTGTGCCGTGAGCTCGCTATTAGCTATTAGTCAGAACCACCTGCCTTGTGCTGATGTCAATGTCCGTCATACGCGGTCCACGGAGCTCACACAGGGACCTACTTGTAACCGACGTGCATCCTGCATGGTGGTTTAACAATACTAAGATTAGGCATTTTTTTCTTCCAGAACTGAGAGATTATTTATGTAATTCGCATTTGTTTATTATTTTGTCCAATCGAGATATTTATTCCCATGTGATAAGTACGTGTTTTACGAGAACGTACAATTAAGTTTTCTTTAAAGGGATATTAAACGTAACTCAATCGTAAAACTCACGACGGACATAACTCCGCAATCAGTAAATTAGACACGAATATTTATGGCTAACATCCGAAACGCATCTACTGAATTTACCTGCAATCTTTTGACTTTGATTGTCATTTAAAGAAAAAATACTTTATGATTAAGCATTTAATCATATGCGAGAAACAGAGTACCGCATCCATTTAATGTGTTTGTACTACTTCATACGACCCTCGGCTACCTCGTACTCGCGGTTAATAATGTCGCAAACTAAACATGGCGCGACAAAAAAATAATGACTGTTTGACGTCTCGGGATGTGTTCTAGGAACGAACGAGGGATAATGTGGCAGGTTCTCGACAACAGGCAATCTTGAACACAACTTAGGCGAGGCCACTTGCATCGAGTTTAGTTTATCATGTCTACTAGTTTTATTTTATAACCGCAACACTCTGATTATGTTAATTTTTACGCCAGATAACATATGTAAAGTCATATTACATTTGTTCAACTGATCGAATCAAAAAGTGTCGTACCGGTCTTTCAATCACTTTTCATGCCAGTGACCATGATCACACATGAATAGGCAATTATATCGAATAAAAATAGTTTTACGTTGGAACTAATTGTGTTGGACATTTTGCCTGTAATGCTTCCGGCATTAATGCATAGACTCGGTTGCAGACCCATTAAGAAAAACTTAATTACTGGATACGCAAACAAATCAAGCCCAAGGATTGTGGCACGCACAGTATTTCTTAGCCCGCTAGGAATTTTAAGTGGCTGTAATCTAGAGAATATTCGAGCTATTAACCCACCCAGGATTTGTCTTTCATAAAGTGTGGAAAATGTTGCGTATTTAGAATGCAATGAAATGTAAATAACACGAATTCAACCACAGATGTGGGCTGTTAAAGTTATTAAATGCTGACTTATTTAATTCCTGATACTGATCCAGTGTAGTGCTCTGTCGTATAGAGCAATTTTTGTCACAGATTGCAGTGATGCGACAATCAAATGCTATTGGTACCTATTCTATATTTCTGTCGCATCACCGCAAGCTGCCGCATTACGAGAGTTGCGGACCGAATATTAAGCGCAAGTAACATGGTAAACACTAAAATTGCTTATCGGTTGTGTAACATTACATGCGCCTGTTATGGGCAGAAGGCATGGTCCAAGTAGGTGTTTGCATAGTATATTTTTATTGTGTGTACAATAAAGGTACGGGCTGGCATTTTTTGTGCTAATAGTGTATTGGAATGCAGCCAGACCACTACCAACTACTGCGTACTACACGAGACAAGTGCTCAAGCGACTCTAAATGTCCAAACACTTATAAGGAATAGATACACTACTTGTAATATAGATGAGTTTAGAATTCCTATATGTATGCGAATAATAATAGGTGATCGTAAAGTTAAATGATAAATAAGTATTGAACGCATCTAATCCACCTTCAAATGATAAATGTGCAGTTCCGCGCAGGCGCGTGTTTGTAAACAGTTCTTAAGAATTCCATTGCAAAAAAATGTTGCACTTGTACTATATTGTTTACGATTTACTCGATCGATCGCAAGACATGCCAAAGTATGCGGATATTAATATTTTGCAATATTAAATAATTTATGCATGTATTGAAACGACATAGAAATAAAAAAAGTTCATCTTTATGGCGTCCAAACGGGGACCACATCCGGCCGGAAGGCACCGCACTTCCTCGCGAGTTACGTCACCGTATACTTTTAAGCCGTATACTATTATCCGAAACCCTTCTGGTCATTGTTGTCAGCGATAGAAAGTTCATCGCTCTTGCATTCGCTATACCTACGGGGGTAAACAAATGGTTGTACTGATTGCTATCTTCTGACAACAGCAAGTTTTTTGATTACAAATTTATAGTAGTGCAGTGTCAATGAAATGATAAGATTGCTAAATGCATTAACATTGGTTGCATTATCGTCTGTTAGGATATATTGTAGCTTTGAATAGGACAGCTAGAGTCGCGTGCTTTAATAGAATAAATGAGGTAGAACTGGTCGAGATCTGGTCAGTTATTAGAGCGCCATGAAGCATCTGTTTCCGTCGATGCCTTGTCGTTCTGACTCACCCCCTTCAGCTTAAAAGATTAACCTAACTGTCAGTATAAGCGTATTATTAGTGAGATTGCAATGTACTGGCTTAATAAGGCGTTTTCGATATAATAAGATAAACACTTACGTAAATAGCAAACTGAGTCTTCTAAAATAAACGATTGAACCAGGTAGTTAGGTACCTAACCTTATTTATTGTTTCGGCCATCTAATTAACTGGATGATAATAGGTTCGTTTGTTTTAAAATTTGTGATAAAGTACGGTTACGCAATAAATAGATAAGTAAACAAAAAATAATAAAATTTACCTAAAAGACAGCAAAAATATGAATGTGTCATAACAATAGTAGACTACTTTTCAAATTAAAACGGTTAGCAAATTTTATACACAATACGATATCTAGAAACGAAGTGAATTCCTTTAAAGGCACGACAAGACTATTGATGCACGGACGCGACGCGTACCTACGCTTCATGCCAAAAATCTATAAAACATGTTCGCACGACCGTTACATTTCGCTTCAATCCATAGACTTAATGCAGCTTTTATGTATCGTTTATTTAAATACAGGCTTATTAAACCACCTTTAGTGGGCAACTTCCTTAATAGTATTACGGTCCGCATCCGATCTTTCGTACTGGTGGCAGTCCACATCAATTACGGGCCATGAGTATTGACATTACGGATATGAATAATAAGCAGTAAAATGTACAAAGACCAGTTTAAGTCTCAAGTCTGGCTGGATGTTTCTTTGTTTTTACGTAAATATTCTAGAATTAGTGGAATAAACTCTTTATTGTACGTACACCATATAAAGAAAATAAAACAGGGAAAATAACATACCTGCCGAATGCAACTTCAGACAATGAACAGTAGAACTCTAGTAGTTACCTGTAGATGGCGCTCTAATCGGTGCTCAACCGATATCACCTTATCACGAATTTCAGCGGTACCCGACACGGGTTCCGTAGCTTAGTGCTTAAAGTACTTCCGGCTTTAGGAGGCGTCAAGAATCGATTCGACGGACGTGGGTTCGAATCCCACCGGAATCGTAAAAATAATTTGATAAGTTTTTTCATTTCCTTTAAATGTTCTACCTGAGTGTGGTTAAACACTATAAAAATTACAAACATCCTCATCATCTCAGCCGTAGGACGCCCACTGCTGAACATAGGCCTCCCTCGTGGATCTTACTGATCATGAGCGCGTTGTTGCCATACTCACCACGCTCGGTTTGCGGATCGGCGAGCGCAGTACGGGATGTGATGGAAAGACGCTGCTGCCCGTCATCCGGAGGTACTCGTATCCCTTGGCAGATATGCTATGCACGCATAATAATCCTCTTATCTTTGTCATTCCAGAACGCGCGGCGTGGCGCGATGGTTGCGTGAGCGGTCATCATGCGCCTCTTCCGCGGGCCGAAGCGCAGGGAAGTGACCGCGCCACGAGCCGTCGGCGCGCCTCCGAGGCAAGACGAGGCGACAGACTTCGCAATCGTGACCGCGCTGCCAGCCATGGTCATGGAGGACGATGTCAAGGAAATGAAAAAGGGTGTGTCATCTCAGTATTTAAATTACATCTATTCTACAACCATCTGGCTGTAGAATGTTGCTACTTCTCTCATGGCCCGGATGCATTAAGAATCTGTGACGGGATACCTTTAGTAGATGTCCAGCATCTTTCCGTATATCAACTTTCCGCACTGCGCTCGCCAACGCGCTCGCCAAGCGTGGTGAGTACGGCAACAACCAGTACCAGAAATGTCCAGTATAGTATATCCGTGAAGGAGACCTATGTCCAGCAAGTGAACGCCCAAGGGCTTATATGATGATGATGATGAATAGTCTGGTGGGAATGAAGCTCTGCTTAATTTGGGGCTAGATGGTATCTGAGTGCTTCAGCAGTATGCATTTATTTATTTATTGTTGCTACGGCACTATGTGATCGTATTTAGATAATGGAAACCAGTTATACTTATTTAGATTAAAACGAGATAATTAATTAATTCTACATTATAAATGCATAAGTAGCGGTACCACCCAAGGCAAAAACATAATTTCATTTACATCAATGCATTTACACATTTTGTGCAATATGTTAGTGAGTAACGTAATTGTACATTTTTCAGTCTTCGCCACATGGGGCCGACGAATGGGAAAGAAACTGGAAATGCTGAAAAAGACGGAACACAAAGAAACGACCAAGGAACCGCCTTTGGTAGAAGAGCATAAGGAACATACTCCCATCATAGGGCAGTATAAAAAGAAACAAAGCTGGAAAATGGGACGAAGCAGCTCCGATTCGACGTCATTAAAAAATGACAACGACACAGATTCCATACATTCAGTACGAAGCGGTTCTAGAGATAGATCACCGAGTCCATTCAAAACCTTCTTTCACAGAATGGGCTCAACGGGAATGTTAAATTCGTCTAAAACACAATCACTCAACGTGAAAAAGACTCCAGACTACTCTGCTAATGGACCCTCCTTGTATCGAAGTTGCTCTACTTCACATTTGTCCACTTACGTAAAGGCCGATGATCCATCTGATGATATAGATTTACAAAATTCAAACAATGAAAATAAAAATTCACCATCAAAGACCAATGGTTTACTACCAGATGAAAATTTAGTAAACTCATCAACAAAAGCAATTAGTTGTGACAACATTCCTAATCTGAATGACGGCCAATCGAATAATGGAGCTTGTAAAAAACCGAATTTTCCGTATGCCTTCTTACGATCCAAGTTATCAGTTTTACCTGAAGAGAACAATATGGCATCGCAACAGAGGTCTAGTTCTATTAGACAAAGTTTTTCAGAGCGGTTGGACAGGAAGTCTCCAAAGAACCGTAGAGAACGAATTTATCTCCCAAATTCTAGATCGGAAGAGAGGTATCAAAGTAACGATAGTATATCGATTCACGAAGACACCATGCTGCTAAATGTCGCACTACGGAATGAGTTTGACTTGTCGAGATGCTCTATGCGGAGTATAAATGACATCGACAACACGTATCCCGTTGGACGAATAGATGAGGCAACTCGTAGATCGTCAATGATCTCACACAGGGGACCTCTCGAATACGACCCCATGCTTATACCCAGAAACCGAAATAGTTTACCAGTTTACGAATACAGTTACTTGCTTGGTTCTATGAGAGATTTAAAAAGTGAATTAGCATCTTCATCGCATAGCATACACCGCGGACTAGATCCAGCTGAAATACAAGCTCACCGACTGAGTAACTATGTAAGTTCAAACGAGTCTGGATATGACAGTGATGGACGGCCTACTGATGAACACAGCAACCATTCTCCCCCCGGTTACTCCTCCCATTTATCAGGCGGATCACTTCTAAAGGAGTGTCTGGATACTAAATCTGAAACAAATCACAGTAATTTTTCAAGACAATTAAGTTTAAACCATAAGATAAATGTAAGTAGAGTTCAAGTGCCTATGCGGCGCAGTTCCACGCCTTGTGCATTATTCCCGGTAAACAAAAGCATTTCATACGAATATGAAAAAGAAAACACAGAAAACATACATAAAACTACCAGTGTGTCAGTAACGCTTCATAATGTTGATCAGACTGATAGCAAACCACCGCCTCTTCCTAAGAAAACTACTAACAACAAGAAGCCACCATACATATACAAAACAATTACACTAGACGAGCGAGTTCAAACAAGAAAAATCAAATTTATGCAGTCACAGTTGGTTCCAGTTGAAAACAATTCAAACGCTCACATCATTAACAATGTTCAAAACGTAGACCACCAACCGAGGATGCAACAGATTCCTGAAATAGATATTTTAGGAAGAGGGCCATGCATGAAGCGCTTTAGAAAAATCAGACTTTTAAAATCAAGATTGGATGAAAGTCTCGGCGTTTACCTTGCGCAACATAGAGCGGACTTCGATAAGAGCGGTGCCAACTACGAAGTTCGTTACATCGTTGTCAAATTAGACCTAGACGGAATCGCTCACAGGGATGGAAGACTTCGGATTGGTGATGAGATAGTTAACGTGAACGGACAAGTTCTAAGAGGATTATCATCACTGAAAGAAGTCCAGCATATTGTAAACTCATGCTCCACAGAAGCTTCCCTTGAAGACGGTGCACCATTCCTGAGATATCAAGTAGACCTTGTTATGGCACACGATGAAATGACCCCCGTTACCTTAAGTAGATTAATAAACAAACAACAACCAGAGCCAGTGCCAGTAAAGCCCAAAACACCTAATCCACCTGATCTTATTTCCCAAACCATGCAAAGATCTCCTTCGAATCAAGTAACAATAGAAACCCACTTCCCGACCGATCAGTATTATTCAGATGGCAGAAATAATTCAGGAACACTCACAAGGCGACAATCACACGACCCCAACAGAATTCGAGTTAATCAACAATATGGAATAAGGGAACAGGTTGACAACGAATTTGTGCACGCGAATCAAAAGAGCGATGACGAGAAACTACTAGAGCGCCAATGTTTGACGCAATCATCTGCGTCCTTGCAAAATATAACGAACATAGAAGTACCGATGCGATCTTCTCCGGCTCCAAGGTCAGGCCACACTAATTACCGACCGATATCGATGCACAGTTCTGCACAACCACCACTAGTAAGCCATTACTTTAACGATAATGCCGATAATGAGGTCAAAGAGACTTGTCATTATATAAAACATGTTCCGAGGCTGTACCAGAATAGGTCATTTGAGAGTATACCGGAACAGTTGAGGACCAGTAGTCGCAATAGATTTTTCAACAGGGTTGGATCACAGCGATGTTCACCAAATAATGCACCACATATTTCAAGACTCAGAGAGTATTCTGCGAAACTTCACGAGCAACAAGGAGGACAATACTCCCACAACTCACTGCATATAGCGGAGTTTTGGAAAGGGCCAGGCCACAAAAGTTTGGGATTCAGTATCGTTGGTGGTACCGATTCACCCAAAGGGCAAATGGGTATTTTCGTCAAAACTGTCTTTCCTAACGGACAGGCAGCAGACAAGGGTACCATATTTGAAGGTACGGATCAGACAAAATCTTAATTAACATTTTGATTACGAAATAAATTAGGAGATATAAATAATTCTCTTGTTTGATTCCAGGTGACGAGATCTTGTCAGTTAACAATGTGCCAACTCGTGGGTTGTGCCATGCTGGGGCCATATCGCTTTTCAAACAAGTAAAGGAAGGGAAAATAGAATTGACGCTTTCAAGAAGAAGGTATTCGTCTATTCTCCTTTTATGAACAAAATTCGATTAAAATGGAGAACAGTATTCATAGACTTTGTTTTTTATTTCAGAGCACCAAGGTCAAGATCCGTAGAGCCTCTGGGGAATTTCCGTGGTGAACTCAAAAGGGAATAAATAAATCCTTAACAGCCCAAAGACAATTTGCGTTAGCGTGCAATACATTCATTTCCTTGTTCATTTAGCCAAAGGCATTCTGTAAAAGCTAAAGCACTACTTGTTTTTATTGAATTATTTTTTTTTAGATCTAAGAAAAACTTAATTTAGTTAAGCCTAAGATATTGTAATACTATAAATTATGCTAAATAATGTTGTTTGAGCTATTGTAACGTTATTATACCTACAGCATATATGCAAAGTTTAACTTGAGTTTGACTATTATTTATCTTTTCGCTACGTTTTCGTTAGCTTTGTGTAGCATGGATATAAGACTGTATGTATTTAGCTATAAACCTACTATAATTGTTGTAATAATTTTATTACTTTAGGATATTGTTAAATCGCATTAGGAACGCTAGATCTCGTTGCTCGCAGTCTATAAACTTTCTATGTTTTTGTACACTTGAAGCAGGGCATGCCTTCATTACTTTCATTCAATATTGGCGATAACTTTTATCATGACAATGAACACAGACTGATATTCTATGAGTACCTATGTTACTGCCAAAGTTCTAGACATAGTATCTTGCATTTTTCATATCTATACATAATTGAATATTGTATATCCTCACTTTACACTTGAGGAGAAGGGTATATTTATGAGCGGTGAAAGGCTTAGGGCGTATTACCTTATTTCACGTCATATTCTATTTATCGGTCTCTCCATAATTATATAGTGGTAATTTTACACACCTTGTTCCATCGATAGGCTGGTTGGCAGAATTTCATTAGGTTTTCAAGATTTATGAATCTATCTGTCAAAACTTCTCGCTCGGGCCAGCTTCCAGTCGTTGGTATGAGGCTGTAAATCTCCGCCTTATGAACTATAAAATCTCTGAAAGATAACTTCCATAAAATGTGTGATGTCGGTTGTAAAATATCAGCGAATATGCTCCGTCCATTATAATGTTAGAATTGTTTTGTATTAATTTAATTGATTTTTGAGTTATCTTCGTTGCGATCATTGTAACTTATTTTAATGAGAAACATCTAGATCTCGTGAGAGTATTAATCTAAGATAAAGGAATTTGCACCAACCTATACCAGATGAATGCTTATATTTCAGTTGAGTGCTATTTCACCTCGACATATTAAAACTTATCGTAAAACAATAATAGCACTCATAAAACAAACAAGTACATTTGCATGTTATAAAAATGCAGAAATTTCTGCAATTTATAACATGCAAATGTACTTTTGGTACATAAATTCAGTTTTCGCAAATTCTTACAGTATCTAGATGTTTCTTTGAGCGTATAATTTTATGTAAATGTCTAAACCATCTGCAGACCGACCGCTTATCTATTTCCATCTAAAGTGCACCCATCCAATACTTTACAGTTGAAATGTTTTGTAAATGTGTTAAAAAATAAATTGTAATACCTCTGATAAGTTTTTTACTTATAAAAACTACTCTGTATAAAATATATTCTTTATTTTATCAAAATAACTATAACTAAAAGAAAAGTACACAAGGTATGGAATATAAGACTAGACTAAAAAAAATTACCTCCGCTTGGGTATCATAATGAAAAACAATGTGTAAAATCACTTAACAAAACGCAAAACTGTTGTGGACACACAATTTGTGTGTTATAGATTTCGGAAAAGCAATTTTTAAATATCACTTGATGTCACATAAAATAGCTACACCTCTAAGGATCCAGTGGTCGGGGTTCTTTATAGTAGGCAACCAGAGCGGAGTGATGAATGTAAGTCCAGTGCGCACAGGCTTTTTGTATACTGGACACTGAAACACCAAATATCACTCAAGGGTCTGATAAAATTAAATTTACAACTACGTACCTATTAAGGTACGTGGTAAAAGACGAATTATATTAGGAGGAGTAATCTCCAGCCACTTTCGATGTGGAATGTTTGTGAACAAACTGTCAAACTTAAAATTGATTGCTTCCTAAGGGTTGGTTTTTTGACCTAGTTAATTTATATTGAAGATTTGTGACCACTCCGGTCACAAATCCCCATTAAATGAAAAATATATATAAAAACCAACAGAAAGAATGTCATTTTTAGGTTAAATATTGACAGTTTGTTGACAAACATTCTACATCGAAAGTGCTTGGCGTATAGCTTAAAATGACGTGACGTGACGTGACGTGACCGTCTCCGAGGGCCGAGAGAGTTTTTTGTCTTGCATCGACACGAACGGTGCTCATGAAGAAGGGCCTTTATATGGTCTTCCAAACGTCAGCAAGATGATAATAAGTTAGGTACATGGTGAAAGCCGCATTATATTTATAAAATGATGTCAAGCCACGATAATGTCAATTCCGTTGTTTGTTACAAAACAATCGACAAGTTAGTTTCATTTTATATTTAGTTAGTTTCAAACAAAGTTAGTTACATTAAATCAATATATTTAATGAAACTAACATAAATTAAGAATTTAAAGAACTCCCTACAGTAAAAACAGCTGATAATTTTCTACTTAGCATGTTTTAGATGTTGGGCAACGGATAGAATAGGTATTATTGTAATACCTATTCTATCCGTTGCCCATATTCATCAATACAAATGTCAATTTAAAAATGAACGTGAGATGAACTACAACTATAATTTTGTAAAATACGGTGATTGAAACTTGAGTGAGTAATCCCCGTATCTTACAAAATGAACAACACAAATGCGTTTTAAATTTAAGTGACCTATTTTACTAAAATTGAAGACAAATCCTTCATCATCATCATTTCACGTCTACTGCTGGACTAAGGCCTCATGGATCTGCAAGATCATGAGGGGTTGCTGCCATACTCACCACGATTGTCAGGCGGGTTAGCGAGCGCAGTACGGGATGTTAATACACGGAAGGACGCTGCTGCCATCTTCCGGAGGTAGCCCTTGGCAGTGAACTTGACCAAACATGATGATAAGTATAATTCCGTCAGAACATACCAAATACAGCTTGGGATCCTTAGGAGCGGTGGAGTTGATGGCGTAGATGTGCGTGACCGGGAGCGCAGTGTAGAGCACTTTCAGTGTGGATTCGCAGAGCCTACCGTTGCGCCGGTCCCATCCTCCGCCGTCTAGGAACATGCCGTGCACGTATACTCCTTCCTGAAAGAAAACTTGCATTTTAACGTTTGCCTTTATCTTTGGCAAAGGCTAAGGCTACGGTGACATGAAATAAAAATAACGCTATGTATTTTACACTGCATCAAAGAAAGCAGAGTGTTATGGATAGCAGATCATTGATAGAATACATATAATTACATTTTTTGTAAATACTTACTTATCCCACTAATATATAAAGCCGAAAGTTTGTTCGGATGGAGGTTTGATACCTCTTTAAGCAAAAACTAGGCTACGGATTGAGCTGAAACTTTGCACACGTATTGATGTTGACCAAGATTAACACATAGGCTACTTTTTATTCGGGTACAGGAAGTGTACAACGCATGCGAAGCGGCGGGCAGAACCTAGTCATACATATTAAACTACCCTCACTCGGGACAAATACCTATCTGTCTAAAAGCAAGCAGTATAGAAGCCCTTTATAAGACTTTATTTTTATTTCTTGTGTTTATATAATGGATATGTATTTGCACAAGATATTTAAATATTCTGTCGACCATCTGCTACCCATAACACAAACTGTAATTACTTTGCAAGCATTATTTATTATTTTTTACTAGCTGTTAGACATACAGGCACTGGCGGATAAACAGAAAGGTGGCAAAGATAAGAACTATTCTGAATACTAACCGGTGGTGGAGCTTTAATTTCTTCGTAAGTAAACTTGGTGACGTCGTTATGCAAAGACACCATGTCTAAGGCCCAACCTTTATGCGCTCGAGTTACTTCTTGCCTCATGGCAGTTAGGAAACCTTAGGAAAAAAACATAAATGAGTTTTAGGAGTTTCGTTAATAAAAAAACAATTCCAAATTAGCAGTATCGGATGTTGCAATAACACTTAGAAACGTTGTTCTACAATAATTAACTGCGTTGTGGATGTAGCCTTCGGTAAAACGATGCAGATCCTTGAGGATCGAAGAAGCCAGTCATCTAGAAGCAGTCGTCTCTTCTCGCTGCACAACGACAAGAATGGAATGTTTCGCTCCAGGACCTCCGTGAAACAGAAGCCGAGTGTGGAGAGTTACCACGAGCTCTTCTGCCAGGTATTCGGCACTTTTACTGAAGCGGAGCGAGGTCTAATTGACCAACCACAACGCTCAAAAGGCACAAGGCTCCGGAAAACAACCGTGATTGGTCAATAAATCCCCACTCCGCTCTGCCTCAGTCGCAGCGCACCCTAAGGGTAAAATGGTGATGAACCTTGAGGATTGAAGAAGCCAGTCATCCAGAAGGAGTCGGGCCTCTTCTGAAAGCACCACGATGAAAACTGAATGTTCCGTTCCAAGAACTCCGTGAACCAGAAGCCGAGCGTGGACGAGGACCACGAGCTTTTCTGCCAGATATTCGGCACTTTCGCGTCGTATATGTTGTCCAGGGAATCACGGAGCGCCTATAGTAAACAAGATACATAGATAGATAAACTCTTCAAAAATGAAGAATGAATTGTTTTCTGTATGATTTACGAAATAAATCATACAGAAAACAAAAGTTTAAACAAGGTTACACTTCAAATAACGCCGACACATGTCATACCGGCAGGGTGATTACGTATCTCGCGACAGGTTTTGCAACAGGCAATTGACAGCAATATTGCTGTGAAAAGTTAATTTTGTATTAGAGAACAGCAAGGATATTTGACAGCTAATTGCTGTCGATTGCCTGTTGCAAAACCTGTCGCGAGATACGACACCCTGCCGGCACTCGAACCCTGCAGCAGCGCACGGCACGTCACGCAACTACCTATGTGCAATATTTTACTCAATTCATCATCATCATTATCATGACCTCAGCCGCAGGACTGTTCTACACGTCCACTGCTGGACATCTCTAAGACCATGAGGCATGCTCGCCACGCTTGCCAAACGACGGTCAGAGATATATCAGATCCGTTCCTGTTCATCTTATTCTGGTCATCATCAGATCCTAAAGTATCCGAGAATTATTGAAACCAATACTTTCGGTAAGATGGCGTTAGGTAGATGGTGCTGATCGGTTAAAAACCGACATCTTGACCAACTGTCCCATTTTCACATGAATGGGAAGTTGGATAGGATAAAACGGACAACACACGTGAAAAATTGTCCTGTCATTTTGTGAAGATCACAGATAATATTACCTCGTTCATGATGATAGTTCCGTCGATAGCGAGCAGTAGATCCTTGAGGGTAGTCTTGACGAGGGATATGACCTTCTGCATTCTGTCTATCTCTTGCCGCAGGAAAATCACCATGGAACCGAGATGACCATACAATTTCAATCTAGAAAAAAATTATATATTTTTTATTAACTTCTTGCCTACAAATGAGACGATAATCTTAATAATAATTATGCTGGACACAGGCAGCGCTATCTAGTCTCAAATTAAGTAAAGCTTGTACTATGGATACCAAAGAAAACCATTTTTTTTTGTAAATACATTCTTATCATACTATTTGCCGTGGGGCAGTAAGAATCCGCCGAAGGATACCTCCGGAAGAGGAGCAGCAGCGTCTCTCCGTGTATCAACATCTTGTACTGCGCTCGCCATCCTGCCTGCCAAGCGTAGTGAGTAAACCCTTAAGATCATGATGATGCCCAGCAGTGGACGTCCTACGGCTGTGATGATAATGATTCTTTTTAGGAATGCTGTCAATCGGTGGGTATCGATCACGCAACCTACTGCGTTTCAGCCGGGTATTAGAACAACTAAGCCACCGAGCTCGTCAGAGACTCATCATCATCATTTCAGCCATAAAACGTGCACTAATGAACAAAGGCCTCCCTCATGGATCTCCATGAGGGGTAGTTGCCATACTCACCACGCTTGGCAGGCGGGTTGGCGAGCGCAGTATGGGATATTGATATATGCAAAGACGCTGCTGCCCATCTTTCGGAGGTATCCCTTAGCAGGCTCTTACTGCATCCACGGGCATGAGAGGAGGGGCAACATTCTACTGCCGGCGCCCCACGGCTCACGTCAGAGACTAATTACAGACAAATCTTGTTTACGGCTTAACAACTACTTACTACTAAGACAACATTGTGCCAGGTGCCTCCACGTTAGTCCTAATAGACGGCGTTAGCGTTCTTTTATGCAGTAAAAGCTTGCTGATAGGATACCTCCGGAAGGTGGGCAGCACTCTTTCCGTGTTCCAATACCCACTTCTGCGCTCGCCAACACGCCAATCATGGCGAGTATGGCACCCCCCCCCCCCCCCCCCCCCCCATGATAAAAAAAATCCATATAGGAGACCTATATCCAGTAATGTCCCACGGCTGAAATGATGAAACATAATTGACAATGACAGAACTATAGTTACCTCGCTAGCTCCACCTATGAGTGTTTAGTAAAAACGGCTCATGAATATGATATCAACTCGATAATAGTATATCAACTCGAAAGCTCAGGCTCCATACAAAGGACGTAGATAAATAAATCACTTAATTTGTAGAAAATAGCATACCTTTCTTTGACCTCATGAGGGTCAAAGTTCGGGGGAACTTTTTCAAGCATTTCCTTGGTCTGCCTGTAGACGGAAGCCTCTCGGGTCTCGCCGCCGCCCGAGCTGGATTCCTTCGGCTGGATCGACAGGATCGTGTCCAAGAGTTCTGACACCACGTTGCGTTGATAGCTGTGAGTGAGATTATGGAGTTTGTACGAGAATGTTGGCATGGACCGGTTTACCACATCCGTGACAGGACAAATGTTTTCATATACTAAATATGAATACAATAATTATATTGTACAATAATTGTATTTTCATTGAAAGATATGGTGTATATCAGAGGGAGATAGTACGGACTGTCACTGTAGTCGAGGAAATCCTGACTCATCGAATCGTAAGTTCGCGTAAGTCCAGCTTTGATGCCTATAAATGTAAACTGAAGTTAAAGTTAAGGTATCAATTTACTTTAGAGCTGCAATACAACACAAAACACTTTATTGCACACCTTAAAAAATTACATAAAAAAAACTTACAATAAAATTGGTAAAATGGGCGATCTTATCGCTTAAAAGCGATTTCTTCCAGACAAACTTTGGATGGAGATAAAGATAGAAGCAAGATAGGCAGGTATGTGTACTGTACATACAATAAATTAATGAATTAATTTACAATAAAAGAAATTATATCTATTTGTATTGAATCAGTCATATGGTTCCAGGCAGTCGACATAGCTCGGACATGTCCCTGGCTATGGCGTCCCTATGTTCACGATTGGTAATTATTTTCCTTACGTAAACTAAGCATCACTTACACGCGGCCGTCACAAAATTAATATATACGTTTTTGACATTGACATGAAATTGGACACTAGCACGACACTAGTGTGAACTGGTGGCTCAGATTTCTTTGAAGGTAGATGGTGCTGTGTACGTTAATATCATTGCTGTTTTTCACCGAGTTTAACCGGCGCGCAACGTCGTACTTTTACAAGTATAAAATACATTTCGACTAGCAGACAACGTACGTATTTTCTATTAGGCAGAAAAGTCTTTATTTACTAGTATTCATCATCTCTGCCGTAGAACGTCCACTGAAGGACACAGGCCTCCCTCAGGGATCTGTAAGTACTGATCATGAGGTTATTGCCATACTCACATACAGGATGTTGATACACGGAAAGACGCTGCTGCCTCTCAGCGGAGGTATCATTTGGCAAATTCATTAGGCAATTTGAATAATAATATTGGTGTAGGCGTAACGCGAAACTACCAGTTTGAAAATTAGACACGTTATCGAAAAGGGCAGACTGTCCTTTAAAGAAACTTTATAGAAAAACAGCAAAAAAGTCATATTGCTACTGAAGTTTGAGGTTTAGCCAAAACGTGGCTTAGTTTTTTGCGTTCTGGGGGACAGGGTTTTTATCAACATTCAGTAGTACACTCACGTGATATCAGCGTTAGTGTGCAGTCCGTAAGCCTGAGGCGGGTCCACCTGTTTCATCGTATCGATCGCCTCCAAATACTCCGGTATGTTCTTGAACTTCATTATCCCGTATCCCTTGTAGAAGCGGAACTCGTCCGTGAACAGTTGATCCGAGAACCAGACGCGAGTGAACGTTTCCAGCAGGCGATTGTCGAAGTCGTCTGTGACACGCCCGCCGTATTGTACGGCTGATACCATATAACTGAAACAATTATCACCAGTTTAGAATGTATGAATATCACTTTATTGTACACCGAAATCAAGAAAATTACAAGAAATATAAAAATAAAACAAAACGCCACCAACGGCCGTGGCAACTCTAGGTTAAAAATACCGTCGGCATTATTGTTCACAATCGCACCCATTTTTAAATTTTATGAAGTATTAAAATACAATAAAGAAAAATACTTGTTAAACACACAAGTTTTCTAATGTTCAAAAGGACGCATGTAGGCAGGGCATTTAAGAAGAAAATTTGTTTTTTATAATAATCCGACCTCGTAGAGTTTCTAAAGTCTTTGGATTACCATCTATTACGTATTGCTTCGTTTATTCTCTTACTTATTATAGTATATAACATTTGCAAATATTAAACAAAGCAAAGGCGTTACTGACGATGGAAACTATGAGTTTTCACTTTACATTTTTATTCTAAAAACCAAAGTTATCAGGTTTGTCCATAACGAATCTAAATAAAGTCAAGATTGTTCCAATTTCACGTACTCAAATTTAAAGGGGTCAAGATTGTTATAATTTCACTACCAATGACTAAATCTCATTATTTACCGAAAATAAAGGACAATGGCCGCTACATAAAATAGTCTGGGACGAAATATGAGAGTACCGTAATCTGCCCGGGTCCGTTTAATTATCTTACCGTACCGTCATCCACGACCCTGTTCCAAAGACTCTCAAATTGTTCTGCACAAACATTTACGAAGCCACGAAGTCAGCCGATTTGAACTCATAGGGTATAAGTCCACCCGAGGGAACCAAACTTCCGTCTCTCTTGCACGACAATTTATAGGAAAGATACGATGTTTATCCAAAATTGGAACTAGATGGACGTTACGCCTTTTCGGAAAGGCTCCATTAACCTAGTGATAACTTACCGTACAGTCGTCCAGCTAATACCACGGCCCGGCTCCAAAGACTCCAAGTGGTTCTGCACAAACATACACGAAGCCAGCCAGTCAGCTGAGTTGAACTCATAAGGTATATTCCACCCGAGCGGCCCAAACTTCCGCCTCTCTTGCACGACAGTGTGGAGGAAGGATATGGTGTATATCAGAGGGAGATAGTACGGACTGTCGCTGTAGTCGAGGAAATCCTGACTCATCGAATCGTAAGTTCGCGTAAGTCCAGCTTTGATGCCTGTAAATGAAAATTGAAGTTAAAGTAAAGGTATCAATTTACTTTAGAGCTGCATCTATGGCGACGGGATGCTTTATCGCATGCATGATACTGTATTTTTTTTTATAAAAATTGCGTAAGTAATCGGTTTGCTAATTAAAAGTGGCTGAAATGTACTACTATCTTTTCGGGCAATAAAACAAGTGGCAGGTTACCTGAAGGCGGTTCGCAGGTATACTTGATTGACATTTGCAACAGAGTAATAGGGAATTTCGGGTGCACTTCTGTTGTGATCCAGAGCCTGAAAGTAGCAGAATCCATTTTAAGGGCAGTATTTGAAGAAGGGTATTGGTAGGTAATGTAATTTTCAATATATTGTTTTACTTGTATTGTTTTCCCAATGAGTAGACCCTTTGTTCCTCCATTTCTCAAATAAATGGCAAAAGGGATCCTTATGGTACAACTTATTCTGTCTGTCTGTCACAAATGGATATCTCGGGAACTACTAATCATATCGACATGTAATTTGAAATTATATTAGATAAGCCTTATTCACTTGTGCATATTCGCCGTGGGGTGCCGGCAGTAGAATGTCACCCTTCCTCTCCTGCCCGTGGATGCAGTAAGAATCTGCTAACGAATATCTCCGGAAGATGGGCAGCAGCGTCTTTCCGTGTAAGAACATCCCGAACTGCGCTCACCAACCCGCCTGCCAAGCGTGGTGAGTATGGCAACAACCCCTCATGCACTTGGATCTCTAAGTCAATGAGGGAGGCCTATGTCCAGCAGTGGATGTCTTACGGTTGTAATGATGACTTGTGCATATATAAAACGGTTGAAAAATATATTATTCTAATTATGACTGCAAAGGGGGCCACTTAATTTTTTGCGACCCCCTTTCGGCCGATTTATTTTATATACATTTCGTTATACATTATAACTTTGAAGAAATTAAGTTATTTATGTAATGTAACTCACCTGAAAGTTTCATGAATTGCTTCCGGGTCTTTTTCCAGTTCAGAAAACTGTTCCATAACCTCCACCATGTACTCCAAGCCCAAATGGCAGTTTTGCAACAACACCCAGATTCCCTGAAAATATTTTGTGCACGTAAATATCATGTGCACGTAAATGCTTAATTCCGAACACATTATAGTAGTAAAGTCATTGTTAATATGTTTGAGCGGATAGATTCAACACCCATATATTTTGAGGAAAGTTTCCCGTGCAGGCCCCGTACGGGACGTAGTTCCTGGGACATTGTTAAATGGACTTCTTCTTTCTTCTTCTTCTTCTTCTTAACCATCCATTCACCTTAGTCGGCCATATCAAAGGAACAAGAGTTATACTCATCAACATCATTAGCATCCTCATCGACCGGTATTATTCCACTGCTGGACATATCTCCCCACATTTGCGTCAAATTACCCTGATAACTACCGCACTCAACATGTTCTGGCGAACGTTCACAAATCGTATATCTAGCTGGTGGGCATATTACGCTTGCCGCGTCGGGGTTCGCACCCGAGAATTCTTTTACCCCATCGGTTACCGTATACTACGACAGAAGACTTATAAGTATAACTCATCTGTTTACATCCCCGCTCTATGGTCTTCCTGCCCTTGTTCCATGGATTTAGAGCTGCATGTGCACTCGAGTCTTTCGCCGTCATCTCTATGGACGGCGGCGGATCCCGTGACGAGGAAGTCGATAAGGAGAACGAGCTGTCGTATACCATACCTTCAGTTTCGTCGATTGTATTCAAATGAGAGAAGATGTATACTCATCAACGCTATCCTCATTATCATCGTTATTATCATCATCATCATAATCTTGCTGCCCACTTCTGGACATAAACCGAATCCAGCATCTACCAAAACGTTCGCAAATCTTCACTCCATTTAGACGGTGGGCGCCTTATAAAACACATGCCGAGTCACGGCCTTCAGCCGAAAACTCGTATAACCCATACATGGTTCTATTATGTGCTTTATTCTATTCATCATCATCATCATTTCAGCCGTAAAACGTCCACTACTGAACTAAGGCCTCCCTCATGGATCTCCATGAGGGGTAGTTGACTCAAATAATGTACAAAATATACAGTTAGAGACTAATAAAAATAGGACGTCCCCTTTTTTAGGGTTGACTCAGCCCCCAACGCTGACAAATTGAAAAAAGGCTTTAAAGTGATTCACCAAAATTGTCGTAGTATTAGAAATAAGATAGTATTAGTGCAGGGCATTGTAGATACATATAAACCTGATGTATTAGTCACTAGCGAGACATTCATGAACGTAAGTGACGTAAATAGTATCGCCTTACATGGATACGTCCATGCAAATAGTTTTGTAAGGCGAAACCGAATTCACGGCGGGGTATCTATATTTGTATGTGATAATCATAGGTATACAAAGTGTTCTTTTATTGACAATTTATCAATAGAGTATGACTGTGAATTGACTTCTGTGCAAGTAACTGTAAATAATAGTAAAATACTTATAATTGGTATATATAGAACAGGGAAAGGAGATTTTAAAATTATGAAAGATACTTTGACTAAATTGTTTGATTATTTGTGTAGCGTTCCGAACTGCAGAGTGATTTTTATTGGGGACTGGAATATCGATTTCTTGGTATCTTCTCCCGCTAAAGACGATTTAAATGATATTATAAAACCTAATGGGTGTAGAAATATAGTCAAATTTGCAACAAGAATAGATTCTGATTTGAACACAAAGTCTTCAATCGATTGTGTAGTGACTAATATTGACAACTGTGACATAAGCGTAGAGCCCTTGGCTCTTGGTATTTCGGATCATGATGCTCAGAGTGTAAATATTATTAATTTTCATAACAATCATAAGCCTAATAGTATTTATATAGAAAGTAGAATCATCAAGTCAGACAAAATAATGGAATTTTGCAATGCCTTATTATCATACGAGTGGGACATAATTTTTGAATCATATAATAAAGATACTTTTGAAATGTTTATAAACAAATTGACATATAACATGAATTTATTTTTCCCAATTAAAATACGAAAGACTAGACCACGGAAATGTCCTTGGACATGTGGTATTGTTATGAAGTCAAATCGTGACATAAATGACTTATTCATTATGAAAAGGCAATATCCCGACATAATTGCTAACAGTGGTTTGCTTGAAGAAAAGATTAAACATCGTAATAATTTAATCAGAGAGAATAAACTTAATTATGTAGAAAATAGGATTAAAAAAGCTCGAAATCAGAAAAAAGAAGTATGGAAAATTATCAAGGAGGACACAAATATGGCATATAAGGAATTAAAATGGGAGTTAATGAACAATGAAACGCATATGAATGTAGAAAGCAAAAGTATACCGGACTACATCAACAATTACTGGATAAAACTAGGGTTAAACTTATCGAGCACCTCTAAACCATTTGTTGTTGAGGCTCTCAGCTACTTACAATCACAGGGACGTAACTATGCATGTTTTGATTTTGGAACTATAACGATAACGCAATTGACTAAACTTACAAAAAATAAGATAGCTAATTCTGACACAAAAGACATATACGATTTGTCAGGTTCCTTTATCAGTCAGACCATGTCTTATCTCGGAGAGCATATCCTCTTCCTCATCAACAATGTTCTTGTGTCTAATGAATATCCTAGTATATTAAAAATTGCAAGACTCACGCCACTTTATAAAGGGAAAGGAGAGGCTACGGATATACAAAACTATAGACCGATCGCTATAGTACCAACTCTATCTAAATTAATAGAAGCAATCATGTCTGAACAGCTAATGAGCTACTTTGTAGCTAACCAAATTATTTCAAAATGTCAACACGCTTATAGAGCAACAAAGTCCACTGTATCAGCTACACTTATGCTCACAGATAAGGTCATACAACATCTTGAAGATAAAAAAAAGGTGGCGGGAATCTTTTTAGATTTATCTAAAGCCTTCGATTCGGTTAATCATGAGCTCTTATTGAAAAAACTTTCTATTTACGGAATATCAGGCCAAAGTTTGAGTCTCATAGAGTCGTTTTTACAGGACAGAAAACAAATAGTTGAAATAAAGGTGGATGGTAGACGACTAAGGTCAGCGTCTCTAGTATCCAACATTGGAGTACCACAAGGCTCCTCATTAGGAAACACCCTTTTTTTGTTTTTTATAAACGATTTAGCGCATTTAAAAATAAATGGTGATATTGTACAATATGCAGATGACACCTCGATAATAATATCAGCTGACACTGCGGAAGAATTAAGTGTGAACATTAATCAGGCTATGGATAAATTAAAAATGTGGTTCTTAGAAAATGGCCTTAAACTAAATAGTAATAAAACTCATATAATATTCTTCAATGCTAGCACTCCAAAAACGAATAACGTTCCACTCTTCACACTAACAGATGGTCAGACTATAACAAAATCAAATAAAGTCAAGTTGCTTGGCTTCCACCTTGACCCAGCTTTGACATGGAAGCATCATATTGAGGCAACATGTAAAAAAATGGCAACAGGGATATATGCCCTCAAACAACTAAAGCCTATATCATCCCAAACTAACCTGAAAGACGTGTATTTCGCCTATGTTCACTCGATTCTCTCGTACGGTATAATACTATGGGGAAACTCGACCGACTGCGAAAGAGTGCTGAAAATGCAAAAACGTGCAGTTCGTGTTCTAGTCAATGCAAAATATAGAGATTCATGTAGAAATCACTTTAAAACTCTAAAAATACTAACATCTACTTCAGTGTATATTTTTGAAATCCTTAAATATGTCAGACGGAATATTTCGGACTATCAAAAGAAAGGTAATATCAGTACAATATGTCTGAGAGAAAGAGACAATACACGCTTAGTCAGTATTCCTCATAGATTATCTTTATCAAAAAAGAGACCTCTTATTATTGGCCAAAAACTGTATAATAAACTGCCCAAGAAGATGAGAGAAATTGAAAGTGAAGACTGTTTCCATAGCCATGTGAAGTCACTCCTTTTGGATAAAACGCTATACAGTGTCAAGGAATTTATAGATAATGACTATTCAAACTTAAACAAAGATTTTAATCAAAACTGAAAATGTACCTATTACCGTTATAAATTTAATTGTCAATTTTACTTTTTCCTTATCGCCTGAATATAACTTTATAATTTTTTTTTTTATGTTTATTTTATACTTTTTATATTTTTTTGACGCCTCTATACAGCGTACCAATAGTTAAAAATTCTCATTTTATTGTAATAACTTATTCTCTGAAACTATTTATAATGAAACTTGTAACTACCAGACGAGGCATAAAATGTAGCACGTGATTTAATTTTTATTTATATGATAAATATGTAAGTTATTGTGTTGCTTTTATGTCAATAAATGAAATCTATCTATCTATCTATCATACTCACCACGCTTGGCAGGCGGGTTGGTGAGCGCAGTACGGGATGTTGATATACGAAAAGACGCTGCTGCCCATCTTCCGGAAGTGTCCCTTAGCAGGCTCTTACTGCATCCACGAGTAGGAGAGGAGGGGTAACATTCTACTGCCGGCACCCCACGGCATTGTATATTCTATTAATTGTGTTGTTTTATTTTGTAATCTGTGACGCGTCAATATGGCCCATGTTTTTTGAATTTGAATTTCCGATTCAGATTTATTTATTACATAGTTTTAGCAAAGGTGGTAGTTAGCTTATAGGAATTTGATGATCGGTACTTCGTCAGAAGACTTATACGTAACTCACCTCCTTCAGCCCCCGCTCTATAATCTTCCTGGCGTGCACTTCCTGCCCTTGCCCCATGGAGATGGAGCTGCACGTGCACTCGAGTCGCTTCGCCGTCATCTCTATGGACGGCGTCGGGTCGGAGCCCATGGCGAGGAAGCCGATGAGAGGCACGAGCGGTCGGGATTCCAGCACCATTTGCTGAAAGTTTAGATTGCATTTGAAAAATATCAGGCTACCTGGAGGTTTTAGACATTATTATTACATTCATAACATAAAATCAACACATGATTTAAAAAAATCATTAAATGTTTTACCGATTAGGCTTTAGTTAATTGCTTGTGTAAAATGTGCACGTAAGATTCATACAGAAGAAAAATCAGTATTTTTATCTTCAGCCGTATAATCCCAATGGTGGACAAAAAGCCTCTTCTGAATCTTTCCACTTCCACCTATCGTATGGGTAACCATTGCTACCACCGTCCTCGAACTTTAATACGGAATCCTAACCTGCGACTGCCGGCCCACTTCTCTGGTTACATTCGGCTAGTGAATTTATGGAATATTATTTACCTCGTAGTTTACAATGACTGCTTCAGTGAACTTATTTCCCATTGACGAATTTACATATTTCCTGAAAATTATAAAAAGTTGAAATAATTTAGTATCCAATATAATATATATTTCTATTTAACAAAAACTTGCGAGTTTACGGATGAACCAATCAGTGGTCATCTTGTAAAAAATGTTAAAAAATATTTGTTTTCACATAATAACTTATAATAACTACCTATCTAAACTACTTACAAGTGAATCAAAACAATGCAGACAAAACTATCTATGGTGCGTTGTGAGCAGTGACGCACAAACACTGGCACATATAGATAAGGGTAGAATAGGCTTTGTCTAATGGCGTAGATTAGTGCGCACACAGCGCGGTCTATGGTTACTATCCATAATTGCTGTAAAAGTAGCTTACAAGCTCTGCGCCAACGTCCTGTCAGGGCACCACGACCGCACGACAAGCAGTTTCCTGAACACATCCAAAGTGTGGTATCCATCTGGCAAAGGCTCCTCCTCTGGAGCCTCTTTGTCAAACCTGTAGGTCAAGACAATATACGTCACGCGTCAGATACAACAATTTATTATTATTCTACGCCTTAAATGTCCCACTTCAGTGTAAAGGCCTCCTTTCCCTCCTTCCATTTCTCCCTGTCGCTTGCTAGTTGAGGCCACTCCTCCACCTATGTGTCTAGTTCATTCCTCTATATTATAATTTGTAACACCAATATGAAACTTAAATAAAATATTTTGATTTTGTAATGTAACTTCTCAAAGAATTGTAAAGGTCATTTATCTGCAGCCGATAATCATTAGGTCTATCCGAAAGACGTAAGGTACATTTCCCTAAAACATCTCAACGGATTATAAAACAATCTTCCAAGATTGGATGGTTTCGGCATAATCTCCATGCTTGTTCATGTGAGAAATTGAAAGAAAGCCAAGTGGTTTTTGAGCGAAAGCGTAGCATACCTACTACTACAGAGATTGTATCAGTACTGTTCAATCAGTCGCATTTAGAATGCGCACTGGATGTGCACTGCGCACATTGGCATAAATGGAAGAGTGACACCGGGATACATGGAAGAGAAGAAGAGAGGCCTTTACCCAGCAGATGGGTTCCAGCGGACTGTTAAGATTAGAGTAGCATTTGGAGGTATTTATTAATAAGGATCCTCACCAAGACTTCCAGCCCTTCTCATTGTTTATCAGTTGGTTCAGAATGTTAGTAAACTGCCTGAGACCCGACAAGTTGACCAGATTCAGCCAGGACATATCCGTGATCCATTTGAACGGCTTAGGGGGACAAGCGTTTAGGTCCAACGCGGCACCACCTGAAGTAAACAATAATACTTTTATACTTAAGCTATTTTTGTTTTTTTTTCAAGTGTAAACCCACACTATGGTATCATTTATAGAAATGAAAAATGCAATCAAAATTTTGACTTCGACGGGACTCGAACCCGCAATGTTCAGACGAACGCAGCAAAAGTAAAGGCAGCCTGCGTTTAAGGCGTTCGTCTGAACATTGCGGGTTCGAGTCCCGTCGAAGTCAAAATTTTGATTGCATTTTTCATTTCTATAAATAATACTTTTGTAGAAGGACTAAAATGTACATAGGATTTCAAGACTATTCTAAGACAAATGTAAGTCGATTGCAATCGCGAGACAATTCATCTATTTTTTAGGCATGATAGGGTAATAAAAATCAGCCAAGTGCGAGTCAGACTCACGCACGAAGGGTTCCGTACCAATCAATCAAAATCACGTTTGTTGTATGAGAGCCCCCTTAAATATTTATTTTATTCTGTTTTAGTACATATTTGTTGTTATAGCGGCAACCAAAATACATCATCAGTGAAAATTTAAACTGTCTAGCTATCACAGTTCATGAGATACAGCCTGGTGTCAGACAGACGGCCAGGGGATTCTTAGTAATAGGGTCCCGTTTTTACCCTTTGGTTACGGAACCCTAATAGCAACCAAACCTGTGTTCAGAGCATTTCTTGTTATGGAAACAAATGCTCTGAACACAGGTTTGGTCAGGTACAACAATTTATTATTATTCTACGCCTTAAATGTCCCACTTTATGTATTGGATTATTTATTTTTTTGCAATCGTAGTGAAAAGTAGAGTGTAACACACGGCGCTAAAAACCCATTCAAACTCGGTTTCTATATACTCCCTCGCTAAGTAAAACTACCTCTTATATAATGGTTCATTTTAGCTCCTTTTAACAATCTACTATTTCAGATTTCTTAATATAATGCGCTTGTCAACTAATAATATGTCAGATAAAAATGCTAAAAGGCACCTTTGATCAAAGACGAAAACTCTTCAAATGTTAAATACTCCTTATTCATATCGATCTTCAGCGTTAATAATAGTGTGAACAGGTACTTGTGTTGCTCGTAAAAGCCGCGTGATATGTATTTAAACACGTCGTATGTCTGCAAAAATAGTTCTAAATATAAATCTTACTAAAATAATTCATAAAACTTAGATTGATTGCTACGACAGCTGTCATCAAAATCCCGCCCATCAAGTTCTGAATTTTATAATGGTATAAATTACTTGTGGCAGCGTTTTACTTTAAATTCTTTTATCGTGTAGGATTGCACGAATAGCGATGTGCGATTCCGATAAGTCATCGTAACCAACAAAAACCGTCATATTTTGTCCTAGCTATTTAAGTTTTATATTATGTGTGTCAAAAAAAATATTTCTTCTTCTAATATAGGCACCTCTCGCAGCGATCAAGCTAAGTTTTATGAAAGATAAATAAAAAATATCCATTAATTATTCCGAGCACCGCTATCAAGTCCCTCATAAGATGACTTGAACTATAATAAGAACATAGAGAAGTCTGGTAATATGTTGCATACCAGCGACATGTAGTGCAGAGAAGTATTCACTACAGAACTTTCTGCGGGCCTTCACCGCGTACTTCCAATATTACACAGCTATCAATTCCGGCCTAGACAGTTATATAGTATTGTATTTTCGCCCATTGCGCAGAAAGCAGCTTAACTACAGTATGCTAAGCATATAAAAATATTGGGCTTGTTGCGCAGCGCACTCACCAAATATTCAATAATAAACCCAATACGCCTCGCGGTGATGGGACTAGGCGTGGACCTTTCCATGGATATGTCGAATCTCTCGAGGAACTGCGCCAGAGAAGTCTGGTACATGTTGCAGACTAGCGACATGTTGCAAACCAAGAAGTACAGCACGGAACCGCGCGTGGCGACCGGACGGAACTCTTCGCGGGCCGCGTTGATCTTAAGCTCCGTTTCTTTCGCAATATCCAGTTTTTCTTTAACCTGTAAATATTTTTTGTTAAATAGAACGACATTTGTCAAGAAGCGGGCACTTCCTGGCTTGGCACATTATAGGACCCGCTCAAATGGCATTTACAGTACATTAAAAATAAGTAGTCCGCCATCTTGGGTGTACCGCCATGTTGAATTCAGAGTGACGTCACATAGGTGACCATGCATTGTCATCCAATGTAAACATGGATACAAAATTTCAGCTCAATTGGTTGAAGATATCTGCTTCAAAATTGAGTTGCAAGATTCCGCGAACAAACATAGTTGTTAGCGACGCGATCATAAAAGGTGAATAGAAGTGCACCGAATATTATGTACAGGAGCTTGCGGGGTATGCACAGGTGGGGGGGCAGCTCTGACTTGCATGGCTGCCCCTGAACTTGAGTATAGTCGCAATCCTAGCCCCACGCATACCGCACGCTCCTCTGGTCCTTATGAGTTGTAGCATTTTTCGCGAATAAATTAGTGTAAACCTTAATATTTTGTTCATCATTTAACTGCCAAACCATCTTCTTACACTAACTCGGGTTAAGACCGTCTTCATTGGTCTTCGAGTCGGATCTATGTACCACACGCCGCCAAGTAAGAAGATGGTAAGTACCCGCAGTTCCGCGAAAAATGATGGACAAAAAGCCAAATCGCAGACTCATTTAGAATTGGTAAAAAGTGATAATAAATACTTAAAAGTGATCGATAATAATGAAAAACCCGGAACTAGTGGGGGAAGTGCTAAAGTTGAACCCATGGATCCACTTCTCGTACCGCCGCCAGTGGTACCCTCCGCGTCTTCAAAAAAATCGAAAACTTCACACACCAAAAGGTCTTCTACATCATCTGCCCTGGCACAGAAGAAAAAGCTGGAACTCGAAGCTGCGAAAGCCAAAGCTAGGATTCAAATGGATTTAATCGACTCAAAGTTGGCAGCTGATTTGGCAGCTATCGACGAACAATACAGTCCACCTGCATCTGAAGATGCTAGTCGAAGTGATGGCAAGGATATTGAGAAGTGGTTGGAGCAAAGCCAGCATGAACTGGAGAAACAGAAGGTCGCCCAGGATGGTATCATACGTGGCTCGATGTTTCCGCCGTCGAATGATGATGGCACTAACGGTCCAGTTCAACAGTTGGCCAGCGCGCTGAGGGACTTGGTTGTGTCCACCGCCTCCACCAGCCATAATGCCAATCTACTTAGCCGTTTAAGTACACCAAAAGAACTACCCTGGTTTTTTGGTGACCCAATGGAATGGCTTTCATTCAAAGCCGCATATGATGAATCCACAAACGTTTGTAAATTTAGTGAGAAAGAGAACTTGTGGAGATTACGAAAATGTCTACGTGGCTCAGCGAAAGAAGCGGTGTCAGCTTTATTGGTCAGCACAACGTCTCCTGATATCATTATGTCTACGCTGAAGCTACAATTTGGCAACCCAGAAATAATTATCAACAGAATTCTACTAGAAGTAAAGAAATTAAATCCTTTAGCTCAAGAATATCACAAAGACATAGTGCCGTTTTCTGTGAAAATAATGAACTATGTGGCAGCTGTGCGTGAACTCAAGTGTGATGAGTACCTACAGGGACTTAGTGTCGTGAACATAGTACTATCTAAATTACCTACAGTGCTACTGTCTAAGTGGGCAGATTACAGTTACCCACTCATAACTGCAGGTACTAGAAAACGACTAGATATACTATCCGATTTCCTAAGTGAAGAAGCTCTGAAAGTATCTACGTGCAGTGCCAATTTAATGAACATTCGATGGGAAAATAAACGTAAAAATAGTGAAAATAACTCTGGACACGGTCGTACTGTTTTGTTGCAGACGGAAGAAACACAAAGTGTTAAAAAGTGCGGTTTTTGTCGTGAATCGGTACACAGATTAACAGACTGTAAAAAGTTTAAAAAATCATTACGTAAGAACCGGTGGTTATTTGTGAAGCGCGCGCGCATTTGTTATAAATGCTTGTTATCGCAACATGATAGACAAACCTGCCCAGCGGCCGCCTGTGACGTCGAGGGGTGCGGGGCGGCGCATCACCGCCTGCTGCATTACGTGCCTAGCTCGCGGCAAGATAACATTAACACAGTGCAATCTTCCCCCACGGACATGACCTTATCTGAGACAGAGAATAATCCCGCCGAAAGTGTTAATAATATCAAGATGAACAGTTCAGTGTTTTTAAAGGTAGTGCCTATAGACATTTATGGACCTAACGGTAAGTTTCGTACCAGCGCGCTACTCGATGACGGGTCGACCGTATCTCTTATCAGTGCGAAACTTGCTGCGCGCGCGGGTTTGCGCGGACGCAAACATTCCATGCGAGTTCGTGGTGCGTGGGACAATACAGACTTACGGTGTGATACGGAAGTAGTGGACTTAACTTTGTGTAATAAGAACGGACATAAATACAATATTACAGTGCGCAGTGTAAATGAACTAAACTTACCTGAACAAGACTTAACTTTAGTGAACTTTGAACAATATAAGTACTTACGTGCAATAAGTGACGAGCTGTGTGTTGGCCTCCAGACGCCAGAAGTGCTGATAGGACAGGACAATTACCAACTACTGGTACCTCTGGAGGTATTGGTCGGCGAGGCGGGCCAGCCCTGCGCCACCCGAACAGCAGCAGGCTGGAGCCTGCACGGTGTCGTGCCGCACGTGCGCGCCTCCACCGTGCGTAAGAACCATTCCACTCTTTTGATCAGCGGCGGTGAGTCATCTAAAAATCGTTATCACGTACCTGAGGATGACTGCGATCTTCGTGATCTCCACGACGACGTCCGGCGCTACTTTTCAATGGAATCCATGGGGGTTTCTGCTTGCGATCCACGGCAGAACTCTGAGGAACAAAGTGCCTGGCATCACTTGGAACAAACGGCTACACTGGTCGAAGGTAGGTGGCAAGTCGGCTTACCCTGGAAAGACAGCAACTGCGTAATGCCTGACTCACTACCCACTGCGTTGAACCGGCTGCGAGGAGTAGAACACAAGATGAAGAAAAATCCCGAATATGCACGTAGGTACCACGAGCGAATACAGCATTTACTACAAAATGATTATGCTGAAGAATTGGTTAACGATGAGGCAACAGACAGAACCTGGTACTTACCGCATTTTGGTGTTGACAATCCAAATAAAAATAAATTGAGATTAGTGTTTGATGCCGCAGCGCAAACTTCAAATTTATCATTGAATGACTATCTATACAAAGGGCCCGACTTACTTATGTCTCTATTCGGTATTATGTTACGCTTCCGAGAAAATAAAATTGCCGTAATGGGAGATATTAAAGATATGTTTTTAAGGGTTAAAATCCGCCCTGAAGACCGAGATGCGTTAAGATTTGTTTATAGAGGGTGCCCTTCACTAGAATACACAGCTAAAAATCGAGATGAACCGATAAAAACCTATGTAATGAAATCCTTAATATTTGGTGCCAACTGTTCGCCCTTTATTGCCCAATTTATTAAAAATAAAAACGCCCAACGATTCGAGTCAAATATGCCTAACGCTTGTGAAGCTATATACAAGCAACATTACATGGACGACTACATACAAAGTCTATCTGACGAACAATCGGCTGTCCAGCAGATAAGAGATATTTCGTACATACATTCGCAAGGTGGGTTCGAAATTCGTAACTGGATAAGCAATAACAAAGCCGTGGTAGATAGTATACCGAAAGAGACTCTCGGCGCTTCTGCTGTAAGGTTGAAAATGGGGCAGCAGTGTGACGGCGAAAGAACACTTGGGCTAATATGGTGCACCGATGACGACACACTAAGGTTTGATGTTTCTTTTAAGAAAATTCCTGCACGTATTATTAATTGCGAAAAAATACCTACAAAGAGAGAAATGCTACGCGTCGTCATGTCCATCTTCGATGTCTACGGATTTTTATCTCCACTCACGATCAACGGTAAGATTATTCTACAAGAAACTTGGCGCCTAGATATCAGCTGGGACGAACCTGTACCCGAAGAAATTAACAAAAAGTGGCATTTATGGATATGTTTATTACGCTTAGTAAATAACATTAGATTACCGAGATACTATCCTGCGGCCACTACGAGTGAAAGCGAGACGGAGCACGAGACTTACCTACCATCGCAGCCGCAACCTACAGATTTCGTAGACAGTGCTACGCCCGTAGCAGATCACAAGAGCGCTACGAGGTGCGCTACGACCGCTACACGCGCTATGTCCCGAGGCCCGCAACCGTTCCCTGCTAAGAATAATAATGTTTCTATAACTTGCTATAGAAACCTACAGCTGCATATATTCTGTGACGCATCGACAAAAGCATTCTGCGCGGTGGCTTATTGGCGCTGGACAGATACGGATAATAAAACGCGCGTGGCGTTTATTGCAAGTAAGTGCCGTGTGGCGGGAAATAAACCTATAACTGTACCGCGCCTGGAGCTGCAGGCCGCTGTGCTAGCGGCAAGATTAGCGAACACAATAACAAAAGAACACACAATGTCCGCTGATCAGCGCGTATTTTGGAGTGATTCGACAACGGTACTGCATTGGATCAGAAATAATTGCCGTACGTATAAAACATATATAGCGAATCGACTTGGAGAAATTGACGATCTTACACAGATACACGAGTGGCGATACGTACCTACAAAATTAAACGTAGCGGACATAGCTACGAGAGAATGTTATGACAGCTCAGCCTTGCAAAATGAATGGTACCTGGGACCTAAATTCTTACAAAGTACCTGTGACCAATGGCCGCGCGATGTGATCGAACCTGTAAACAAAGAAGATTTATTAGAATGTATAAATGTAGTATGTGAAGAAAACAATGTTTTACCTGTACCGGAACCAACCAAGTTTTCGACGTGGCTACGCTTATTGAGATCAGCTGCGCGCGTACTTACTTTTGTTGACAAGAGTCTGATGGCCATAACTCGCCGTTTTGGTCGAACTACATTTACCTACAAGCTGAATGATGACGTTATGGAAAAAGCCGAGTTAATGCTAATAAAATACTCGCAAGCACAGTCATTTAGAGAGGAAATCGCGCTGCTGAGAAGCTGTAAAGAGATACCTACCACAAGTAAGCTACTTACCTTAACACCTTACCTTGATGGCGCCGGCGTGCTGCGCGTGGGCGGACGGATCGACGCCGCGCGTGAGGTGTCCCCCGACGTGAAGAGACCTGTAATCATGGATGGACAGAATTATGTTACACGTCTGCTGGTGAAACATTACCACGTGCTGCATGCACACGGAAACCAAGAAACGGTAGTTAATGAAATAAAACAGAAATATTGGGTGATAAAACTACGACCTACTATAAAGAGTGTCGTAACAAAATGTATGATATGTAGAATAAGAAAATGCAAACCAGAAATTCCAAGAATTGGAGACTTACCTTATGCTAGAATGGCCCATCATCAGCGCCCCTTTTCGTTCTGCGGTGTAGATCTGTTCGGCCCAATGGACGTTACGGTGGGAAGACGTCACGAACCAAGGTACGGAGTGCTGTTCACCTGTCTCACAATAAGGGCAATACACATAGAGATAGTGTCCACTCTGACAACCGACTCATTCATCATGGCGCTGCGTAGGATGGCCGCGCGCCGTGGTTGGCCACACCATCTCTTCTCTGACAACGGAACGAATCTCCGAGGGGCACATACCGAACTGAAAAGGTCCATGCAGGAGCTAGATGAGGAACGGTTGGTCAACGAGGCAGAAAACCATGGAACTAGATGGTCTTTTATACCGCCTGCAAGCCCACACTGGGGTGGGGCTTGGGAGCGGCTAATCCGTAGTGTTAAGACCTCGTTGAAAGTAGTCCTTAAAGAAAGAGCTCCACGTGACGAAGTTCTGAAAACCCTTCTGGCTGAAATTGAAAACATGGTAAATAGCCGGCCGCTGACCCACGTGTCCGTGGAACCAGGTGGCAATGAAAGCCTAACACCTAACCACTTTCTTCTAGGAGCGTCTTCCAATATGCCACAGATAGGCAAGTTTGATGATACTGACCTGACCTTGAGAAAACAATGGCGGATATCCCAGCGCCTAGCTGACATGTTCTGGAACAGGTGGGTGAAGGAGGTGCTTCCCGATCTGATACCTAGGAGGAAGTGGAATAGAGACCAAAGAACACTGGAAGTCGGAGATCTAGTGTACGTGGTTGACCCAAATGGACCTAGGAACAGATGGCCGAAGGGCTTGATCCAGGAAGTGTGGCCTGGAAGAGATAAGAGGGTCAGAATGGTAAAGGTAAAAACAATGAATGGTGTACTTACCCGCTCAGCTGCTCGCGTCGCACGGATCCCGTTGGCTGAAGAGTGTTGCTAGGCACACTAGGGTGGGGAATGTTAGCGACGCGATCATAAAAGGTGAATAGAAGTGCACCGAATATTATGTACAGGAGCTTGCGGGGTATGCACAGGTGGGGGGGCAGCTCTGACTTGCATGGCTGCCCCTGAACTTGAGTATAGTCGCAATCCTAGCCCCACGCATACCGCACGCTCCTCTGGTCCTTATGAGTTGTAGCATTTTTCGCGAATAAATTAGTGTAAACCTTAATATTTTGTTCATCATTTAACTGCCAAACCATCTTCTTACACTAACTCGGGTTAAGACCGTCTTCAATAGTTAAATACATATGTACATACGTACAGGGCTAGCTAAATACAAGCTTGTAATAGTTTCAAGTCACTTACTTCCGTAGCAGTAGCCTTGGTCACGTTTAACACTTGTATAAGCGAGACGTCTTCGACCAGTGAGCCTTGGATGGTGGTCAGTTTGTGCAGAAGATTGGCTTCGAGCTCCTTCATATTGCGTCTGTTGGCGGTTACGTCCATTATCAGTTGAGTGCGCTCCGCCTCCATTTCGGCTTTCTCCGTTAGAATTACACGGCCTAATAGCTGGTCTTCTAGACCTGTAAAAAAACATAGCATACTAGATGTTTCCCGTGACTTCGTACGCGTTTTGATACTCTGCTCTTAAACTATTTGTCGTAGTTATATTTATCGATATATCAGCTATTCAAGACTGATTCTTTCCATTCGACCCAGTAGTTTTCCTGAAATTAGCGCGTTCAACCAAAAGAATAAACAAACTTTTCAGCTTTATAATATTAGTATCATTCCCCTATTCCCGCTCCTTTAAACTAAAGGAATAATAATTTCATTTTATTATAGAGGCCCTGATTCCACATTATTTTAAATGGCTATGTGGCATAAATACGTACATATGTATGCCTTAATTTTATTGTTTACGTCTCCTTTATTTAGTTTTGGTTTTCTTTTAGATATTATTTTATATCTCCATCTTTGACAAATGTGTACGTATCATGTATAAATGTTTTTTCATTCGTGGAGTGGGGGCCTGGTGACCAGTAATACAGGCTATAAGCCTATCTCTGGCACCAGTCTCTCATAACCGGGTTAAAATATTACACTAAAATATGCATCTGTCCAAATTGTAACCGAAATGAGAGAAATTGATATATTTTTACCTACTTATCTTTGAGCGTAGTAACTTCATAATCATAACTAAAATATTTGCTTGTTACTTTTAGGATTTGCTACTAAGCGTGAGATAGATGTCCCCACCTTGCATGGTGACAGTGAAGTCAATGATGGAAGTCCGCGCTGAAATCTCAGGAGTATAGGCCGGGTTTGGCAGCTTCGTAGTTATGTAGATCCTGTGACCCTCCGTCACGTCAATTTCCTTATCGCCTAGTTTTACCTGTGACATTAAGATACGAGGTAAATAAAGTAAAATAAAGTAATGAAAAATGCTTATATTTACCTTCGCATCATCATCTCTAGACTCTCGGCTGTGCTAAGTCTTTGAAAGCAATTTATTTGGAAAAATAGAAGCATGTTTCCTTTGAGTAAAATTAGCTGTTTTCAATATTTAAAGTACTTTCCTTCCAGGGCTCCATTGGTTTGTACTCATCCTGTAAACTGCTATGATATAAAGAAACTTTTTTACTGACATTCCAATTTCTACCACAAAGTCTTTAAACTCTTCTCACCTGATCGCCGAGTCCTTACTTAGCGAAAATGTACCTAAATGTGATAGTAATTTTAAATTCCAATATGTGGACAGCGGCGATATAGTTAAAGCCTTTAAAATGTTAAATGTCAAGAAAACTGCAGATCTCTGGGGTATTTCTGTAAACATTGTAAAACCCTTAGTAGACACAATCGCACCTGAACTGGCTTTTATATTTAATGAATGCATTGACTGTGGCGTATTTCCTGATCTAATGAAACACAGTAAAATAATACCTTTATTCAAATCAGGTTCTAAGTCGGATCCCACTAACTTTAGGCCGATATCAGTACTGCCGACATTTAGTAAAATTTTTGAAAAGCTTATTTTAAATCAGCTATCTAAGCACTTTAACGACAACAAGTTGCTTCACTGCAAGCAATTTGGCTTTACACGCGGTCGTTCCACTACTGATGCCGGTATAGAGTTAATCTCGCATATCTATGATGCTTGGGAGAAGTCGCAAGACGCTATAGGTGTTTTTTGCGACCTTTCAAAAGCATTTGACTGTGTACACCATGAAACATTGATCGGGAAATTGCGCCACTATGGTGTTAGAGATATCTCTTTAGATCTACTTAATTCTTATCTCAGTAACAGGATACAAAGAGTTGATGTTAATGGAAAACGTTCTTCGGGATCTGTAGTTACAATGGGTGTACCGCAGGGATCAATTCTTGGGCCTTTTCTATTTTTAATTTACATTAATGATCTACCTCATCTTGTCAAAAACAATCATGAGATTGTATTGTTTGCTGATGACACTTCACTTTTGTTCAAAATGAAACGACGTACCACCGATTATGACGAGGTGAATAATGCAATCTCAGAAGTTGTTAATTGGTTTAATGTCAATAACCTATTACTTAATGAAAATAAAACAAAATGCATTAGATTTACTCTCCCGAATGTAAAACAGGCTGATGCCAACATTAAATTGAAAGGTGAAAGTTTAAACCTTGTAGAAAAAACTGTATTTTTAGGCATAACTTTGGACAATAAGCTTCAATGGGGCCCGCATATAGAACAACTATCGGGTAGGCTTAGTTCTGCAGCATATGCAGTCAAAAAAATCCGCCTTCTTACAGACGTAGATACCGCTAGACTTGTTTACTTCAGCTATTTCCACAGCATTATGTCTTATGGCTTACTGCTGTGGGGATGTGCTGCAGATATAGACACCGTATTTGTGCTGCAGAAGAGGGCTATTCGTTCTATCTACAATATGGGTCCCAGAGAATCACTTCGCACTAAATTTAAAGAAATAAATATAATGACAGTAGCTTGTCAATATATTTATGAGAACCTGTTGTACACCCATAAAAATATTGCTTCGTTTAAGAAAAACAGCGACAATCACAATGTAAATACAAGAAATAAGAATAAACTCGCTGTGCCCACTACTAGGCTCCATAAGGTAAAAAAATCTTTTAAAGGGCAATGTATACGCTTCTACAACAAACTCCCAAGTGAGTTGCAGAAGTTATCATTAAATAAATTCAAAAACATTATTAAACGCAATCTGTGCGATAAAGCTTATTATAAAATATCTGATTACCTAGAGGACAAAACCACTTGGGACGGAATCTGCTCCAACTCCGTCAAACGTAGCATAAGACAAAATCAAATTGTTAAATGATGACTATAACGACCGAGTTAGGTTCTTCTGTTCACTTCTTTTCCTAACTCGCGTGTCATCTGAAGTGAACAGGTTCAATTATGTGCTTTATTCTATTTATTTGTGTTGTTTTATTTTGTAAGTTGTGACGCGTCAATAAGGTCCATGCGGCCGCACTGAATAAAGTATTTTTTGAATTTGAATTTGAATTTGAAAAAACACATTTAAGACAGTAGTAACCTTGTACGAAGACCCAATTTTAATATAGTTCTTCTCGAGGATGTTGTCTAAAGCCGGATCTAGTTCCTCGGCCACGTCCTCGATCAGCAGCGGCCTGCCTTGCGATACGGCATCTTCTATGTGGTTCCTGAAAGTATAAATAAATAAATTATACAAAAATAACTTACACGTAATTTTTTATTTTTCAAACAAATTAAACAACACTTAGATAAAGCGCATTGATATTAAAGGCTCGAGCAGACCGGATGCGTATGCGTAGACGTAAGCGTAGACGTGCACGTACCACTGAGTTGTAATGTATGGAACTGTATGAGACAGGACACACAGCTTGCGTAACGTAGACCGGTCTGCTCGAGCCTTTAGGAGTGGGGGCTCGTGACGTCGTAAACCGACAAACTGTACCAGCGCGCGGCGGCGTGTGACGTCACGCGACATTTCGATATAATGTAACGCCGTATTTTTTTTTACGTTAAAATGGAAAAAATACGTTTTTGTTACTCTACATGACAGACAATAAATAAAAATTTAGTCTACTGGCCTATAGTCTTACTTTAGTTTACATGGAATATTTGCTGAATTCATACAATAACGCATTAATTATAATAAGCAAATGCATTAAATACCTAAGTGTTTCCACTGTCTTGGCAATGATTGAATGCCGGCAGAGTATTTCGATATAATGTAACGCCGTATTTTTTTTTACGTTAAAATGGAAAAAATACGTTTTTGTTACTCTACATGACAGACAATAAATAAAAATTTAGTCTACTGGCCTATAGTCTTACTTTAGTTTACATGGAATATTTGCTGAATTCATACAATAACGCATTAATTATAATAAGCAAATGCATTAAATACCTAAGTGTTTCCACTGTCTTGGCAATGATTGAATGCCGGCAGAGTAACTACCTATAAACACACTGCTATAATTAAGTCACTGCTGCGACAGGCGTGACCCTTACTGACGTTTTTGCTTTTTTTTATATTGGCTTTAGTTCGACCACATCTGATGTTAAGCAATGATGTGGTAGAAAGGGACACGCTTGCGTAGAAGGTAAAGCTTATCGCGGTGAAGATAGAACCTGCGTCTCATCAGCCGGTCCACTACGCCATAGAATCAGCATCATTAACGTAAACGTGTTAATCGAAGGGTTGGTTGTATACTTGCATTTTATCGCGTCTGAATATAAATTAGACATAGAGGTAAGTACCTGAAATACTTATGATTCAGCGTAGTAGCAATGAGTTGGCAGTGCTTCTCCATATTCTTGATCCATATCTTGCCCTGCGTCTGCGGGTCGATCAGTAGCGGGAAGCGCGTGGCCTTTGTCACGATAATGCCGTTCTGAATCGACAGCTCGTCGTTGGGAAGGCCGCACAGGTTCCAATCGCCGATCTGGGGGAATATTTCGTTCATGCAATCATCTCAGCCGCAGGACCGCTGTTAACGTCCATTTCTGGACACAGGTCTCCCATCACGGACCTCCAAGACAGTAAGGGGGCTGTTGCCATACTCGCCACGCTTGGTAGGCGTTTTGGCGAGCGCAGTAAAATAGCTTCTATACAAGCTGTATTATAATATGTGTACTAAGCCGAAAAGGGGTGATTCTGACCATCCCAAGGAACAATTTTTGTTCTACGACTTTTCAGGATTCAGTGATTTACATTCAAGAAAAGACCATGGAAGTTTTCAACTTTAACAGCTGATTATACGATAATGACAACCTAAAAGATTCTTTACAGTGTCATTTACCTCCGCGAAGAGTTGCCGTACAGGTACAAATAAAACCACAAAAATCAGTTTTTTTATTAAAATAAAAAAGACTGATTATATGACCTCAGGATCATTTTCACATCATACCATCTAATAAAGTTATAAATAAAAAAGAAATTAAATAAAAAAAACTAATTCCCGATATTTTCCTTCTAAAACTACTTGTTTTCATGGGCCCCTCTTTCAGGTTAGTACACATGTTATAATACACCCTCTATATATAAACGACTATATGTATAAATATAAACGACGCTGCTTAAAATTAAATTGTGTGTAATTATATAGCCTGGAAACCAGAAGCTATTTTTCTTGAGCATCGAATGATATTACAATTAGTTTGTTTTTTGCGTTTCGATACGATTTTTGCTACGATAGCAAGCAATTTAAACAGCAAATTAAATAAATTTATTTATGTCTGTGATTAATAACTTATGGCATTATTAATAACAGAGCCATCTATCTCCAAATAAAGCGAAGCTTATACTATGGAAAAACCAGTGATTGAAAGAAGAATACTAGGATGATGATTATCTATTTGTATTGGACCGATACACATTGGTGGTTTTACTTCGCGCTGCTTTCGATTGCATGTTGTAAACTTTTAATGAAGATGGAAAACAATGGCAAAAATGAAGATGCGGTACCGTAGCTGTATCCGTAAGTTGTTCCGTAATATTCAAATTCATAGAAACGGGAATTTTTCTTTTAAGTAACTCTGCGAGCAATGTGTTGTTCAAATGGAGACGGAACTCTTGATTGAAGGGACCGGAATAGGACAGGAATCTGGAGGGGATACAAATTGTGTTTTCAAGCAACTTAGCGGTAGAATAAGCTAGGAGTCTAGCTCACTCGCCTCACTTACTCGCTCGCTCACTCGCTCGCCACACTCGCCTCACTCGCCTCACTCGCTCGCTCGCCACACTCGCCTCACTCGCCACACTCGCTCGCCTCACTCGCCACACTCGCCTCACTCGCCACACTCGCCACACTCGCCTCACTCGCCTCACTCGCCACACTCGCCACACTCGCCACACTCGCCACACTCGCCTCACTCGCCTCACTCGCCACACTCGCCATACTCGCCATACTCGCCACACTCGCCACACTCGCCACACTCGCCACTCGCCACACTCGCCACACTCGCCACGCTCGCCACTCGCCACGCTCGCCACTCGCCACTCGCCACGCTCGCCACTCGCCACGCTCGCCACTCGCCACGCTCGCCACTCGCCACGCTCGCCACTCGCCACACTCGCCACACGCCACTCGCCACACTCGCCATACTCGCCACACTCGCCACACGCCACACTCGCCATACTCGCCACACTCGCCACACTCGCCACTCGCCACACTCGCCACTCGCGCCACTCGCCACACTCGCCACTCGCCATACTCGCCACACTCGCCAGTCGCCATACTCGCCACTCGCCACGCTCGCCACACTCGCCACACTCGCCACACTCGCCACTCGCGCCACTCGCCACACTCGCCACTCGCCACACTCGCCACTCGCCACGCTCGCCACTCGCCACACTCGCCACTCGCCACACTCGCCAGTCGCCGCACTCGCCACACTCGCCAGTCGCCACACTCGCCATACTCGCCACACCCGCCATACTCGCCACTCGCCACGCTCGCCACACTCGCCACTCGCCACACTCGCCACTCGCCACTCGCCACACTCGCCACACTCGCCACTCGCCATACTCGCCACTCGCCACACTCGCCACTGGCCACACTCGCCACGCTCGCCACTCGCCACACTCGCCACTCGCCACACTCGCCACTCGCCACACGCCACACTCGCCAGTCGCCGCACTCGCCACACTCGCCAGTCGCCGCACTCGCCACACGCCATACTCGCCAAACTCGCCACACCTCACACTTGCCACACGCCACTCGCCACTCGCCACACTCGCCACACTCGCCACACTCGCCACTCGCCACGCTCGCCACTCGCCACGCTCGCCACGCTCGCCACTCGCCACGCTCGCCACTCGCCACGCTCGCCAAGCTCGCCACTCGCCACACTCGCCACACTCGCCACACTCGCTTCTCGCCACACTCGCCACTCGCCACACTCGCCACACTCGCCAAACTCCCCACTCGCCACTCGCCACACTCGCCACACGCCACACTCGCCACTCGCCACTCGCCACACTCGCCACACTCGCCACACTCGCCACTCGCCACACTCGCCACACTCGCCACACTCGCCACTCGCCCCTCGCCACTCGCTACACTCGCCACGCGCCACACTCGCCACTCGCCACACTCGCCACTCGCCACACTCGCCACTCGCCACACTCGCCACACTCGCCACTCGACTCACTCGCAACTCGACTCACTCGCCACGACTCACTCGCCACTCGACTCACTCGCCACTCGACTCACTCGCCACTCGACTCACTCGCCACTCGACTCACTCGCCACTCGACTCACTCGCCACTCACTCACTCGCCACTCGACTCACTCGCCACTCACTCACTCGCCACTCGACTCACTCGCCACTCGACTCACTCGCCACTCGACTCACTCGCCACTCGACTCACTCGCCACTCGACTCACTCGCCACTCGACTCACTCGCCACTCGACTCACTCGCCACTCGACTCACTCGCCACTCGACTCACTCGCCACTCGACTCACTCGCCACTTACACACTCGCCACTTACTCGCCACTCACTTACTCGCCACTCACCCACTCACCCACTCGCCACTCATCCACTCACTCACTCACTCACTCACCCAAACCCACCCAGTAAGTAGTAAGTTACCAGTCAGCTCTTACCCAACGAGCAGCAGTATATCCCCTACAAGTCGTTCGATCTCTGATTTGAAGAGCGCACACTGCTCCGTCCAACGGATTCGCTCTCCACTAAGTCCGTTGATGAGGGCTGTGGCGGCATCCATTTTCTGTTGGCATTTCGCCGCGTCGTCTAACACAGCTTGTTTCAATGACATCGCTTCGTCAAACTGTCTTTGTACGCTCGCTAACTCGGCCTGTAAATTGTTTAAGTAATCCTTACTTCTAAGACAAACAGGATATATTATAATAAGGTTCCTAAAAAGTAGCTTCGTAGGCGGAATTTAATATTTAAAAATATCAGTTCTCTTTTCGCAACAAACCTGTGTCTGATGTCTAATCCATATTTAAGTATCGTCGAATTGAGTAGGATGACCTATATACCCGTCATAAGCGACGATAAGCGTTCTACCCGAAAAAAAGTAATCGGTGTATATATACCGATAACTTTTTTTCGGGTTGCAGTTGAGAGCATCGCAGATAATTCTATTTTGTTACAAAATGTCATATGACAACACTTTTGACGGATTCAACAAAATCACCAGAGCCACTTTCCCATTAATTTATTATTCTTATAAAAGAAAGGTCTTCTCTCAGAGGCAGTAAGTACATCCTGGTTAACCCTGTAGACTCTCATAAAACGTATGCTGTAAAATATAGGTACTATAGCAAGTCGAGTAAAATTACCTCTTTAGCCGCCAACTGAGGCTAAGCTGCGCCCATCTCCTTCCTTGCGACTTATTACTTGCCCTGCTGGATAGTCAGGTTTGTGTTCCACAAAAAGTAACGAAACACACATTACATATCTACGAAACC
Source organism: Pasiphila rectangulata (assembly GCA_963082625.1). NCBI lineage: Eukaryota > Metazoa > Arthropoda > Insecta > Lepidoptera > Geometridae > Pasiphila > Pasiphila rectangulata. Next base: position 14,421,970 of record OY720237.1, read on the forward strand.
ACGATACCAATAAAATTCGTTACGGGCCACTTACTTTACTAACAAAAACACCAATTATATAGAGATCGTCGCCTCTTGCAATTCTCTGAGTCGTTACTTCGGTTCACACAGAAACAATCGGGAAAGCTGAGGCAGTAGGTACATCCTTGTTAACGCCGTAGACTCTCACGAAAGTTATCATGTGCAATAGACTGTAGAAAGTGGAGTAAAAACACCCCTTTAGCCGCCAACTGCGCCTCAGCCGCGTCCAACTCTTTTTTAGCGGCTTGGTACTTTACTGAGAGACAGCTAGGTTCGCCTTCAACGGCAGTTCATCTTTGTTAACGCTGAAGACTCACAAAACTAAAGCAGTGAAATAGGCTATAGAAAGTGGAATAAAAGCACCTCTTTAGCCGCCAACTGCGCCTCAGCCGCGTCCAACTCTTTTCTGGCGGCTTGGTACTTCCCCTGCATGACAGCTAGGTTCGCCTTCAACGGGAGCACATCTTTGTTCACGCCATAGAACTGAGCCATTGCGATCGTCCACGAGATCAGGCCAGCGACGTTGCCGCACGCAATTTTTGCCGCTTCGAATGTGTATTGCCTGAAATTATTATGTGAATATATTTTAGATTCAGATTTATTTATCAAAAGTTAAGATAACTAATCTGGTTAGTAGTATTCTGCAAGCGTGTAATATGTTTATCTGGACCCCAGGTTCTCCTGCAAAACTCACATTTGAGTACATTTGTGTACAATAATATTTCAAGTAGGAAGAAACACTTTAAATAAATAAAATAAAAATAAAAACAATAATTTATATTATAAAGTAAGTGCAAAGTCAGTTCGCAGTTAAACAAAACATTATAATTATGGATAAGATAAGATAAGTTATATATAATACATATAAAATTTCGATGCAAACCCTTTCTGTTTTAAAAACAAATCTTTGTCATTGGCTCAAAAGCCCATTTTGAATAGCGAAGTCTTTGCAATCATTTATTATTTAGGTGCTGCAAAATTTTGTCAAAATGTTGAGGGAAAATTGTATTAACATATAAATAAATTAGGCCAGGTGCGTGTCGGGCCACGAGCTATGTAGGGTTCCGTAGTTAACCGTAGACCTGTTGTTAGAAGTTGGTGCATGTTTTTTTACATTTCATCATCATCATTTCAGCCATAAAACGTCCACTGATGAACACAGGCCTCCCTCATGGATCTCCATGAGGGGTAGTTTGCCATACTCACCACGCTTGGCAGGCGGGTTGGTGAGCGCAGTATGGGATGTTGATACACGGATAGACGCTGCTGCCCATCTTCCGGAGGTGTCCCTTAGCAGGCTCTTACTGCATCCACGGGTAGGAGAGGAGGGGTAACATTCTACTGCCGGCACCCCACGGCATTTTTTACATTTACCAAAACATAATAAGAGGAATGAATTGAAATTTCGGTTAAAAATATTCCGGTGTGAGGAAACCGATTCACTTATTTGAGCGACTATTTCTCCGAAACTAAAACAGCTAGCTTGGCCCTTATAAAAAGGAACCCAAAGGCCCTTATAGAAAGGTTATGGTTAAAAGTACATTCATGATTTTTTTTAGATAAAGCTAGCAGTTTAGATTTTAGAGAGAACGCTCGAAAAAAGTTTTGAACTTGAATATTTCTGAAACGGAACCATAACTAAATTGAAAAATTGTCTGCTCAACTCCGAAATGGTTTTAAATTACCTTACGTGTATGGAAGGTACCCCAAAATAATTATTTTTTTAGCATTTTTTTTTGTAGCGTTATCTCGGCATTGTTATTTTACATGTCCATGCAAAATAACAGCTTTCTAGGACAATAGTCTCTTCGCAAAGCCGGTGACGGACGGACACACTGATAGACAAAGCGTAAGGGTTACTTGTTTTAATACAAAACCCTAAAAATGTGTATTATAATTACGGGTAATTGAAGTAAGGCTGAAGCAAATCCACCATCTCAGCGTTAATTTCATCTTTCGGGAAGAATTTCAAATTGTTCAAGAATTTGGAATCCGCCATAACCTGTTGAAGAAAGCATATTGGAGGCGCAAAAATACATAATCGATTGTATACAATTGTATCCGGTTTCCCCTAACGTTATTATGTTTTCTTTTCATAAATGAAGGAATATAACCTTGAGAGATTCTCCCCAAGAAGAAGTAAGAAAATTCTTCTCAGGATCAGGTTTGATCGGGTCGATCTTCTTTCTGAACAGCAGAATCACAGCGTCCATGATGAGTGTGATGAGATGCGGCGGCTTGCCCAGCTTACGGACAGTCGCTATGTCAGCTGCATTGATGGTCTGCACAGACGGAGAGTTCTTGAGTTAGTCTTAAATATAAATAAACCTACACTGTTCGAAGGTCTGCCTGCGACGCAAGGGGTTGCGGGTTCGATGCCCGCCTCGGGACAAATGTCTGTACAATCTGCAGAAATTTGTTCAGGGTGTTCTGGGTGTTATTCTATATATAATTTATTTATTTTTATTTATTTTTTACTGTACGGTTAATAGATGTCATACAAGCTATTTACCACTCACTGTTAATTATTAATATTAAACGCTTATTCGATACAAGACTGTTTGGTTTGATTGTTTCGCAGTGCCTTAAAAGAAAAAGAGAAAACGTTTAACGTTTTACGTTACTTCTATCTCAAGTGAGGAACTGTTGCTAAATGTGAAGCGTCCATGAAATTTAAATCTTAATTCGCTTCATCGGTTATAGAACAAGCATTGGTACGGGAGTACCAGAAAAGGGGGCGAAGGCTCAAAAGGTCACCAAAGATCAAAAATGGCATTTTAGGGTCTTTGGACGTTTTCGGCATTTGAAGACTTTTATTTTTATGGTGACCTTTTGAGGTCACAATAACACCAGTCCCTGTGACCCCTAGGGTCACCAGAATCAGTCACCAAAATCAATCAGTCACCTTCTCTCATGAAGACGGTGCTAACAAAAAAGGTTTCATGTAAATCGGTCAACGCGTTCGGTTGTAATCGTCATATACACAGACAGACAGACAGACGGACAGACGGACGACAGACAGACAGCGCTATGCATATTAGGGGCTTCGCCCTCAAAAAACCCGCCTAAAAGTTTGACTTCAAAAATATATTTCAAGGAAATGAAAATCCTTATCAAAAATGTACGATCCCAAGGGATTCGAACCCGCGTCCGTTAAATCGATCCTTGACGCTTCCAAAACTTTAATTACTTTAGTGCTTTAACAACTAGCCAAGGAACTCGTGTCGGGTACGGCTGAAATTCTTGATAAGGTGATTTCGGTTGAGCACCGATTAGAGCGCCATCTACAGGTAACTACTAGAGTTATCCTGTTCATTGTCTGAAGTTGCATTCAGTAGCAAAGACTAGAGATGTCGCTATAGCTTATTCTATAGATTGTAATTTTTATAGTGTTTAACCACACTTAGGTAGAACATTTCAAGGAAATTAAAAACCTTATCATAAATTTAGTATTCCGGTAGGATTCGAACCCACGTCCGTAAAATCAATCCTTGACGCTTCCTAAAGCCAGAAGTGCTTTAACCACTAAGCTACAGAACCCATGTCGAGTACCACTGAAAGTCTTGATAAGGTGATTTCGGTTGGATTGAAAATGAAAAATGAAAAAAAATGAAAAAATATTTATTTGACAGTAAAACATAAATATGAACATCAGATATAACAATTACAATTTCAATAAAATACAATATTCTTACTAATATAAATTTAATTATATTTGAGAATTCATTAATTATTAATTACAGAAGATTAGAGTTCCTGTTCTACCTAAGTGTGGTTAAACACTATAAAAATTACAAACTATTCAAAAATATAATTTTCATAAAATGATTGATTACAAACCACCCGTTTCCTAGAGAGGTAGGCTACTGTGTTTCCATTTAATACAACCATGCCATACCTTTTATTGCATCATTTACTTTTCATCGTAATCTAAGTCTGATCGGTTTAAGGTACATCATATCTCAGCATTCTCGAAAGGTATAAAACTATTTTATTTTTTAAGTGTAAGTGTAAACCTACACTAAGGTACTTATCATTTATAGAAATGAAAAATACAGTATTCATTTCAATGTTATAAAGCGTTTTTTTTTTCATTATCACTCAATATTATAAAGAGGAAAGATTTGTATGTTGTATTTTGTATGTTTGTTACGAATAAACTCGACCGATTTTTCAAATTCTTTAACCATTAGAATGATATTTCCCTGATTACCATAGGCTATATTTATCCCCGTATAATTAATGGAATCAGGCGTTACTTTGCGGAAATCCATGACAATAAAATGCAATGAATTAGAAAAAATAAGTCATGTAATATGGCTATTTACACTTTTATTAATAGAGTAATGACTAGTTTAGATAAAGGTATCCCTACTTGTGCTTTATACATGGACCTTACGAAAGCGTTTGATTTCGTTGATCACGAGGTATTACTTACAAAATTAGATGCCTATGGTGTTCGGGGGAATGTGCTAAAACTTATAGAGTCATACCTTAAAGATAGAATGCAAGCGACAGAAATTTCAAGAATATGCCCCAAAGAGAAGAAACAGATTAAATTTCTATCTGACTTTAAGACAGTCAAGTTTGGGGTACCACAAGGAAGCGTTTTGGGACCGTTACTGTTTATTATTTACATAAATGACCTTCCCAAGGTAACAAACCATCATACCACATTATTTGCAGACGATAGTACGATTCTGTTCACAGGTACTGAACATTCTTCCTTAGAATTTGACATTAATTTTACTTTGACTAATATAATGAAATGGCTGACATCTAATAATTTAAAAATAAACTTGACCAAAACAAATTTAATGATATTTTGAAATAGAGCAATCAAAATGTCCAATATTGAAGTTAACTTCTCAGGACATAGAATAAATGAAATTGATATCACGAAATTTTTAGGCTTAAATATAGACTCTGTTTTGGATTGGAAATCACACATAGAAAACCTATGTTCTAGAATAAATCGCTTTTCGTATGCTTTGTACATGCTGTCTAAAACTTCAAGTCCCTCTACTGTTCTAACAGCCTATCACGGATATGTAGCATCCCTTCTGAGGTATGGTATTATGTTTTGGGGAAACTCAACCAATAAAGACGTGATATTTAGGGCACAAAAGAAATGCGTTAGGGCTATCAGCAAACTAAAACAGACTGACACCTGCAAACCTTATTTTGTAAGTCTTAAAATATTGACCTTGCCTTGTATTTATATATATGAGGTGGTTCAATTTGTGAGAAGCAACTTACAACTTTATAACAACTTGAAAAGTAAGCGCCTAAACTGTAAAATTCAATGTCCGTTGCATAGAACCGCATTGCTTAGCAAAAGCATTTTTTGCATGGCACCAAGAATATACAATCACTTACCTAAATCTGTATTAGAAACCACCTCATATAATATTTTTAAGTTTAAAGTTAAACAACTACTATTAGAAAAAGCTTACTATTCTATTAACGACTATTTAAATGATAAAATTGAATCTAATTGACATTTTTATATAACTTTATTAAGTTATTCTTCTGTGCTTTTAATTAATTCATTGAAATTTAAATATTAACATACTCGTAATTGACATATTTTGTAATACCTACTTTATTGACATATTTATTTGTGTGTGCTGTTAATTAATTTATTTGCTTAGATAATACTTTATTACTTTAATTTAAAACAATCTATTGAATATTGCATGCTGTAAAGTTGATTATGGAAGGACTTTTATATTATTGACATCTGTATGTAACCCATTTTCGCAATAAATGAATTTGAATTTGAAATTGAAAATATCTAGTTTTAATTCCGCTAAGATGCATGTGCACCACCCTCCCGCCCGCTAATTATGCACATGCAGGGAGAACTAGGTTGTTAGTGCAGCATGCATGCATACCCAAACCCACATGACGACACGTGTTTCGCCTCTCCGCGAGGCATCATCAGGTGAGACGCCGACCAGTCAATTAGCGTTAGCGGAATTAAAACTAGATATTTTCATTGCATTTTATTTATCCCCGTATTTTATCCGCAACCGCGGAGTGCGGCTAGTCTATACTTACATTATAAAGAGGTAAAGTTTGTGAGGTTGTGAGGGGTAATCTCTGGATCTACCTACTGATGCGATTTACAAAATTCTTTTGCTTATAGGTAGCCACAGTATTTGCGAGTGTCATAGGCTAAATTACCGCCCAACGAAGTGGGCACCGGGTCAGTTAGTTATTAATAAAGTGGCTACATAGTTACCAATAACGCAGCTTCCGCCGCGTCCAGCGCCGGTTTGGCTGCAGCAAGCTTGTCTTCCGCGATCGCCGTTTCCGCCGCGATAACGCCGACTAGTTTCACGGCCCTGTCTTTCACTTCCAACACCTCAGCTTTCACAATCTCGGCGGCTGCTGCCGATTCCGCGACGGCTGCTAACACCTGCAGGTATTAAGATATAGTGAAATGAGCCGTTTTCATTGAAAGAGAAAAAAGAAGTCTTTATTACTGAACCTTCTAATTGGCTTAAAATCGGCGCCACCACTGAAGTCTTCCCACGTCCACCACTGAAGTCTTCCCACGTTCACTACGGAACATAGGCCTCCAAGCATCGAACATGAGGCGTTATTGCCATATTCACCACGCTTGACAGGCAGATGGGGAGCGCAGTACGACATGTAGAAACACGGAAAGACGCTGCTGCCCATGTTCAGGAGGTATTCTTTGAGATTTTTCTGCACGAGAGGAGCAACATTCTACTGCCCCTTGGAAAAAAGGCCATCATGTCAGCCTTAGCACGGATCTGTCCACGTCCACTGCTGGACATAGGCCTCCCTCATGGATCTAGACTACCAAGATCATGAGGTGTTTGTTGCCATACTCACCACACTTGGCAGGCGGGTTTGCGAGCAAAACGGCCTTATCGCGTTCAAATTACATACTTAACATTGTTTGATAGATTATGAGATATTTTGATAAGTCACGAAAGTGTAGCACTAATTTTGCACATCGACCACTTACTTACACGATTTGTTATGTACGCTGTAGTTTTATTGAATTTCTAAACAACATGAAATACTTGCATCAACTAATTCTAATCAACTATTGTAAGTAATGAGTTCAAGGGTAATTTACCTCTTCGGCATTAGCGGTAGCCTTCTTGATCTCAATCTCTTTCAGTTCCAATTCCTTCCTTAGAATGTCAACGCTGACAGCTGCTTCCACCAATTTGTCCAATCCCGTTGTCATTCTGTGTAAAATTAGAATTATTTTTATTAAAGAATGGTTTAAATTAAGAATACGAATATCAAAACCCTTTTCATTCAGGAAACCCTTTATAACAGTTAGCAAAGACAAAGGAAACTAGCAAATACCCATGTCAAAGTGAATAGGTGTCTTTAAAAGCCTTGCGATCTATCGTTGGACACTTCGTCGCTTACCATCAAGTGAGATTGTGGCCAAAAAAACGTCTATCAGAAATAAAAAATAACCTGAAGTTAATTATGGGCTTCTGTTTTCAGGATACAACATAAGGAACGTCAGGCAAAAGCTTTTGTATTAAACAGGTTGTATACGGTGGGTTTGTTATTCAGGCTTACAAACCTTTTCGCCATCTCAGCAATCCCCAAATGCTTCTCCTTGTACAAGACTTTGTATCCTTCCAAGAATGACAGATATGACTTAGGGGTGACGTGCGTCTGTCGTCTGAACCTATCGTAGTAAACAACGCATGTATCGGCGACATTGTCTTGCACCATACCCATAATCTCTATCAGCTGTACTTTAGTCTCGGGGGTGCATACAACCTGAAATTAAATTAATTAAATATTCTATGCCTGTCCGTGGCAGTCATCGTAGCTTTCTAAAGGCCACACAACCGAATAGACGCCTTCTATTAGATTTTAGCAGTTTCTTCCAATCTCTATATATGTTCTCATATAAGTTGCCAAGGTTATACGAATTTCTCAGGGATCGTCATGGATAAGCTATATCTGATTTTATTAGTCAGATCTATTGACAGACAGCGTTGTTCTCTTACAAGGTACCTAGAGGGCGTATCGTCCGTCATGTTTTTTTAGTTTGTTTTAAAGCCGACTTAATGTTCTTCGCTATGTTTAAAAACAATCTACCTATTTAGCTAAAGAGAATATCGTTAGATCTTATGTTTGGGTTTCAAATTAACTATTGACTACTACTAAGTATACAAAGTAATGAAAAAAAAATCTGTCAGATAAAAAATATAACATTTTGTAAGTAAGGATCAACGTGTCAAGATTACTTAGAAAGTTATTAGCATACATTGAATTCAGACAAGAAATGATGCGCCACTTCAATCAACGCTTCCTTCGGCCACTTTTGGAACCAATCCATCGTCGACCCAGAAATAAGACCTGGGAATTTTAGCGCTCTGCTCCTAAATTTCTCACCAACCTGAAGAAAAAAAAACAAGCGATAAAAACTTTTAGGAACTCATGGTTAAAGAGTTGAATATAAGGTTCGGAAGGTGTCATCGTTGGAAACGTGCCAATAGGTAGGTTGACGACCTCAGTTGCAAAGATAGAGAATCGATGCGACTTCGATTCCTGCCGTAGGTAATCGAATCCGCAACCGCCTGTTTGTTTGACCTGCAGATATTTTTTACAGGTGATTTAAAAAAACCGAATTCAATGAACCTGGTGATAATTATGATGAGTAGGTAGGTATGTTAGTAAGTGGCTTGGTCTTGACATCTTAACTGTCTTTCAAGTTATTAGTATCGCCCAACCATATATTTTTCATTTATCGATAAATACTTTTGATAACCATGTGTGGTATGTATTATTTATCAGTTCCACTACACAAAACGTACTAACAGAATTATTCAATTATTAAATTAGTTATCTTTGATTAACATGTAGTCATATCATATGACTACATAATAAAAATACCATATGATTCATAATGATATTTTTAAAAGCTTTTATTTAGCTTGCCCTGTATGTATGTACATATGTATGAATTATGTTTGTTCGCAGAATCTTGCAACTTAGTTTTGAAGCAGATATCTTCAACCATTTGAGCTGAAATTTTGTATACATGTTTACTTTGGATGACAATGCATGGTCAGCTATGTGACGTCACTCTGAATCCAACATGGCGGAACACCCAAGATGGCGGACTACATAATTTTAATGTACTCCTATAATATGGGTATCAAATGAAAGGGCTTGCTGATAATAACTCAAAAAATGAAGTGACGTCACTCTGAATCCAACATGGCGGAACACCCAGGATTAGACTGGACTAGACGGGACCGGACCGGACCGGACTGTCATGTACTGTCAGGTAAAGGAAACATCGTGAGGAAACCCGCGGCTTAGTTAGCTTCAGACGTATTGACCTGTACTTTTCTCTGACTTTGGCGGTTATCACAGTGCCACGCACCACGCTGCATGTTGCGTGTCGACGCACCAACGCGCGTACTTGCGGGAGTGCAGATCTGCATCATAGTGCGGGTTTTTTATGCACTCACGTGCGTAGTTGCGTTTTGTGGATTCTCGGCGGCTCTGACTCATTTCATTCAAAACTGTTCGCTAGACTACGGGACTCGGTGTACCATACATTTCGTCTCGGCCCGCACCTACGCGCGTGATCTGCATGAACGCGCGTAGATGCATTTTCGGTGTGTTGGACTGTGCGTGTTTTCTATACAAACGGAGATACTTACAAGCAACGTTAGAAGACGCATTCACGCAGCGTGATACGTGGCAGTGTGTGAACCGCCTAACAGCTGACTAAGGTGAGAGGATGGTATAGGTGCTGGGCAAGCCTAATCCATCAAACAATGTCCCAGGCACTGCAGCGTCCCCTACAGCTTAATTACCAGTTGCTGACGCTACATAAATCATCTATAATAGATGCAAAGGCCTTACCCAAAAGAGAGTAAATAAGGTCTTTCGAAAAATACTATCACTAATCATACCGACTGCTAGACAACTAGCAGTCCCATCGCGCTTTCGGAACACCTCGACTCCGGTCAAATTTTGATCCACCTGCCGTCACGCTTGTCTAGCTAAATATCCCCAGCCCCATTCCATTTAAGATTCGTATCCCTAATTCCTACGTCTTGGGACTACTTTGTAAGAAAAAATGTGTTATAATAAAAATAAAAAAGTTGTTTAGTTCACTTCTATTCAAAGTTGTCGTTTAGATTCTCAATTGGGTTCAGTAGATGTCAGATGTTAGACAGACATCGTCTGTCGGACCAGCAAAAGCAGGGAAATTTTACTTACGGGTGAAAAACATAAAACAACGTGCAGATTGGCTCGTGATCGCATGATGAAATATTCGTATAACACATCAGGCACGGGAATCCTCCTTGGCGCGTATTTCTTCATGATAGGAGTGAGTTCGTTCAATATTTCATCTGAAACAATCACATCCTATGATATATTTTAAAAATAATTTCAAATTCAATTTAAACCACTGACAACTTTAAAGTTACCATCTTAAAGGTCGTAGCACACCTATCAACTCATAAAGGAATCGTAACCGTATCGCTTTTCGCGTCGCCGTCAAACAGTCATCAACCTAACGCAAGCACAAAACCAAAGCGGATCAGAAGCTCCGATACGTCGATTCGGCTACGGCTAGGCGACGCCGCTCTTACGGCTCGCCAACCGCTGGTTGACGGCTAGTTCAATCATTTTGAATCCGAACGTTAAGTGTGGACGAAGTGACGTAAGCTAGAGTACGGAGAACCGTAAGCGCGGGAACGGCAAGTCGACCACGCACCGCACCGCAGTTCCTGAGCTTGTCCCTAGGCGAGGCGATTACGTTACGATTCCGATTAGTGTGCGTTGCAGTAGGGGTTTCATATAACTAATAATGAACGGCTCGAGTTGATACGGTGACGATCCCTTTCCGAGTTGATACGTGTGCTACGACCTTGACTCGGATTCGCAACGTCTTTTCGTCCAACATACCTCAGTTTCTCAAGACGAAAGTCAACAATCAGTGTGTGTTACCCGTGATGACATATGGAACCGAGACGTACGTCCTTCGCTATTGGCCTTATGAATAAGCTCAGACTCGCTCAACGAGCTATGGAGAGGGCTATGCTCGGGGTGTCTCTACGGGATCGAATCAGAAATGGAGATAGGTAGAAGACTTCGGGTCATCAACATATCCAAACAGATTAGTAAGTGACAATGGGCAGGCCATATAGCGCGCAGAACAGATGGCCGATGGGGCCGCAACGTTCACGAATGGAGGCTACGGACTGGCAAGCGCAGCGTAGGACGTCCACCTACAAAATGGGCAGAGGACTTGGTGAGAACCGCTGGTCGGCGGTGGACGCAGACGGCTTCCAACCGCAGTACTTGGAGATCAATGAGGGAGGCCTTTGTCCAGCAGTGGGCGGGCGTCCTAAGGCTGATATGATGATTTTGATGACATGATTCTACGCTACTAAGATTACACCAATCCTTACCCATTTCATCCTTGGCAAAGAGATTGGCGATCTCCCCCGAACTGAGGATGTTGTTGAGAAACTCCAAGAACTGTTCGTCCTTTATATCGTTGTCCGTGAATATGAAAGATATGCCTTTGCCTTGCAGGCCCGCTATGCGGTACAAGATCTTAATGTCGTCCATGAAATTGCTCACGTTATACGACCTGTACAGAATCAAATCATTGTTTCAAAGTAAATAAGTTACAAACTACATATTTTTCGAATTACAAGACTTTAAGTCCTAGTTTGAATGGACATATTAAATAATGACGCCGAGAGAATGGTACAAAAAATATATGAAACTAGCTTGTGCCCGCCGCTTCGCATGCGTTGTACCCGGATAAAAAGCCTATGTGTTATTCCTGGGCCACATCTATACGTGTGAAAAATTTCAGCTCAATCCGTTGGGTAGTTTTTGCGTGAAGAGGTAACAAACCTCCAAACAAACTTTCGGCTTTATAATATTAGTGGGATAATTAATTTGACGTAAAAAATCTTGATTTTCCCATTGCACCGTTTTTAGGGTCGTTCAAAAAGTTCCATAAAGTACAAAACCTTCCTTCACCTTGATAGTGTTATCTGGTAGAAGGCATAGTTGGCGATGAAAGATGCCAATTTCGTTAAACTCTGCTTGCCCGATCCTCCTACACCTACCAGTAGGGAGTTACCCCTGAAAAGAGAAAACAACACTCATCATAATACATTGTGAGCGTATAAGCAGTATTTTATAGACATTAACAGTGAAAAACGCATTTTGATAATAGGAGCGATCGTAAAGTTTTTCTACAGCATATTATTGACTTTTAAGCATCTCTTGTAACTGAGTTTCAGAGACAATAAGATTTACGCTATAATAAGCTTTTAGGACCCCATAAAATTGTTCCGTGGGGGGCCGGCAGAAGAATGGTGCCCCTCCTCTCTTTCCCGTGGATGCACTAAGAATTTGCCAAGGGAAACCTCCGGAAGATGGGCAAAAGCACCTTTTCGTGTATCAACATCCCGTACTTCGCTTGCAAAACCTGCCAAGCGTAATGTGTATGGCAACAAACCCCTCATAATAGCATTTTAAGACCGTCTACGATATAAAGAAGCTTGACACCCACTGGACAGCTTCCTTAATTTCTTGCAAACACCTATCGCAGACTACCATCATGTAGTTCAATTATAGAGGTATTGCAGGGTAAATTATAAAATAAAATAAAACCGGCCAAGAGTGAATCGGACTCGCGCACCGAGGGTTCCGTGCCATCATTCTACCTCATATAATATTGTTATTGCACCGTGTGTTAACGCAAACTAGTAAGTTCCGGAGATAAGGGACTGGTATTTACGTAAGCGGTCGAAAGAGTTCAAAGGTCACCTCTATTTTTAGAACACAAAGAACAGGTGAAGTTTCTAGATGAACCTGTTTTGAAAACAAGAGCGCGGTTTTGTAAACAAAGTTGTTTACCTGTTAATTCATTGTTTGTAAATCTAGATGGAAGTATCTAGATTTATAAATAATCAAAACAACGTCTCGAATGTTCTGAACCTTGACAGCGCCATCTCGTCTGATAGAGGAACTTTTGTAGATTTTTTACACATTCGATTATTTCTGTCATCTGTCAAAGATGGATATCTTGAGAACCTAAGTAAAAAACGTTATTCCATTCAAAATTTCAAGCCGACAGAATCAGTAGTTGACAAAATATCCATCTCTAACAGACAGCCAAAGTCACACCAGGGTTCCTTTTTACCATTTTTGTCCGGAACCCTAAAAGTATGCCTATGCAAATAAAAAAGTTCATCTGGTTACCGTATGGCATAATACAATCGTTGCTTAGTTGAGATCGTGCTATGTGTAGTGTCCAACATTATTTATTTTTACCTGGGCGTGTTGATGACCCGCGATATTATAAACAGATGGACCATAGCGTCATGGAAGAACACTAGATCTAAATGCGCTCCACGGATTTGCTCGTTGAAGAGGTCTTGGAACGAGGAGAGTTTAGACAACAAGAATTCCCATCTGCAAATGCAAAGGTAACAGTTAAAACTAAGGCGTTTGTCTGCTTTGAGTCAGGAATTAGCCATTTTGACGCCATTGCATGATCGCTGTTGAATGTGACCAATCTTGAAGCGGTTAGAATAACACACATTTACTCTTACGTTTTACGGCCTCAACTGTCACGACCTTGAATTACCCAAAGTTTAAAATAAACTAACGAAGGCAATTCCTCGTAAACCTTCGGCGCATCCGTACTGAAATCCTCCTCGTCCTCATCGCCAGTCGGGTCGACCGGTTCGCGTAGGAAGTTCACAAAGAATGTCTCTCCTTCGGGAAACTCTGAGACTACATCGGGCAACTCTTGAGCGGCTGTCTTCCAAAAATTAGCGACAAACCATTCCTTGTCTTCGAATGTTGTGAACCTGTGTAGGTATAATGATTTTACGACTTTGAAGATTTGTAATTTTACTTGTATTAAGCCCAATGTCGTCCGTCCCTCTGCAATTGTATTTTACTCGGTTTATAATATATAATCAGTTTCAGCTTATTTTTTTAACAATAGCGCCTGGTATCCTTATCTTTTTACCCGACCTCAGAATCTATTGAAAATATTATATTTCACCAAAACAACATACACACTACATAAACACTATTATAAAATATAACTTCTTGGCTAACAATGAACCATAGTTTTAAATATTAGTATATAATCTAAAAACAATACAAAAATATTATATAATTATATCTAAATATGTAAGGGGAGCCCGATGCAAGACATTGTGACCCCATTATACAGGCTTTATGTCCTAGTATGGGGAACAAAGCTACAAAGGGTACTGCTTCGTAATAGTTTGTCAAATAGCCTATCCAATCCATTTAAGAAATGATTGATACACTTATTTTAAGGGTTGGTTACCTTATAATTTTTTTTTGTACCGTTTTTACTTATTTAAAAATAAATAACCTTTTTATCTTTATCTTTATTTTACCATATTTCCACTACTGGGCAAAAAAATGTCATAGGTATTCTGCGCTCTTACAATCCAGACTTGATGCCTTTGAATTTAGGATTTTGAATAAGGATCATCCAGTGAAACGTGGATTCAATGGCATCAAGGCAAGCAAGGTCGCCATCTTCCCAAACATTATAACAAAAACATAAGAATAGGTGCCTGATTGATTTTTGAAAAGATCGGAGATTAAAATGCATAGAGACACTTGCGGGAGACTTTCACCGCTACAGGCGGTCCATACATACAGAAGCATAGTTACATTAGTTTATTTAGATTTTTTTCTTTATTTTGTATAATGGATCTTTACTTTATTTACCTGTCTGATATTACTCTCAAGGACTCGTGAAACCATAACTTGAGTGCAGTCTTGATGTTGGGCAGCTCTTCCTTCTGGATGTAAAGGATACCTTCCCAGATCCGAGACAAATCACGCAGGTTGAATACGTAATGGAACTTCGCCGGCGTCGGTAGCATCTTTATCTAAATCATAAAATAGCTCGTATATTACTTAAAATACCTGACATAAAAGTAGCTGCCTTTAACTGGCAAGAATTCTCAAATATGTATTGCAAAGTGTTGTGTGTACCAGTAATATGATTTTATTTATGGCCCGGCGGATCAATTTATAACTCGAGCATTTTATCATAACCACAAAATTATAAGCCAGAAAAAACCCACGCCAGCGCATTTTAGTCAAGTAAGTTAAAGAAATAAATAGAAAAGAAGTATGGAGATAAATCAGTATGTAAGTGTGCACAAACGAATAAAGAAACAACCTCTCATACAAAGCACGTACACCTTCCTCCGTCCATCATCGTGCGTAAGGTAATAAGACTAAAGCAATAAATTAAAACGAACGTTGTGTTATTCAACAGATCTCGCATTTTTTTTTTGTTTGAGCCCTATACTGGACCAATAGAAATAGGCATTGACGCTGGCAAGTGCAGAAGTTTTGGTGTACGCGACATTGCTGACAAACTGCAAGACTTCGTTGGTATGGACATGTCCAGAGTAGACCACCAGAAAATGTTAACCAAAAAGACTACGCTGAACTTGAAGTCCAGGCGCAGAGGACCAAAAAAGAGGTGGACAGACGTGATCAAAGAAGATCTTGCAGACTGACAAGACGACGTTCAATAAAGTGAAGTGGAAAGAAAAGACCGAAAAGGGCCCCACAATCAGATGGGAATAATAGATGCCAAGGAAAGAGAGAGAGATGCTGGTAAGTAAACTGAGTTTAGATTCACGTAGAGACAAGATACTCACTTTAGTCTGCTGCCAAATGACACGAGTAACGGGTACAAGTCGAGGCATGAATTCGACAAGTTTCTTGTCAAAGCGACCCTTGCAGAAATATCCAGCGCTTATGGTATCTGAAAATATTGCAATCAACCCTTAAAATAGGTAGATATACTAATTTTTGGCTAGAGTGAAATTGTAATATTTGATTAAATGGTTATCGGTCAGATAATAAGCCCTGAACTAAACACTTTAAGAAGAATTTAAAACGTTTAAATCGTAGTTTAGTAATATTTGGCGTCTAGAAGGTAAATCATAAGCACTTACAGAATATTCGATCCATTGAAATCGTACTGGGTAATGTGCAATTGAAGATGTTGAATTGTCTCTTCAGCCGTGGTGGAATATCATTTCGTCCGCCACCTTTGGGTATAAATGTGTTTTAGGGTCAGTTATAAATTTATGTAAGCTTTTAAGATGAATAGGTGTGCTCCATTTGTATTGTGTAAAGGGTTGTCTAATAGGAGACTTACACATACATTTTAATAGTAGTTAAGAGCAAAAGCTTAGTTTGTAGTCAGATCTGGCTCATTGGGTCTGAATCAAATCAAATCAAAACATGTAATAAATTTGATTAAGATTTAGCTCCTTGATTATTCTGAATCAAATGGTTATGAGATCTGGCTCCTTATCTAAAAAGGAGCTAAAAACAAGAATGCCAGACCAAATCTCCTTTCGGTGATATGGTTCTGGACATACCGTACATCCAGTGGTATGGCCTAAAATGAATGATTCTTACCCGGATGGATCATCGCACCGAACATCTGAATGTCGGCAATAGTGGTAAACTCTCCCGGCTTTTCGAGGGAATAGAACCCGCCACCCTCCATCATTTCCCGTACTATCTCGTTGGTCACCTATAAGGTGTTATAGAGAACATTACTAAACGCCACTCAAATAACCAAGTTTTCGCATGAGGCGGCGACATCGCCGTGCTCATGGGAAGTGGCGCGAGCGGCTCGAGGAGCCGAGGAGCTCGCGCCAACGCGCCGTCGGCGCTGTTCTGCCTAGCTTCGAAGCCTGGGCCTTCGAAGCCCCAAGGAGTCAGGAACCTACGTTACCTCCCTCAGGGTGGTAACGTCACCTATCGCGACTAACTCAGGTACTCACCGGGCATGGTTGCTTTGGTGAGTACCTGAGTAGAATCGGACGCGAATCGACACCACAATGTTTGTGGGTGGGGCCAGGATTCCGCCCAGCACACGCTTGAGGATTGCTTGGCGTGATGCGTGGAAAGGCGGAATCTGGCAGGATCTCTCTCTGCCCAGCGTAGTTGCGACTATGCTGGCAGATGAGACGGCGTGGAAGGCGGTGGCCTCTTTCTGTGAGACCGTAATGATTCGGAGGCCGCGGAGTGGGATCGAACCCGCTCGTAGAAGGCGGCAGCGGGGTGCAGGCAACGGCCGCTCCGCACCCCCTGCCCCGTGAGACTATGGCATCATGGGGCTGTGGCACCACCTGGGTCCGTGGACTATCCCAGACGGAACAGGGAGGGCGATGGTGCATCAAGGCGATGTACCATTGTATGTTCCGCGAGACGTTGGGGGCGTTAGTTGTGGACGCCCCCGGGACGTACTCAGACAAGGTGCGATAGGGGCTCCGGAGTGTTCTTTACGAGCCCCTAGTGCACCGAAGCCAGCCATCGGGGGGGTTTTAGTGAGTCGTCGCGAGACAACCTCACATAACCATGCTGTGCCCTTACGCAGCATGTGTATCTGACCTAGCAGATTTCCCCCTCGTCACCAAAAAAAACGTATACGAAGTTCGCCGGGACAGCTAGTATTAATATAAAGCATTCTTTTAAAAACATAGAAAGATAATGCACCTACGTTTTAAGAAAAATTTACCATTATCTAAAAACTACGCTACCTAGTTTAGATCATGGTATTATTCCTTTTTACTGAGTTTGTGACACATTTTCTTAAAACGTCGGCGCATTTTAACTTTCTTTGTTTTCAAAGGCTGTACATATTATGAGGAAGGAAAACACAAGCTTATGTAAGTGATTTTATGGTGCGGTAAGGTGCAAAGACAAAGTTTACGAGTATGGTTTAACTCTATGACAGTTGGACTATGGTTAGTTTTCATGAGCTTTACTGTGGAGGTAATCCACAAGTGGCAAGAAAATGGTAGGATATGCTATTCACCTGATCCCCCCACTCGTTGACAACGGGCATGTTAATGTCGTCAACGAACACCGTCATCGCCCGTCCGCCCGGCGGTCCGTACGTCATACCCACTCGCTTCTCCACGTACGATTCAATGATCCTCTGAAACAAGAATCTATATTAATAAATGTTGCTGTTATTTCAAGGAGTTGACCAGCCCAAGAAGTCGTGGTCGACCGATGGCGGGGTGGGTCGATGACATTAGACTAGTCGCGGGCAATCCCTGGCTTAGCACTGCGCAGGACCGGATTATGTGGCGTTTACAAAGGGACTTTCAATGATGATTAGCTGGTTGGAGCCGTCGGCGTGGATCTGATTTCCGATCAATACCAGATTATACTTCAACTCTGCATGGTGAATACTCACCATGCAGAGTGACAGTACTGATCAGTACGATGGAGCCATCTCAGTGGAGACAGGTTAGGAGTTCCATGGGGAAGGCCAGCAGTGGACCTCCTACGGCAGAGATGATGATGATATTCTAAGACTACAACTAGATACAAATCTTCTTTTTTTATAAGTTAGGGGCCGTCTCCACGAGCGAGGGAATCGCGGCGATGTTATAGTCGTGCCACGTATTTCTATACACTCTCTTGCCGTCTCCACGAGCGAGAGAATCGCGACGAGTCCGCGCTATACATATAAATACGTGGCACGACGATAACATCGCCGCGATTCCCTCGCTCGTGGAGACGGCCCCTTAGTGTAGTGTAGTTTGTCAGTAAGACATGTTCATTCAAAATAAGAAGTAAATGAAATAAGCGTTCTCAATTTCATTACAAACCTTTCACCAATTAGAAAACTAAAACCAAAGCTAACCTGAAACATGTTCGGTGTAGTAGCCGACGAGAAATTGATCATCTTAAACAGTTTGACTTCGTTATCATACTTCTGCATATAACTCTTCAGCATCACAGTCTTAGCGGTGCCTTGCTCGCCAATCAGTAGTACAGCCTTGTTTTGCTTCGCTATGGTGTCGATTAGGAAAGTAACGCAAACGTTGTCGATATTGGGAACCAATATTGACGCGTATTCTGGTATGCTGTCCGGTGGGTAGTAAAAGTCTTCAACGATCTCATTCCTAGAACAAAAATATTACAAATGGAACTTAGTAGGCTATAATGGTAATATGCGGCAGCGCTATGTGCCGTTTTCAGTTTCAAATAAAAAAGTATTTACTACTAAACATAATAGTTTTTTGGTTTTTTATATATATTTCTCAATTATTGAGAATTTGTGACTACCAAACAAACAAAAGTTAGAGCTAGTGGTGTCCGGAATAAGCAATTTGACAATAGTCCTGCCATTGTCAACTGTGTTTAGTAATAAAAATTACATAGCCCATCAATTAGGCGTGGAGAAATATTTCTGACATATTTATTTTAATGAAAACACCTCGCTAGACCGGCTTTTTGAAAATTCCGCAAGTAATCTCGGTAAGAAGTCGCGCAATAAACAAAACACAAAAGTGGGTAGATAGTATCCTACATAAACATTTTCCATCCCCTTAGTTAGAATGAATGGTATACATGAATGATAGAAGCTTTTGGAAGTACCATAATAATTGATCACTAATAAATAAATAAATAATGCTGGACATTAGGTATACACAACACCATCTCGTCCCAAGCAAAGCTTGTACTATGGAAATAGTACAATACATATGTATGCAACAAGTAATCATCATCATTTCAGCCGTAAAGCGTCCAATACTGAAAACAGGCCTCCCCCATGGATCTCCTTGAGGGGTAGTTGCCATTCTCACCACGCTTGGCAGGCGGGTTGGCGAGCGCAGTACGGGATGTTGATACACGGGAAAACGCTGCTGCCCATCTTCCGGAGTTATCCCTTAGCAGGCTCTTACTGCATCCATGGGTAGGAGAGGAGAGGTAACATTCTACTGCCGACACCCCACGGCGAACAAGTAATAATCCAAGCTAAAAAACGAAATTTGATTTTTTTTAATGCTAAATCTAGATTAAATAAATCTATTTTACTAACCAGTGCTGCCATTGTCCAGTTTCAGTGACCATGTATTCGAACGGCATGATCCACTCCTTTGACTTCGCGCCGGGCCAGTCCAGGCGGCCCGGCAGCTTGGTCATGAACTCTGCCATTTTAGTTCTGTCATCTAACTCCAGTGCGGAACCAAGTGACCACATCATGGCGAATATGAAGAAACGCTCAAGGTGGCGGTCGGTGTGCGCTTCTGAAATGGTAAAAGTCTGAATATAATAAAAATAATTAAACAAGCCGTGGGGTGCCGGCAGTAGAATGTTACCCCTCCTCTCCTACCCATGGATGCAGTAAGAGCCTGCTAAGGGACACCTCCGGAAGATGGGCAGCAGCGTCTTTCCGTATATCAACATCCCGTACTGCGCTCACCAACCCGCCTGCCAAGCGTGGTGAGTATGGCAACTACCCCTCATGGAGATCCATGAGGGAGGCCTGTGTTCAGTAGTGGACGTTTTACGGCTGAAATGAATGAATGAATTAAACAAGGCTGGACATTTTTAATATAACAAAGCACCGCACAGCATGTAATCCCAAAATCAGCAAAGAATATATATCTAGAAACAGAAGCAGCAAAATGCTTTATTTTGAGCTGCAGATACAGTTTATTTAGTACGTTAAAGCGTACTTCAGGTAAGTAAAAATAAACGGATAAATGTTAAACCGAAATGTGAAAAAAACACCTTGAAAATGTAAGAGTATTTTACTTACTTCCTCCTGGTACTTCAATCATCAACAGTCCAGTGAGTACATCTACAGCTTGCCTGTAAAATCATAAGAAAATAATTACTCAATACAGTATAAAGTGACATTTTATTTTATAAACGTTTAAAAGGTAACTTTCGTTTGAAACGTACTGAGTTGATTTGGGATTTTGAATTGATAGACTGACAACGAGAAGGTTTATATATTTAAATTGGTACCAAAAAAAATCCACCACGTTTCATGCTATCTCACACCTGATATAGATGGCTTCTAGAATTTTCATTTTTGGAGTTAATTTCTGCTGCACAAACGAATGAACTTCTTCAAACACTTTGTTAAATGAATTTCGTAGAGCGTGAGCTTCTTTTTCGCTTCTCTTCTTTAGCCAACCCTGAAAAGAAATAATAATAATCAGTCTGATGACTAAAAAATGATTTTTAAAGGAGTTGGCTCGTCTCGCCTCCAAAAGTATTTTAAGCGCTAAAGAAAAGATTATAATAAGGATGCTCGTATATGTATCGCCGAACTAATAAAGAGACTATGAATAAAGATAAATATGTAGAATTAAATAAAAATGTTCCAGCAGCCTATGTACATATATTAGAGACAACAGCTGTTTTTTATGAGTGTAATTTATACAAAAACGCAGATAGAAGCTTGTTATAGTTTGTTATTTTTGTAGTATTTAACCACACTTATTCATATTATTATTATTCCACATCATTTATTTGTAAACTCATAAAAATACATTTTTTACTATAAAGAAATACAAAAACAAATACTCTACAGTAAAAAATATATATTATTATTATTATTATTCATTTCTTTGAAAAAGAATCTAGTTATATTATAAGCTTATATTCTAACCGCAAGGCAAAGATCTCACTCTACATTTCTCGTTTTTGTTGTTGTTGTGACGTTGAAGACAGTATTTTTAGCAGTCTCGCTCAACAAACCTTACTTAAGTAAGTGTGGAGGAAGTCCTTCTTTAACGCATAGATACATCGTGAGTTTTGACCCCGATTAGAGAATAATCTACTTTCATCTGTCCATGCCATCAGTTTATGTTTTTTTAAGGTTTTAGTGTTGTGTACAACAGTGTTCATTCATTTATTCATTCAGTGGTCGACTCCGAAGTCACAAATCAGTCAGGCCTTCATGTAGGTAACCACTAGAACTATAATCGTTTATAAATTTTGTTAATATGTACATATGTATGCTTGTATTAAAAAATAAACAATTATGAATATGAAATTACAGGTTCTCTATTTTGTCTCCGAAATTTTATATCCATAAAATTTATTTTCATAATCATCGATTGCCCGAATAATCACAATCTATAATATAAGGATCCCTAATATAGTTTCCGCTAATATCGGTATCCATAACGATTACAATCTATAAAGTGATTCGCAATAAGTAAAGAAATCCATAACATTATTAACTCATAAACATTATTCTCATAATTAACATTATTTATTAGAATAATTTTCAAGTTCATAATATTTAGTTGCGGCCGCTACAGTTGCACGTAGTTTTCTTACTAGCCTTTTAGCTAGTTTACTTTAATTTTCACCCACCTGCTCTATACAGCCGGCACCGTCGTGTTGGCCTGCGGAAATTGGCCACTGGCGAAAAAATCTAATAAATAATAATTAACTTACACGGTCTGTTCTTCTCGGTTCTGTCAAAAGCAGTGTTTTCGGATGGTTGTAAAAAAACCTAATAACCTACTGTCTCTCCATCTCGGTTCTGTCAAAGGCAGTGTTTTCGGATGGTTGTAAAAAAACCTAATAACCTACTGTCTCTCCATCTCGGTTCTGCCACAGGTAGTGTTTTCGGATGGTTATAAAAAAAACCTACTAACCTACTTGTCTCTCCATCTTCTTCTGTCACAGGCAGTGTTTTCGGATAGTTGTAAAAAAAACCTAATAACCTACTGTCCTTCCGTCTCGGTTCTGCTACTGAAAGGTTTTATAATCGTTCGAAAATATTCGGAAGAATAAATTTTATGATTCGTTATTATTATGACACATATGTTTATAACGATGAAAATCATGGAAATAATACATTAGGTAATATAACTTTATGCGTAATGAGTAATGAGCATTAGGATATGGGGCCATAATATTATGGATGGTGATGTTTCGGAGATACTTGTTATTGATTGTGAATTTCGTACAATCGATTTTCGGATACAAAATGGGCACCCGGAATTACATCCTATCCAACCAGAGATACGCGGGACGACTATCATACTCTTTATAAAATAACTAAAAAGACTTCAAATACCTCCAGTATCGGGGGCCAGCTGAGCACGGAAGACGACAGGAACACCATGCCCATGCGACTGACGGTAGCCGGGCTTGCGTTGTCGACGTTATCCGGCTCAAACACCAGCTTGCTGTTCTGAGCCATTGTGATGCGGTCTCCGTTTGCCAAAGTGAGGGTTTTGTTGTCGTCCAACACGGAGTTTAGATTCTCTATCCATACAGCGTCGACGGGGCCGTCTGTAATGTCATTTAAAAGAGATAAGGGCCGTAGGAGTTGGGAGTTACTTAACCTGGCTATGCTTGAATTGACCACGCTCTGCAGCGTTGATTCTCTGTTAAAGAGGTATAATGAATCTCACTAATATTATAAAGCCTAAAGCAGGCGTCCGTCACTCGCTCAAGGGCACGCTATAAATGCCTACCGCTTTGCGAGCAGTCCGCGATACATACGCCAGTAGTAGGCTGCCACACGCCCGCTTGAGTGCACGCACGTTAAATGTTAAAACGTTCCTTTAGATGTCGAGACCGCGTAACTATTGTGAAGTGGATGGATGCCAAAGTAAAAAAACGAATGAAAAATTGTCATTTTTTTCTTTGCCGAGAGACGAACAAAGGTAAAGTAAAAGATATTTTAAATCTCAAGTTTTTAGAATTATTTTTTCCCTTTCCTCTAAAAATGGACGTAGGAAGGTACTATGTAAATATTCGTAAATAAAGAAGTTCAGCTATTAGATACATAGATAGATAAGTATTATTTTGATTATAGTACACACAACGTACACACAACATAGGTCATCGCTTTCCAGATCAGCGTTTCTTCAAATCGATTATGGCTTTGAAAACAACACAGTCCTAAAATCAAGTATTAGGTATCCACCGGCGAACTAAGATTCAAATCTTTGCTGGCGAAGTATCGAAATACCTAGGTAAAAGAGCAATAATAGTATAGGTGTGTAAAGTGTGGTGTGTACTTAGTTCGATAAGTCAAAGATTATAACTACTACCATAGTATACCTATTACTACTGCGTATGGAGAGTAGGTAGGTACTTACCTCCCTGTACAAAGGTCACTGCTTTTCTTAACCGACTTAAAAAAAGAGGAGTTCTCAGGCCATCTGATTTTTTTATTTGTTTGAGAACTCTGTCGTTTATGAAATGATTATTATTATATTGGATCAACGGGTATTTATCGCGCAATTACCTTTATTATTATTCTGACGTTTCGATCGGACCTGGTCGTGGTCGCGGGAAGACTGCAATCAGGTCGAAACGTCGGTATAATAATAAAGGTAATTACGCGTTAAATACCCGTTAATCCAATATAGTAATAATGAGTTGTAATCGCGAAAGTTTAAAAAAAAGACTATTGTTTATGATCTGATTTGGAAAATGATTTTTGAGTTCTAATAGATACAACTCAGTTCTGATGATGGGATCCATGAGGAATCGAGTAAATTCTAATCATCATCAGGCTATTTTCAGCAATATTTTCGATTTTATCATTGAAGTTGGTTATTTTAAATAATTATTCGCGTAACTACTTGTTTAAATCAATTCTAAATGGATCCCTACGGCTGAAATATTGATAAAATGGATCCTTGCTACTTTTATAAACTCTAACCATAATATATTTTAAAACAGTTGATAGTGTGTTTTGTACGAGTATTTATTTCTCGAATTTAAACTCATAAACATATAATGGCAAGCATTGCAGTTTGATAATTTTTACTTTTCAGACGTAAGACATGGCTTGAAATAATAGGAAGGCCTGATTTATTGACAACTCAAATAAAACCATCTTCTCATCATGTTTGCTCGCTACATTTTGACAAATCTATGATAAGAAACATACCACAGCTAAAAGCTGATGCGGTACCTACAAAATTACTACAAAATCAACCAAGTACTTCCCGCCACAATACAAATGAAAACTGTAAAAATGTATCGACTCAAACAAAAGAATCATTTATCAACGTTTTATCAGCAGTTACCATTAAAGGTCCTGATAAAAAGTCATTATGTGTACAAACTACGTCTGACACCAACAACAATACTACACAAACAGCACAAGCTCTTTCGTCGGACACACCCAGGAAACGTAGACTTCGCGGTGAAAATAAGGAGTCAGAAAAAAAAAGAAGGAAGCTCCAGCATGAATTAAATCGATTAAGAAAAGAAGTCCAATCAAAAGAATCCGAATGCTTTCAAAATTTCAGTTTCAACTGTGAAGATGAAGTAACTAAAAGATTTGTCAAACTTCTTGAATGGCAAAGTAGTTTAAAAAACAAGTCTAAAGGAAACCGCTTCGATCCAGAGTATAAGCTTTTTGCACTAAATTTACACTTTTCCAGTCCACAAACATATCGATGTCTGAAAACGTTCTTACACCTTCCAAGTGAATCCACCCTCCAAAGATTTAATATGGTTGTTCCCATTCAATTTGAAGACCGTATTTTAAACTTTTTATCAGCAAAATTGAAATCTATGCCAAAAAATGCAAAATATTGCACATTATGTATAGACGAAATGGCACTTAAACGGCACTTACATTATGATACAAAGAGGGATGAACTAATTGGCTTACATAATATAAATGGTGAATGCATTAAAGAAGTCGCTTCAAATGGCTGTGTTATAATGCTTCGAGGTATAGTTGAAAATTGGAAACAACCTATTGCATATTCCTTTTTAGCTTCACCTAAACATTACAAGGAACTAGAAGCGTGGTTGGATGAAGTGATCTTAAAATTATTTAATATTGGAATAGAAATACAGGCTATAGTTTCTGACCAGGGCTCAAATTTTGTTAAATATGCAAAAGAAGTAAAAAAAATCACACTTGAAAATCCGTATTTTATGTTACAAGCTAGAAAAATTTACTACATATTTGACGTTCCCCACTTGATAAAATGTATCAGGAACAATCTACTCTCCAACGATTTCACTTATGAAGGCAAACGAATATCGTGGAAATACATAGAAGAGTTATATGCTAAACAAAAACAAAAAGACTTCAGATTAATTCCTAGGGTGACTGAGAAACATGTTAATCCCAACAGCTTTCAAAAAATGCGGGTAAAGTATGCGGCCCAAATATTTAGCCGATCAGTTTTTGCTGCTATCAGCGTTCTTGTTAGCAATCATAGTTTACCAGAAGAAGCTAAAGATACCGGAGAATTTATAGAAGAAATTAATAACATATTTGATGTCCTAAATTCGAGCCAAGTTTCATGCCCCAATAAGTATCAACGGGCATTCTCTATGAAAGATTATCAGATTGGTGTGTTAGACAAAGCTGCTGCAATGTTTAAGAAAATTATAGCCATAGATAAAACGACAAGAAAAAACAAGACACATAGAATTCAAACCTTTAAAAATATTCAAATATCAATTAAATCTATAATGATGCTAAGCAGAGATTTACAGCAAAAGGGCATAACATTCATATTTACACGACGTTTAAACCAAGACTGCCTGGAAAACTTCTTCGGAGCTGTCAGACAGCAGGGAGGCAACTGCAGAGACCCCACACCTATTCAGTTCAAAAGAGCGTTTTCTAAATTATTCCTCAGAAATATGTTACAAAAATCGCGTTCTAGTAATTGCGAAGAAGATATTTGTGAGTTGCTTCAGAGGTCGGATACTACTTTTCTTGAACGGCCCAGACCTTCAGAGTATAGTGCAAGAAGATCTTCAGCAGTTGCCTTTAACGGTGGAACGGACTATCAATTCGATTTGCCTGCGAAGAATGCGTTGACTTATGTATCCGGATATTTATTATATAAGTGTAGCAAAAAACATAACTGCGCTAGCTTCAATGCTATGTTACAGGAGAAACCTAATGTTAACGAAACAACACTGTACACTCATTTCAAAGCCTATAATAAAGATGCATCTTTTTATGGCGGGCTAAAAGTCCCACCAGGAACATTTACCAATTATGTAGAAGAATTGGAAAAAACATTCTTGAATAATTTTGACAAAGTCATAATGAATCGGCCTGGTACCAACGTATTGGAACTCTTAAAATGTGTTGATTTTCCTCCGCTTTGCTCCTGTTTTCCTCATGAGTACCTATTAAAATTATTTACGCGATTTAGAATATTCTCAACGTTAAAATTTAGTAACCGTGATTTTAGACAAGGAAAAAAAGGTATCCATCATTTTATAAAACTAAATCATATTTGAGCAGCCAATAAAAAAACTGTTTTTTCACCACATTCGTTTTATTATAAATATCATCGCAGAAGCAACCCTAGCCACTAATTCGATGCCGCGTCACAGATTACTTGCAAGTAGGTGAGGCGGGTGAGCAAAGCAATCTCAACGATTTTGTAGGCTATTATAGCGTAGGTATTTTCGCTTTTGTATTGGAGTGATGTATCTGTTAGTTTCTGTAATCTGTGCCTAAAGTTTGTTTGTATAGATGTATGGCTGTTTGTTACCTCTTCACGCAAAAACGAGCCTGCGGATTCAGCTGAAACTTTGCACACTTATAAATGTTGACTAGGATTAACACATTGGCTCCTTTTTTCCGCGTACGATGCATGCGAAGCAGCGGGCAGAAGCTAGTTAATAATAAATAAATAATTATATTGTAGATGATTTTGACAGCGTTTGCAACTGGTATTAATTTAATGCTGTACGGGACGTTACAGTGCATGGTACATCACACTTACCCAGCACTTACACAATCCTATCAACAAAAAATATACTAGATTAACAAAGCCTAAGTTTGGGATACAATAAACTTAACCTTGCTACTGATAAAGTTTTGTAGGGTTTTTATCTACATCTTCAGAGGGTTCTGTTTGCCTTTACATAATTATATTAAAAATTTTATACCCAAGACAATCCACGTGGTGTCTGTTTTCTTCACCTTCAAAGCTCGTCTCCACAGAGTAGAGAAGATACCATCAGTCCAGTCGTTGGTCGCCACGTCCAAACGACCGAACATCTGCGGTGCTGTTATAGCCTAGAAGCGAGAGGATAACAGATATTATACATGACATTATTTATTTTACTTCTTTGCTCTTTTTATGAGGCCGCTTCTATGTGCTGCTTCGGTTATAGCGTGAAATGTCTACCATCAAAGTGTGTAATACAGTTGGTACCTTGGGATTCATCCTCATCTCACTGTTTCCCAATCTCAGTCAGGGTGGCCTAAGCGTGAGGAGCGAACAAGTGGTCTTGCCGGAGCCGGTGATCGTCATGAGCCCGTGACGTACGAGCTCGTTTCACACAGCTGAATGATCTTCAAAGTTTAGTCGGCCGCTTCTGTCTGCTACTACGCTTATAGCGCGAATATCTTCCTTTTATATAATTTATCTATCATCTTATCAGCCGTAGGACGTCCACAGCTGGACATAAGCCTCCCTCATGGATCTCCAAGTACTGAATCTATCATGAGGTTGTTGCATACTCACAATACTTGGCAGGCAGTTGGCAAGCGCAGTATGGGATGTCGATACTGGGAAATACGCTGCTGCCTATCTTGGAGGTATCCCTTAGCAAATTCTTACTGCATCCACGGGAAGCTAGGAGGGGTAACTTTCTTCTGGCGAATCCTACGGTAAATATTATGGCGTTTAAAAAAGTTGGTACCTTGGGGTTCATCCTCATCTCTCTATGCGGTTTTCCAATCTCAGTCAGGGTGGCCATAAGCGTGTGGATACAGGTGGTCTTGCCGGAGCCGGTGGGTCCCATCGTCATGAGCCCGTGACGTACAAGCGACGTTTCATACAGCTGAATGATCTTCAAGTTCCAACTTGGATGGTTTATAAGGCCGCCCCTTTCTGCAACTACAGCTATAGCGCGTTGCATTTCCCTGTAGATAAACGGGAAATATATTTCACTTACTCAAAAATATTACGTGAACGTGACAAACAGTTGATTGGATAAAATAAATAATGCTACAAAAAGGGATTCGCGTATACAATACAGGTACAAATAAAAATACCTGTCACCACCAAAGGTTTTTTTAATTAATATAAAAAACGAAGTTTGAACCTAGGATCATAACACCAACTAGCGAAATTGTGAAAAAAGTATTGAAATTAAATTCGAATTCCCGATTTTTCCCTTACAAAACTACTTGTTTTCATGGGCTGAAACGCCCCCTTTCGGGTTAGTACACATGTTATAACACAACCTGTATAAAGAAAACAAAATATATAAAAATGTTAGAAAATTACAAACATCAACAAATGAGGTTGTGTGTAGTGTGCCACTGATGTCCAGTATATTTATTTATTATCTCCACCACTGACCTCCACACAGTTTGAGTAAGCTTCATTCCAGGGAACAAATCTTCAATCAAAGACACGAACAACGGCTCGTCTTCATCTACAAGCTTTGACACGTTCATTTCCCTAAAGCGAAAATCCATTGGAAATTAGCGATTACATAGCTACCGTGAAATTCATTATGATTAATATCTAATTGCTATGAATCACAATCATCCGCCGTGGGGTGCCGGCAGTAGAATGATACCCCTCCTCTCACGCCCGTAGATGCAGTAAGAGCCTGCTAAGGGATACCTTCGGAAGATGGGCAGCAGCGTCTATCCGTGTATCAACATCCCATACTGCGCTCACCAACCCGCCTGCCAAGCGTGGTGAGAATAGCAACTACCCCTCATGGAGATCCATGGGGGAGGCCTGTGTTCATCAGTGGACGTTTTACGGCTGAAATGATGAATCATAACGAATATCACGACAGTAAATAATGTTTCTAAAGATGTGTGTAAACGACATCGCCATTATAAACGGACTGATATTAAACTAATCATTATAATATGTGCGGTTTTACGAGTACACAACTAACACTATATTTTTAAAGATGCTAGCAGATTCTTGTAAATAATGGGCAAACTAATGTATAATGTTGTGGGTGGTAGTTAGTTCCTAAGGTTTCCAAGGCGGCAATTGAACACCACAAATAGTTAGTTTTTACCTCAAGACAGCGCAACATGACAGCGCAATATAACTTACTTCAAGACTCTCATCATGATATTCTCTTCGGTGCTTTCAGGGTTGGCGCGTTTCTGCGCGCCCATAGTCCTGAGCACAGACAGAATGTTGCGGAGACCGAAATCGTAGTGCACCTGCTTAGATAGCTGCTCCTCGCAGAGCTTGTATAGCGTGAAGAATTTACGGGCTGTAAAGATATAGGATTGGTGAGAGCGAGTAAAAATAGATGTATAGGCTACACTTAAATTTTAGTTCTGTCGTGTAGATTACCGAAAACTATATATAATATATAGGAGACGTAGTTATTTTATCTTTTTTACGTAATCCAAAAATAGCGGCTATGCATTATGTCAAAATGTAGCGTGACGTCACACGCTGACGTGTCTCGGTTAATAACTATAACTGGCTACTTAAGTCATGTTAGAGTTCATCCACACTCATAGGCAGAGTAAGGTCGCCGTAGCCGAAAACGGTTAGAAGGATTATTATTATTATTCTACAGGTCCGCCTGCGACGCAAGAGGTTGCGGGTTCATATATCAGTTATTTAGCACCTACCCATAACACAAGCTCTGCTTAGCTTGGGGCTAGATGATGTTGTGTGAATTGTCCAGCATTATTTATTTATTTATCATTTATTTGTAAACTCATAAAATACATTTTTTGTTATAAGAAATATAAAAACAAATATTCTACAATAAAATATATTATTATTATTATTATAACTATGGTCTGACGTCACGAGCCTCCACTCCTAAACTTTAAATGCGCTTTACGAGTTCGTAAGTGTTGTTTATTTGTATTACCTAAACGACGGAAATATCGAATTTTGAATTTCTTACCCTGTCAAGTAGCATAAAGTAGCGTAAGCACAATTTTTGAATGAAGATTTTTAACGTGGGTTACGTTATGTTGCTATAATTATGTACAACTAATGCCGTCAACCTAGAACCATCATAGAGCAGAACTGAATCTTCAGATTCTTTAGTAGCTTTTGTCGCCTCGCGTAACCAGAAGTGATTGTGATTATTACTTTTGTAGATCGGGTATTTATCGCGGAATTACCTTTATTTTATTCCGACGTTCGACAAGATTGCACCTATCGTGGTTGGGAGGTATATTTGTTATGATGAACGGCCAATATGCTTAAGTTCAGTAGCTTAAATCGACCAAGAGATATATTTATGCCAACAGTGTCCAGTCCAGTACAATATCGCATTGTGTTGCACCGTGTTGCATTGCCCTTTTTACCATTCAAGCGCCAAAGTTTATAAAAACACAAAGATAGCCTTACCTAACAAAATGTTCTCCTTAAAACCGCAGCTGGCAAGCTTGACGCGTATGATGATCTGCCGGTCCGGAACCATCATAGCCACGGAGCGAAATTGAATCTTTAGATTCTCTGGCAGCTCCTGCCTTCCTGCGTAGCCAGGGTTCATTGTGATAATGAAGGCGAACTCGGGGTTCAACGTCACAGTGTCGCCATCGCTACAAAGAAAACAATGATTTTACATATTATTTTGGGGATTTATAATTCCACACTGCATTATATTAGAAACTATTGCTAGTTACTAGTTAAAAATATAAAAATAACAAACAACATTTTTTAACATTTTTAACACATAAGAGTTGTCTAGTTCTGTTCAAAATGTAATTTCTACAGTCCTTCTAAATCCCTACGAATAGAATTTGGTTGCGCTAAACCACTTCTTTGAGTTTGTAATGCTTATTGGCCTCGAAGAGATAAATCATATTGCTTAAAATGATAGGAAGTCATGCATATGATGCATGGATTGCCATTGTTTCAAAGCGATGAGCCGGCATGCACCTCAAAGTTAACATAATTTGTGCATAAAAGTAGCAAATAAATAGTTACATATATAAAAGCTTGTAAAACGTAACAAACCTAAAGATAAAGAAGTCCTTCTTCTCTCTCTTAGCAGTCAGACAAATGTAAATCTGTTGCGCCGCCACTGAGAGCACAGGCAGCTCGATTCGATTGAACTCGTCGAAACAGCCCCAAGTGCCGGACTGCGCTAAGCCCTTGTAGATACGACCCAAACCTAGAATAAAATTTTTAAGCTTAGCAAAATATATACATATAATATATTTTTGGTAAATTCCTTATTTGAGCACGATCAGATAAGAGGAAGCCAAGAAAAAAATATTGAATTGAAAGTCTTTCAAGCGCCGTTATAAACGAAAATTCCAAGTAAAAGAGAAGAAATTAAGGATGGTGTTTATATGACACATGTTTTAGACCAAATGTACAATAATATGTTTAATTTATATTAGTACCTACTTAACAAAAGCTGGCAAAAATAATGTACCATTTTCTGGTCAATATCGTTGTATTTTCCGACTAG
Source organism: Pasiphila rectangulata (assembly GCA_963082625.1). Classification (NCBI taxonomy): domain Eukaryota; kingdom Metazoa; phylum Arthropoda; class Insecta; order Lepidoptera; family Geometridae; genus Pasiphila; species Pasiphila rectangulata. The sequence goes on from OY720237.1 coordinate 14,454,259, forward strand.
TTGGGATAAGTCTCAGTTTAACGTGTCTTGCCTCTTCAGACTACAGAAAGTCCATTTGATCCGAGCATTCGAACACAGTTTGCCCCGAGCTGTATTGCCGTCCCAGCGTATGCGTTAAATTCATGCCGACAGGGTGCGCAGAGTTTTGTAGAATGGTATAAAGATACTCTTACCTCTAACATCCGACCAGTTGAACATAATGACCAGTTTTCCCAGAGTCCGGGCCATTTCCTTGGTAGTCTCTGTCTTGCCCGTGCGCGCGGGACTGGCCGGCGCTACATACTCAGGCCTATAACTTGCGAGAGAATTATGAAGCATGGTGCCTTACCTCTAAAGTCCATCTGATCCGAGTAGTTGAACATATTTACCAGTTTCCCCAAAGTCCAGGCCATCTCCTTCGTAGTCTCAGAACTATACCCATAGCTTGCAAAAGGAGTAGTTGAACATAATTACCAGTTTCCCCAGAGTCCAGGCCATCTCCTTCGTAGTCTCAGAACTATACCCATAGCTTGCAAAAGGAGTAGTTGAACATAATTACCAGTTTCCCCAGAGTCCAGGCCAATCACCTTCGGAGTCTCAGACCTATACCCATAGCTTGCAAAAGAGTTATGTAGCATGGTGCCTTACCTCTAAAGTCCATCTGATCCGAGCAGTTAAACACAATGACCAATTTTCCCAGAGTCCGGGCCATGTCCTTGGTAGTCTCTGTCTTGCCCGTGCCCGCGGGACCGGCCGGCGCTCCCCCCATACTCATGCCTATAGCTTGCGAAAGAGTAATGTAGCACCTGTCAGTTAGTGGCGTTATGACAAGACGCTCTGTTATGCCCAGGTATTCGTTCTGGAAGAAAAGGAGAATAGTTTTTGATTATTATTACAGATGAGTGATCTATTGAATAACATTACCTTCGCCCTTCATCATTACAGCCGTAAAACGTCTACTACTGAACACCCTCCCCCTCATGTGGATCCATGAAGGAGGCCTCTTCATGGATCCCCATGAGGGGCAATTACCATACTCACCACGCTTGGCAGGCGGGTTGGAGAGCGCAATTCGGGATGTTGATACACGGAAAGACGCTGCTGCCTATCTTCCGGAGGTATGTCTTAGCAGGCTCTCACTGCATCAACCGACTTGAGAGGAGGGATAAAATTCTACCGCCGGCAGCCCACGGCAGATGAGTGGTACAATGCATGTATTACGAAGTTTGGCGTAAGAAACGTAATAAAGATGCGATTTTGGTTATCATCTTTCAGCAAAGTGGCTATAGCATTGTGCATGAAGTATGTCGAAGGAATTAATTAATAATAATAGGAGTTAGATAATAAAATACAATGTCATTTAAACTAATCTTTATAAAAGTTATAGGACAAAATTTTCTAAAGATGGTGAAAACAAGAACAACAAGAACAAGGTACGTACCTGATATAAGAAGTCTACGTCGGTGATCGATACGACGCAGTCATCTGTCTCCTCAAAGTAATAGAATCGAGCCTGTTTCTGCCATTCGAAGTCTATCGGTGATTTTATCCTCAATCTGACTAAATCGTCGAATATATCCCTGAAATGAAGATGGTACCTACAATTAGCACTGCACAAGCTAGATTGTTCACGTGGCAAAAACGACAATGTCTACAATAATCTGGTAGTGAAATTCTTAGTAATTGGGCCACTAACTCTGATTACTTGTTTTTCTTTATGTTCACTGAAAAGCGGAACCGAACGAAGGATTAAAACATTTCTCAGAAAATTTAAATTTTTAGAGATTATTATTTCCTACAAAATTCAAGGCTCTTTTTGCTTAAAAACAAATGCAATGAAACAAGGAAATGTTTTCTCGTGTTATTACTAAATAGGTAGCCTGTAGGTCTACCATGAGTTTTCACAATCTATACTCGCTAGCGTACATTTTGTTTTTATACATATTTTAACTACAGTAGTTCATAGAGGATTTCTACCTTCTACTAATGGAATGTGTTCGGAGCCAGACTCTAAGAACACAGATGCAAACGCAGTTTTATCTGAATTTATTGGAAATTGGTATGTCTGTCTGTCTGTGTATGGGACGATTACAACCGAACGCGTTGACCGATTTACATGAATTTTTTTTTGTTAGCACCGTCTTAATGAGAGAAGGGTACTGATATATTTTGGTGAGCCTAGGGTCACAGGGACCGGAGTTATTGTGACCTCAAAAGGTCACCAAAAAAATAAGGCCACAAATGGCCGAAAACGTCCTAAAACCCAAAAATGCCATTGGTGACCTTTTGAGGCTTTCGCCCTCTTTTCTGGTACCTCCGTACCAATGCTTGTTTCAAGGTATCCTAGCTGCGCCGCTGAGCGCGGCGGCTAGCACTCTTTGTAAACAAGTGTATGATAATATTAGTGTAGGTTTGCGTTTGTTAGCTCTGTACATAATTGGATGTAATAACTGGACTGGCATGGCCGCTGCGCGACTAAAAGTCCTTTATATTTATTAGTATAAAAAACTATAGTAGTTAAATCAGGTCAGGTGCGTGTCGGGCCACGCGCTATGTAGGGTTCCGTAGTTACCATAGACCTGTTGTTAGAAGTTGATGTATGTTTTTTTACGTTACCTAAAACATATTAACAGGAATTAATTGAGGTATCGGTTTAAAATATTCCGGTGTGTTTGGGAAACCGCATCACTTATTTGAGCGACTATTTCTCCGAATTTGAAAAAGCTAGCTAAACCCTCATAGATGGTTAAAACAACATTCATGATTTTCAAATTTTTAAAACCAGCAGTTTAGATGTTAGCTCGAAAAAGAGTTTAAAATTTCGCTTTAATAAATTGCAAACGGAACCCTAAATCAAAAAATTGTCATCGCAAACCGTAAATGGTTTTAAAATACCTAGTTATCGATACCCCATACGATGGGAAAATCAAATAAAAAACCATCTATCAATGAATTATTTTTTCAGCATTATTTTGTAGCGTTATGATTTTACATGTTTATACAAAAAAACAGCTTTTCAGGTCTAATAGTTTTTTCGCAAAGCCGGTGACGGCGGAAAGACAGACAAAGCGAAACTATACGGGTTTCTGGTTTTACTACGAAGCCCTTAAAGATGTATGAAAACTGGAACAGCGCCTCTAGCTGATAGTTTGGTACTAAAATACGCAGTAAACTATACTACAGCGACTGTAGTTTGGGCTTCATTTTCTTAGAATTTGGTACTATCTGTTACAAATCCGACAGATGTCATTTTGTCTTGTCTTTTTATATTATGGCTTTTTGTGTTTGGTTTTACACAATTCCGCCAGTGTGAAGTTTGTAATTCTTATGTTATAAGATGTCATTTTGTCAACGTACTATTAGGTACTACTATAGTAACGGCAGCCGATCTAACAGTGACAACTCGTAGACACACTAAACGCAAAGGTATTTCATATCCGATTAAATCATCTCTTAGAACGAACCTTTGATGGACATGTATAGTTATCATAGTCTCCACTCTGGTCCGGTCCAGTGGTACCAAATCCATGATAGTCTGGTCGATTAGACCGTTCAACAAATCCAAACACTTTTGATTTGTGATTCTCATTATGAACTTGTCAACTTTAGCTTTCTTTAACGCGTACTCGGAGTCACTCGTCCATAGGATTTGCATTCCTAGCAGACCAGCCTGGAAACAGATTTATTCGGATCTTCCGAGTCAATTTTAAATTTAAATATCGTAGATAAATTTTAAAATGCCATGTTTCTAGTTTTCTACAATTAGCCGTAACCTGCAGTTGGTTATAGGGGCATTCCACGTGAAGCCGACACGTAAAAAAGTCGATGTTTCCGTTATGTAGTAATACTTGAGAATATTATACCTATGGATATAGGTTCTAGACCCATGTCATCATTTTTTTTGCAGTACAATGTATAGTTATCGAGTTATTGGACATTGAAGTTTCTACTCGGTAGCCAGTATGCACTACTTAAAACCCGAGGACCAAGTGTTAAACAGTTATAATTAAATAAACAAAGCTATGAAATGTATACTTGGACTAATGAGCTTCCTAATTGCATTTTTGGATTTTTTTTATAATGAAAATATCCTACTTTTTTATGTATATTTTATTAGTACTGTTTGCCTATGACCTACAGGATTAGTCGGGTAACATGGCAAATCCGGCTTATTTATTTTCTCAAAATAAATAATCATGTAACTTAGTTTATCTGTGAGGGAGGCCTTTGCCCTGCAACAGGACAGTGGAGGCTAAATAATAATAATAGTTTACCTGTCCAGGGTAATGCCAAAATCCAGACAAGAACTCGAACTCTGGATCACCCGCCATTGTTTGAGCAAGGCTCGCTATTACATTTCTCACAGACTCCTTCATTGAATCGAGAAGAGTATTTAACCATATCTGAAACATTATAAATATTAGGGCTTATTTGCTTGCAACCGCTCCGAAACAGTCATCACATCTGAACATCTACTTCCCAAAATATAAACGACACATTGGCATGATCTGCAGATTTATTATGACTATTATTCGATGATATAACATCAAATTGTTATAAGATCGATACATTGTTGTAAAAATGGCAAACCCATACATACTCTCTTAGTGGTCTCGATAGGTGTTAAGCAATGTTGATCATTGCTTAACACCCATCAGGCAAGATGTGCTCAAACGCAAGCCTTAAATAAAAAATAGCGATTCGTTCTTTACAGCTCTGGAAATCATGCAGCCGGATCTTAGACTGTTCAAACTTATATAACTTCTTTTTTTTAACCTCCTGTTACCTTCGGTCACGCTATAAAACCTAAGTACCCATCCACATCCATACCAGTAAATGTCTCACAAATATTACCTCAACTCCCCCCAGGCATGCGACGGGATGCTCCAGGGGTATCGTTTCTCCATTATCAGAGTTCATGGCGACTATTCTCTCCTTTTCATCAAATTCGACAGTGTACAGCGCATCGAAAATGCTCGGCAAGTGAGGCTGTAATGAGAAAATATCAACATAATAATTAATAGGGCATGATTTTAGCAATTACCTAATGATTAATGAATATATTTGTGCCAAAATTTACTCTACAAGTAGTTTTGGCACTTCGCCGGCCGCTGTCCCGGCACGCTCGCTGTGCTCGCTCGGCTCGTGCGTTGTTTTTGCAACACAACCAGAACCTAACCTAGTTTTTGGTGAGGGGTTTCATCTTACTTGGTTATTCAGTTTAGATAGATAACACTCTACACTGATCACCAGATGTAACAAAAAATATATACTTACCGAGATATAACAAACAGAAATATAATTAAAATTAAACAATTTTGGGCAATTCAACGGGCGGCCTTATCGCTGATTAGGTGAATATAATAAGTATGGTATTGCAAATTATACTATAGTGCAATGAAAAATCTTGGTTTGAAAATGTAAGATGTGCACAAACGAAAACGTAAGTAATAATTGTTTATTTCCTGTAGATTTTTTTCTTTTCTACCGTCTAAACTAAACTGTGGAGTTCAAGATGCTTTCTTCATAGCTGGTGGGAGATCGTCATTATTACTTATTGATAGATATCTCTAGTGGTATCCTTTCGATTTTGCCAGTCTGAACTATTATGCACTTTTTGCTTCCACTTGACTATGTATGTCGTGCAATAAGACGACCAATAACAACAAGACGAACAAAGATAAGACGTCAGGTCTTGCGATATCCCGTGAGCCACTTCCGACACGCAAAAAAACAACATCAATGACTTGGTTCCTATAGCCCTCGGACGGAAGTGCACACTTACGAGTAAAAGAAGAATTTTTAAAATCGGTCTATAATTGTCGGAGAAATCGGTGAACATACATAGAAAAGAAAATATACAGTCGAACAAAGAACCTTCTTCATTGAATATAAAGGTACGCGCTTTGTACCCGATAATCAAATATAATAGTGATATTTATATTAATCTATCAGCTTTCACATTCAATTTCTGTTAAAGAAGTGAGTAAAGGCGGACTCTACATTACGCTATTCTTTCCGGTCCAACTGCAGGGCTAGCATGGGCTGGGGATAAAACTTTTGTCCACCGGTTATTTCCACTGACAAGGGATAAAATTATTTTATCCACCTGCCAAAGCACGGCAACAGGGGGAAAGAGAATTATATCACTTTTTGACATTAGACGTGGATACTCACCCTCCGCCTATAATTTCGGGGACAAGCGTTTCCCCTGGTTTGTCCACCGTGAATAGTTTATCCACTCATGTCGCCATGCTCGGAGGGTGGACAAAATTGACAGAGGGGAATAGTATTTTGTCCTCTCCCCGTGGATAAAATATCTCCAGCCATGCTAGCCCTGCAGAACCTGTCTGATTTGTTACTTCTCTTACAATAACGCTTGACCATAACTATTATTAAAACATACCTGAATAGAATGAGGATCAGAGGCCTGCCCCAGTATCTCCAGCAGTACCGGATCGGACACGAAGAAGAAACGAGGGAAGATAAGACGTTTCGTCTCCAGATATCCCGTGAGGGACTTTTGGCACGCTTCAAGTTGTTCAAACAAATGAGGCAGCAACTGTTTCAGCGTGTCGTCACTGGTGCAAACTTCCACGCAGTTCACTATGTCTCGAGCGCGGTACATTATTTTGACGTAGGTTTTGTCGATAGTCTGTAAAGATTGAATTCTTAAATAGGACTTAATTGCACGAGTTTCAGCTATTGGGTTAAATTGAGATTAAGATTACTATCACAAAGCAGTACAAAACATTTTTACAGCGTGTAACTTAAAAGGTGCATTCACACTGTTAAACTATTATTATTATTATTATTTTTATTTATGTATAAAAGACTCTTAAATAACATAATATAAACGTCTAAAAAACCGTATTTAGTTTGTCTTAGACGCTAATGAAGAACATTCCTCAAATTATAAGTATAACTGCTTAAGTTAACAAAATTATAAATGTACGTAGCACAGTAACAGTAGAATGAAAACTTTGCTTGTTTCAAAAATAACTTCAGTGTGAATGCACCATCGAACCGATATTATTACAAACCTTTTCAAGTATGATATCGGAAGAAAATCGCATCGTAATTCTATTAAACATGAAATTATGACTAACAGCAAAACGTTTGGCTTCCGCCGGTAATTGCTTAGCAATATCGCCGCCGACGAATACAGCTTCAAGATACATCCACAAGTTCTGCACTATCAGCCATTTCTCTAGGATTTCACTAGTGCCGACGAGTTTGCCAATCCACAGGAGAATATCTTTCTTGAACGGAGCATTGTATCTAGCAGAGAGGGTTTTTAAATCATCGACAACCTTTGTGGCTTAGTTGGCCTAATATCCGGCTGAGACGCAGGAGGTTGCGGGTACGATTCTTGCAGCGGGACAGGTACTTTTTTATAAAAACACACTTATCATACATAAATATTTTGTCACTATTTTGTCTCCAAAATTTTATTTCCCTAATATAATCCGTAGTATTTATTTTCATAATCATCGATTGCCCGAATAACCACATAAGGATCCCTAATATAGTTTCCACTAATATCGGTATCCATAACGATTACAATCTATAAAGTGATTCGCAATAAGTAAAGAAATCCATAACATTATTAACTCATAAACATTATTCTCATAATTATTTATTTAAATAATTTTCATGTTCCATAATATTTTGTTGGCGGCCGCTGCAGCTGTCGCGTAGTTTTTACTTACGTACTTTATATAGCCAGCACCGTGTTCGGGTGATTATAAAAAAACCCTAATAACCTACTGTCTTTCCACCTCGGTTCTGTCACAGGCAGTGTTTTTCGATGGTAATAAAAAAAACATAATAACCTACCTCTACTATCTCTCCATCTCGGTTCTGTCCCAGGCAGTGTTTTCAGATAGTTGTAAAAAAAACCTAATAACCTACTGTCCTTCCGTCTCGATTCTGCCACTGGAAGGTTTTCTAATCTTTCGAAAATATTCGGGATAATAAGTTTTATGACTCATTATTATTATGACATATATGTATGTTTTTAACGATAAAAATTATGGAAATTATATATTAGGTAAAATATTTTTTTGCGTAAGGAGCATTAGTTAGTTTCTGTAATCTGTGGCATTAGGATGAACAATATCTTATTGCAAATGATATTTATTATGGCACTATAATATGATGGTGATGTTTCGGAGGCACTTGTTATTGATTGTGATTTTCGGACAATCGTTTTTCAGAGACAAAATGGGCACTTACTCACTTGGGTGAGCACGCTCATTGGGAATCAGTGTACTTCTAAAAATAGTGTTAGCCGGAAGGTAACAAGTACAGTTTGGGTATTGGCAAAACCAGTGTGCGTGCGTCGGCATTACACGTATAAAGACAGTAAGTGCCAGTTTTTGGCGTCAGGGCACACCTAACGATTAAATCTTTGCTTACATTATAAACAGACACGACAATTGTATTTATTTGTAAAGTTATTAAATGTTTAGATAAAATAGGATACCTGTTAGTAGCTAAAGAGTTGAGAACCATCAAGGAGTCTTCAAGCATGGTGATAATGTCCAAAGCATCCCCTGCTCTGAGCAGCAACTCGCCTCGGTTCTTGAAATGTGCAAACGTTAAATCTATTACAGCCCAATCAGCCATGACTTGCTTGAGTTTCGCTTCAATGTCCTTTTCTTTAACGGCACTGATGCAGATATCCTAGTGAAATCAAAATGTATTTGTTAAAGGCCAGGATTATTTTTATATAGATAAAGAGACCAGCGTGTTAATTTTTAGACCACAAGTGAGACACCAGATTGCCGGTCAAATATGGTAAAAAGGAATCCTTATGGTGTTGTCTGTGTCACACCTGGTTATGTTAGACTTATTATTATTATTTATTTCTTTATTGCACACAATATAACGATGCAATCGACTTAAAATTATAATACATTATGTTAAGATAACGCTTGCTTGATATTACAAAATATAAAATGGTAATATTTTATTTTGATTGCAAAGGCGGTGCATACGGTTTTTTGCGCAAAGACATTATTTGTGTAATTTTTTTGAACATTCCAGTGTGACAACAAGAAAAAATAATTATGCCTGTTTCATAAGTTAGCTAAGAAATCAATCAATACTCACTCACTACTGAACATTATAAAGGTAAAACAAAATTAACACACAAGTTACTTACTTGTATTGAAATAATGTCTTTGTGGAGTTGACATCTTTAAAGATCACTGTCTCACCGAAAGACTTACATTACTGACGCGTTTGACAAGAATTACAAGGGGGAAGTACGCGCGTAGGTGCGTCGACACGCAACATGCAGCGTGGTGCGTGGCAGTGTGATAACCGCCTAAGTCAGAGGAAAGTACAGGTCAATACGTCTGAAGCTAACTAAACCGCGGGTTTCCTCACGATGTTTCCATCACCGTTAAGCACGTGTTAAAAATGTGAACATTTCAAGAAAGAAAAATCCATTGGTTCACGGCCGGTATCGAACCCATGACCTTCGGATTGAAAGTCGGAGGTAGGTACATTTCCTACCATTCGGCTTACACGGCTTCTTTTGGGTATATTGGACTACCGTCAGCAGTATTCGACAATGCTGCTGACGGTACGATATTCTTAAATCGTTGACATAATTAACTTTATAGCATGTTTATCGAGGGGGACAGCGCGTACGCAGTCCCCACTACCAAAAATAACGCACCCGAGTTATCCACATTAGGGATAATCGCAGAGGTCAAACCAACCGCAGTGCAATGGTTAGTCCTCGCTCTGGGGGAACCGCCTTTTTGATCACGGTGTCCCCTGTGCCAGGTAAGTATGATTTTACTAAGTTAGCGCGGGGAGGTCATGCTCTGCTCTGCGTTTTCGTTAGCGCGATCTACAATTTGACTACTTTTAACAGCGACATCTAGTTTTGCAACATTCAAACTTACTGCGGTGCGCGCGCATCATAATTTGGATGAAATCACTTTAGTCTACAATAATATTCGCCTAATTACTTACTACACTAATTATTTTTTATTTGCCTCCAGAAAGATAGAAAGTACTGACCTCAACATCTTCTTTATTTTGTAGTAATGGCGCTTCCATCACGTTAGCCAGTGTAAAGGATTCAGATTCCACGTCGAGAATGCAATCTAAATTACAAATACATTGTGTCATTATGTTTTGTGGGAAACTTTGCTCAGAAGCAATAACAAATTCGCCAAGACTTGTGACTTGTGAATAGGTACTTGTTGAGACGTCAATGAAAGGCCGGAGTGAGCGATTGACTGGTTTATTCAACGAAACTTAAATCTACCCGCAACATGCAATAACGATGCACAACAGATCGTTACACCTCTTCCCGACAAACCGGGAAATACTTATAAATGGGTAATACTTATATATGTAATGCATAAGATCTACTTAATATAAACTACTAATCTAAATAATTTAGAAGCGCCTGTTTGGCTCGTTTTATGGCACGCAGTGCGCGAGCGGACGCGTCCGGCGGAGAGAGTGCCGCGGGCGCGGGCACGGGCGGGGCGGCCGCCGCTCGCGGGCGAGGCGGCGGCGACACCGCCGGCGCACCCGCAGCCCGCTCAGATTTAGTAAGTGGCGACCTGGCCAAATCGTCACCGCTGAACGCGTCCTCAAATGCATCCTCATGAGCGGCTCCTATATCGACCCCAGGTTCATTGTTACCATCCGAGTCGGACTCGACGGCTACGCCACTCGTTCGCGATAGCGAATAACGACCTTTACTCTGAGCCGGTATCATTTGATCGGCATGCCTGCGCCATTCTACGCCTTCGCCTGTATTGACTTTATACGAGACCGGTCCCGTTTTCTTAACAACTGTGGCTTCGGCCCACTTGTCCCCCCTCGCCGTGTAGTCGCGAGCTAGGACCGCGTCCCCCACCTTAAAATCCCTGTCGGTGCCGGCAACGCGCGCCACCTGCCGCTCCTGAGCGGCGCGCACCGCGGCCGCGCGGTCGGGGCGCAGCGCGTCCAGCCGCCCGCGCAGGCGCCGCCCCTGCAGCGCCACGGCTGGCGATACACCCGTAGTGGCGTGTGAACAGTTACGATATTGGAATAGGAATTTGCTTAAAGCAGCGTTTACATCAAGACCTTCGTAAATAGCTCTCTTTATAGCCTTCTTTACCGTCTTAACTGCATTTTCAGCCGCTCCGTTCCCCTGAGGTCTATAAGGAGCCGACGTAATGAGATCTAGGATCTTCGCAGAGAAAAAGATCGGCTATAAAGATGCGGTCGAGCTAGCACTAGCACTAGAGGCGGCAGAAAAGCATGCGGAGGTGAGCGGAACAACAGCGGTGGAAGCACCGGGAGCTGCGCGCGCCGGGCCGGGCGAGGGCCTGCATCAAGTGCGCGGCGGCGGCGGCGGTGCTGGCGGCCGTGCGGGCGGGCGAGCGCGTGCGGCGCGGCCCCTCGGTGGCGGCGGCGCGGGCGGCGCGGGAGGCCGGGGCGCAGGGCCGGGCGGCGCGGACGAGGCCGCTGACTCGAGCGCGCGGCTCTGTTGGCGCTGTGGCAAGGCGCATACACCAGATAGGTGTAAGTTTAAAAGTTATACTTGTAATGAGTGCGGTCAAAAAGGACACATAAAAGTGATGTGTAAGCAGGAAGTGCGCGGTAGTGGCGGTCGGCAGAACTACGTGTCTGAGGAGGACTCGGACGACGGTATGTTCAACATTAAAGTGGCATCCAAAGGTAACAATCCCTATTTTATTAAGTTGTTTATAGATAACATTGCTGTGGAATGTGAAATGGACACCGGTAGTCGTATATCAGCCATAAACGAAGAAACGTATAAAAGTTTATTTGCATGCAAAAATATTGTAAGGGATAATCTCATGTTACGCTGTTATTCTGGTTCACGAATCGACACACAAGGCTATATTGAAGTTGACGTCAGTTTAGGCGAAGTTAACGTTAAATCATTACGGTTATATATCATTAAAGGCGGGGCGCGACCTTTATTAGGTCGAGAATGGATGCGCGCTTTAAAAATAACACAAATAAACTTCAATGCAGTCATGGATGATAAGTTTGTGAACCAATTATGCAACGAATTTCCCGAAGTGTTTTGTGACAAATTAGGTACTTGTAAACGGCCTATTCGACTACAGCTGACTGATAAGGAACCGGTTTATGTCCGAGCCCGACCGATGCCTCTGGCGCTGCGCGCACGAGTCGAGCGCGAGCTAGCCCGCCTCGAGGCCGACGCCACTATTTATCGTGTAGATTACTCTGACTACGGAACCCCAATTGTACCCGTTGTTAAGAAAAACGGTGACATACGTATTTGCGGAGACTATAAAATTACAATTAATCCTAAACTAAAACGCGATTACTATCCATTGCCTCGCATTGAAGAATTGTTTGCTAATTTAAGCGGTGGTGAAAAATTCACTAAAATAGACCTTACGCATGCGTACGAACAGTGCATTTTGTCAGATGACTCACAAGCATTCACTGCTATCACCACGCATATGGGTACGTATGCGTATCGTCGAACGCCGTACGGTTTATCGTGTATACCAGAGAAATTCCAGAAAATGATGGAGGAAACTCTGCGCGGGGTGCCAGGGTGTGTCGTGTTCTTAGACGATATTTGTGTAACGGGAGCGAATATTGCAGAGCATAACAAAAATCTTAAAGCTGTACTTGAACGTTTGCGCGATATGGGTCTAACGGTAAAATTAAGTAAATGTCGTTTTTTACAAGATAGTGTTAATTACCTCGGGTTTATTATAAATAAAGATGGTTTACGACCAGATCCTATGAAATTAGAGGCTATTTCCAGCGCACCGACACCTCAAAACGTATCCCAGCTTAAAAGTTTTTTAGGAATGCTAAATTATTACGGGCGGTTCATACCTAACCTGAGTACCTTGTTGCAACCTTTACATAATCTATTGAAAAAGGAAGTCGAGTGGAAATGGGATTCTAAGTGTAATCAGACTTTTGTGAACGCCAAGCAATTTCTCCTCAGTGAACGAGTATTAGCTCATTACGAGGAGGGCCGCGATCTAGTGTTATCGGTAGACAGTAGTGCGTACGGGCTGGGCGCCGTGCTCGCGCACCGCTACGCCGACGGCGCCGAGCGCCCGGTCAGCTGCGTGTCGCGCACGCTCAGCGCGCCCGAACGCAACTACAGTCAGCTAGACAAGGAGGCGCTGGCTATCTTGTTTGGGGTCACGAAGCACCACCAGTACCTATTTGGGAGGCGGTTCACGTTGCGGACTGATCATCAACCTTTGACTTATATATTTGGGGATAAAGGAGGAATCCCCCAAACGGCAGCCAGTCGACTACAAAGGTGGGCGGCGCGGCTTGCCGCATACGATTTTGCAATCGAGTTTGTTAGATCGGCGGACAACGGTCCGGCCGACGCGTTATCGCGATTACCGTTACCTCGGGAGGGTTGCTCGGCGGACTCGGTAGATTACTTAAATTTAGTGGAAGAGTATTTGCCCGTTAGTTGTAAGGATATCGCAAAAGAAACTGAACGTGATTCATTGTTAAGTAGAATAAAAGGCTATATACTCTTTGGGTGGCCATCGGTTGCAAGCTGCGACGCGGAGAAACCTTATTTTGCTAGAAAACTTGATCTTGTGGTCGATCAAGATTGCATAATTTATAAATATAGAATTGTAGTTCCCGGTAGTTTACAAAAGAAAATTCTAGATGAAGTGCATGAAGGCCACTTAGGAATAAATAAAATGAAAAGTTTGTCACGTTCGTATATTTACTGGGCGAACTTGGACCGAGATATCGAGCAGGTGTGTAAGGCATGTGCCGCGTGCTGCAGCGTGCGCGACGCGCCGCCGCGCGCCGCGCTGCACCCGTGGGAGTTCCCGCTGCACCCGTGGCAGCGCGTGCACGCCGACTTTGGAGACTGCGCGGGCAAACGTTACCTCATCATGGTAGACGCACACTCCAAATGGATAGAGGCTGTGCCCATGCGAAGTACCACGGCGGATAGTACTATTCAGGTTTTACGAAGTATTTTTGCACGCTTTGGTTTACCGTCGCAGCTCGTAACCGACAACGGCCCACCGTTTACTTCGCAGGAATTTAAAAGAAGAAGACAAGGAGAGCCGTTTTTAGGATTCCGTACCCAAAGGATAAAATGGGACCCTACTACTAACACTCCACTAACCGTCTGTCTGTCTATCACCAGGCTGTATTTCATAAACCGTGATAGCTAGACAATTGAAATTTTCACAGATTCTGTATTTCTATTACCGCTTTAACAACTAAAAACAGAATAAAATAAATATTTAAGGGGGGCTCCCATATAAAAAACGTAATTTTTGCCATTTTTTGCTCGATATTACTATCGGCAATATTTTAAGCGCTTGAAATATTAAGAGAATATGTAGTTGTATATCTGTTTTGAACAGGTTGTTTTGCCAAATAATGGCACGTAACCCTTTGTGAGCGACTCTGACTCGCACTTGGACGATTTTTGTTATCATCATCATCATCCACAGCACGACTTCACCCACTGCTGGGTATAGGCCTCTCTTAGTTTGTGCCATCCGCCACGATTATGCGCCAGTCCTATCCATCGTCTGCTTGCGACTTTATCAATGTCGTCTGCCCATCTTGCCGCCGGACGAATTGTGTTTTAATACAATAAAATAATTATTCCAAGTTTTTAGTACAACCACACCAATAGCTTTCTTCATTAAAACATACATAGATTAAGCTACTTGAATGTACAGGGTATGAACATCAAAATATATAAATAAATTATTAGCTGACCCGCGCGGTTTCACCCGCGTTCAGACAACGTTAATAGGGAAGGGTCATGATTATAGCAGTCTATGTATAATATGTAGGTTTATTTATGGGTACCGATTTCAATGAATAAAGTGTCAATAGATTCGTTAATACGTCTAGGCTACATTTCAATGGGCATAGGCCTCATGAGGGCGTTGTTGCCATACTCGCCACGCTTGGCAGGCGGATTGGCAAGCGCTGTACGGGATGCTGATACACGGAAAGATGCTGCTGCCCATCTTCCGGAGTTATCCTTTAGCAGATTCTTACTGGATCCACGGGCAAGAGAAGAGAGGCAACTATGATTTTCCAACATTACCAACTTTTTCAGGGGTGATTTTTGAGAAATGCTGAAACATGTGTTTAATAATTTTAGTATCTAAATATATACTTACGTGAAATTTCAAGTAAAAAAAAATATTTCTAAACAAATTTTCATCCCCTATATTCTCACTTAAGACACTTACATTTTTGAGGAATTCTGAGACACAGGTTCAATTTTAAAGTGTAATATTTATAGAGTTTTTTAAGTGAAAAATAACGATTTTTCCATACAGACTTTTATATCCTATTTTAACCCCTTCTGGTTTAATTTACGCAACCAAAAGTATTAAACGTCCGTCGCCATGGTATAATCTACTCCTATACTAAAATTCATCCAAATCGGCTCAGCAAATTTGACGTGTAAAGGGAACATAGATAGGTACATAGATAGATACATAGATACATACATACAGCCACACTTTCATTTTTATATATTAGTAGGGATACAAATTCTATTTCAGTCCTTCAGTACGATAATACAAAAAAAGGACACGTATTTTTGCTTTTTCGGCACATGTGATAAAACAAGAATTACCTAATTGGTCGTTAGGTTGGCAGTTGGTCATTAAAATACAGCCAAATCTCTGTACAAGATTTTACCTGTTTACATTATTGCACCGGGTCTTTATCGCGTTATTTGCCTTTATAATTGCCCGAACTCTGACAGGATTGCACCTATCACGAGCGCGGGAAATCTTCCCGCGCGATAAATATGTGTTTATAATGTCAAATGTGTTTAAAATCTCGTGTCAATTTTACTTACTCATAAGTTTTTCAAGCCTACGCCAATGGCGATCTTTCATCGCTTTATCGGCCATGAGCTCGAGCAACGGACAGGTCTGGTTAAAGTCATCGATCTTGACCTTCAAATCTATGAACGCTGGCCAGTCTTTCATTGCCTTTGGAAGCTTACGGCATCTGTGTATAGGATAAATATTTAGATGAATAATGCTGAAAATTTTACGGAGCGAGTGATGAGATGGCGACAGAGAGAGGAAAAGAGAACATGTCGCACGATGTCGCACCAGTCGCACGCCCATCATAGAGTGGCAAGGCCAGGAAGATGATGAATGCTGAAAATTTCACACAATAGCATCTAGCCCCAAAGTATAGCTTGTGTTACGGGAACGAGATGATGTTAAAAAAAATATTGTATTGTAAATATCTGCAAAAAAAGAATTTTGTCCTGTGGCAGGCATCAGGTGGGCCTTCGACTTGTCTCGTTATATTGTCGAATAAAAAAAAAACGTATCGCATTTCTGATATTTGATCTCCTTAAATTCCCACTGTAATAAACCAAATAAAATATACCTTAAGTCGAAGTCGGCTAGCTGTGAAACAATCTGCTCGATATCCAACTCAACCCATGGTGTTTCAAAATAGCCATCAATAGAGTTCATCACAGCCAAATATAGATTGTATCTGTAATTGATAAACATTTTTATAACTTGCTGCATGTAGGTTCTTCGAGTCGATGAATCAAATATGACAAGAAGATTATAGATTGATGGAGTGTAAGAGGTAGACCAATAAAGCTATGGATGGATTGTGTCAATGAGGATATGACAAAGAAAGAAGCGAGAGATGACATCACAACTATAGGTTCATAGAACTTAGCTTGATCGTGATGACACGACACGAATAGGGCTGGGACTGTGTTGAAAATAAACTGTTATAATTATCTTTTGTTGCGACCATTATCGATACCATACCGATTCAAGTAATTTAGACTTTGGAACGTCTTTACAACACAGTGTTATAATAACAGTGAGTACCGAGTTTTAAACTCATAACGTATGACGATGTCGCAGGTGTGATATATACCGTTCCAAAATTCAGAACTTGATAAACAAGATTTCTATGACAGCTGTCACAGCGATCAAGCTAAGTTTTATGAAATATAAGAGGGTAGAGCGGAAGATGAAAGAGGGGAACAGGAACATACAGGGCTGATCCCGCCTAGTGTGGGATAAGGGCAGGAAGACGATGATGTTCAAAGTTTAAAGTTAAAGTTGTAATGCTCTTACAGTTTGCTGAGGAGGTTGAATTCTTTCTTTTTCTGGTGTAAAATAGGATAGTCATTCACTTCCATTCCAAATAACTTCTCGCCATTGGAGTACATTTCGAATCGGCGCCACAGGTCATCGAATCGCGATTGGAACATTATGACTCTGAAATTAAATATTAGCTTTTATATTTTTTTGACGAGCTCTGTGGCACAGCGGGCGAAGGGCCGCCTGCGACGCCAGGGGTTGCGGGTTCGATTCCCGCCTCGGGACAAATGTCTGTATGATCTGCAGATATTTGTTCAGGGTGTTCTGGTTGTTTTTCTATATTATAATAAAAATATCTATCGATGTAGTATAATGTATTAAGTATATCAGTCATCTAGTACCCATAACACAAGCTCTGCTTAGCTTGGGGCTAGATGATGCTGTGTTATTTGTCCAGCATTATTTATTTATTATTTATATAAAAAAACTAGATTTCAAATACAGTGAGAGTTACAGTCAGAGTATCAGATTTAGCAGTAATCTAGTAAGATACAACATCGAGGCTTTATGGGGTATTTCAATTCCAACATAATAGTTATTTAATGACATAACCATGAAAGTCTATGCAATGTTATTTTTTATTTCATATAGGCTTGCGTTTGACCACTAGGCGCACACACCACTAATGTATTATTATATTAAATATAAACTAATTAACCTGCAGAGACATTTGAATCACATACAGTTTTTTTTATCTTTTCTTTAGTAACGTTATTTACTACCATTGATCGTTATTTCCTATTTTTAATATTTTTTTACAATGTTCCTGTTTAATTTTTGTTATTGGTTATTATTACCGTTTTATTTCATTTATAATTAATATTGAAATAGGTGGGCCTTTGCCCAGCAGTGACACTAATGGCTAATAATAATAAAAATAATTGAAAATACATCTCTGATACGAGTCGGACCTAAGGCACACTACAGAATACAGGGCATTGTACTTCTTCAAATATGTACACCCTTCGATTACCTGTCGCTGGCTTCGCGAGCCGACAGCCCCGGAGTCATGGGTCCAAACGAATCGTAATCCATATCAAATTTAAGGACATCCGTACGAAACGTGGAGACACCCTCAGTCAACTCTGTCTGCAAGGGACCTTGCATTTCCACTATTTTCTGTTGCACTTGAGCAGCCTGCGTAGAACAGATAAGAGAATCAATCCAGCGTAGGTCTATATAAAATACTAAGCTAACTTATTCCGGCTTGTATTATACAATCATGGTTTATGTTGGAACACAAGTCGAAATATGCGAAAAATCACTAGTATGAATTGAGTCACAGAAATTGTAATTATTCATCATTCCAGAGCAGGGATTGCCAAAGTAGGATGCGTGATACAGTTTTGTAAGGGGGGAAGGGGGGGGGAGCCGCTCGCGCACATCAACGACCACCACCTGGCTGGTGGACAGCTCGCCCTCCGCTCAGCCTGCGCAAACGTTTGTCACTTGTCACTGTCAGTAAAAAATTCACACTCCCGCACTCCTACATTGATATCTTTACGTTACAAATACATTGCTTTTTGGCTGGTGCTTAGTGTTTTTATCATGAGGTCCGCAAATAAACGTTAATACAACGATGCTTATCTTAAATACGGGTTTGTTGTTAGAATTTCGCAGTTGAACATTTAAGCCCCCTTAAATCTTGAACGGCGAAATTCTAGCGGGTAGCGGGCGTAAACCTTGTTTTTGTTTTATTTATTGGTCTAGAGAGTGATTTAACATAAGATATTCGTTATCAATTTATACCCATACAAGAATCAAGAAGTAGAATTTCTAGGGTAGATATCAAGTGCAAATAATATTTTAATAAGCAGAATGAAAATGTCAGCCTCCTTATATCTTACTAACCGCTAAATTGGTTTCGCGAAAATAATTTTTCGACCCTCATTTGGTTTGCATTTTGGCGCGAAAAACGGCGGGCGCTCCGCGGGCGCTCCGCGTCGGCGCTAAGTGGATACTGGCTCGGTTTTTACAATGGAGCGTATCGTGGTATTTACGCTCTATGGAAAGGGATTGAATGAAGCTTGTCAGTACAATCATTCATAATTTAGTCTGTGTTCGGGATATATAGCGTAAAAATTATTTTCTATTAATTATTGATTTAATTTTATATAAAAAATACTTTTGTTTGTAATTCAAAATGTATTATCATATATCTACATGTTTTGCGGTATATACATAGTATGTGGTATAACCTCACTATATATAACATAACATTTAGGTGTCTTAGAACAAAATATTTTTTGATCGTAATTATAAAGTGCATTTTTTATGCACTTTTTTTGCGTAATTTTTTTTTTAATTTTAATTTAATCGAATAAAATTATTTTTTCTTGGGCTACGTAAATTTTATTTGTTATTGTCATTGTCAACTTCATTGAGAAGGCTACAAAACAAAGAAGAAGTTGATAAACACCATAGTTTAAAAATGACAATTGTTTTCGTGGAACGATGACTCAGCGATGACTCACTGGTCAGTTTACTTACCAAAACCAAACGACGGCTAAAAAATCTTGGTAAGTAAACTGACCAAAACCAAACGAGCGGCTAATTAATTTAATAAGTACAACTAGGTATTTTAAGATAAACTTTTATTGTGAATCTAATCTAATCTAATCAGCCTGTAGGATCCCACTGCTGGGCAAAGACCTCCCTTCCCTCTCTCCATACTTCCCGGTCCAAGGCGTTGGTCGACCAGTCAGCACAGTACATGTCCAGCTCATCCCGCCATCTACGCCTGGGCCGGCCGCGCGGTCGTTGTACCGCATGTGGGACCCACTCGGTGGCTATCTTTGCCCACATTTCTTCCGACATGCGACACACATTATTGTGAATAAAAAATATAAATATTACTCACCGTCATCAACATGTTTTGGAAAGCATAACGCAGGCCATATACCATATCCGCATCCTCCTTAGGGATATCAATATTAAATTGGGAAAATGTACCATAGCTCTCTTCAATAAGATCTAGTTCCATATCCATTCTGAAAATGTATAGGGTAAACACATTGTACATTGGGTGGATTGAGATGGGGCAGATTATATTTTGTTAATAAGTACAGCTTACAACGTGGTCAATAAATTATTAGACTTTGACTTTTGTAGGGTTTTGTGTTTAGAAAATTATATACCTTTCTATATATCAAAAATCTAACATGTACAACTTTTGTAGGGTTTTGTGTTTAGAAAATTATATACCTTTCTATATATCAAAAATCTAACATGTACAGCCAGCAAGAAAGTTATTTTGTTTAGCACTTTTACTATGGGTTTAATTGCTCACCCAATAAATTCGTCTCTAATAAGCTCCAAACACATCATAGCGACTCGCACATCGTCCAAGTCCTTGATTCGCTTTTCCATTGTCTTCATACGATCGTTTATAAACTGCATAAGGTTTTGTACTCGCTCTTTATAAGCAACACTTAGTAACTTTCCTAAAATTCTTTTCCATTCTACTGATTCGACGTGTAGACCCAGTTTTATGTTTTCTGAAGGCAAATTTTTGGAATAAATAATATTTAGATTTAAATAGAATATTTTAAATGAGGGACTAATATACATCCCACCGAAACATTTACATGTAAAATGTTGCAGGACACGGTCGTATGGCTCGCACGTCAAATGCAAAGTCAATGTCAAAAAGATCAAAGAGATCAGATCTCATGTAGAGCCAAGCTCTCTAACTTTACATAGGCAGTATTCACCTTAGGCAAAATATATGTGGCTTGGCCGCTTCGCTACCGTCACATGGGTAAGGCTAACTAATTTATTTCGTTACCGCCATGTAAAATTTTGAAGATGAACAAGTAAAGTATTCACTGTTCATTACTTTTCTAGTTGTGCAATAGTTCTTCTAGTAAAGAAACAGCCAAACCTCATATTTTGACATTGTGTAGAATTTGTGCAGTTAATGCTTGTAGAGTTAAGGCGTTTAGAGTTAGAAGCGTAGCTCTACATGAGATCTGATAGCTTTTCGACAGTGCGAGCCGGTGACAGATAAAGAGTCCGCCTAGTTTCCTTTAATTAGCTTCATGGTATATATTTTATTGTTTTATAAGTTATTATAAGCTTCTGGTTTTCCGAAAAATAAATAAATTAAAATCCAATAAGCTAATTTCTTGAATGTCAAAGTAGTATTTTAACAAAACGTCTGGATATGCAAGTCTGTACCAAAAATAATTTACAGTACCGACACAAGTTATATACCGACATAATATATGTCATAATTCCGAATGGCTAGCGAGCGAATACCTGGTTTGATATGTTCATGTCTTATTATTTTATTATACTCATCTCGGTCCTACCGGTAGTTACCTGGTTAAACTTGGTTACAATGTAACGTACCCATATTAAGTTGCACAGATCCAATAATGTGCCGCTCTGGTAAGACGAGTACCTCCTCTGTCTGTGCTTCATATTTCTTGAGCATATCCCTAATGAAGACGTTCAAGGGGTTAGAATCTACGAAGTCTTGAACTTGTTGGACCCTGTCTTCGGCCCAAAGATGAGCGAATCTGCCGTAACTCTGAAATCGGAAATAAACCTTGTATAGGCAAGTATTTCAGTTAAACCGACTATAGTTTTTTGTAATTCTTGTATAAGATTCTAATCAATTTTTTTTTAACTCGTTTCTATAAAAGGATGCCGAGGTATCGGGGTTACAAGCATCGTCAAAAACTTAAAACAAAATGACATATTATATGAGACGGAATTAAAATAATTCTTTATTTTCCAATTATTTTTGTTTAGAAATGTGCGAATTATTGTAAAGCAGCGACCCGCCTCGGCGGCATAGGTATACGGATGAATGAATCAGTGGTAATATTGTATGAAGAGTTAATAATAAAACCGGCGAGTCGAATCACGCCGTTTCGGAGCACGCTGCCTGCGCCACCGCGCGACAACGATTTTTTCGCGCTAGAGTTTTTATTTGACTCTCGTGAGATATGAATTCTAATTTCATATAAAGGGCAAATATGTTGAACTACTCAAGATGTAAAGAAAAACTAATTTTGGTAGACTCTTAAGATTTTGATATAATAACACCATATCAGTTGAAACGGCTTAACAATTAATGCAATTTTTCGAACAATTATAAAACATTTCAGTGACAGAACCGAGACTGACGGACAGTAGTTTATTAGGATTTGTTTTATGATCATTCGTAAACACTGCCTGTGACAGAACCGAGATGGGGTTCTCTATTTTGTCTCCGAAATTTTGCACCCCTATTCATATTTTTTATATTAGGGATATAAAATTTCGGACACAAAACTGAGAACCGGAATTTACTGCTCACATGCCATAACTTTAACTATAGTATAATAATATATTATATACTATATATTGTAGTATATATACTCATATATTTTAGTTAGAATCATATATGATTCAAACACACAATATCTCAATAATCGTAATTAATAATTATCGTGGATTATGAGACAGCGCGTACGCAGTCCCCACTACCAAAATTAACGCACCCGAGTTATCCACATTAGGCATAATCGCAGAGGTCAAATCAACCGCAGTGCAATGGTTAGTCCTCGTTCTGGGGGAACCGCCTTTGTGATCACGGTGTCCCCTGTGCCAGGTAAGTATGATTTTACTTTTTTTTTCGAAAGTACATTATATGTTGTTGACCGCAGCTGGTCATGACAACGTTACCGGACTATGGCACCCAGCCGCAAAAGTTAGGATGGGGCAACAAGCACAAGGGCACCACTTAGGTTCAAACCACGGCTTGGACTGTTGCCAGATTTTTATATGTAATGATGGTTAATGTCCAGGTGCAAAACTATACCTTAAGAAGAAAGCGTGTATTCTTCGGCCTCGCCGGCGAGACAGGATAACAAATGTGTGCCTAGCAGCTAGTGTGGGACGGGTTGACGTCACCTCCGGATTAGCGGCGGTGAGCTCGTCAAACGGCAAGCCGAGAACGTGTCTCGACCGACGGAGGAAAGAACTGGGCAATGACTCTATCGTGTACTGGCCAAAGACGACAGAGGAATATGTCATTATTGGCCGTACAACTGTTTTGTAAAGTGTCACTTTAATTCTAAGGGACATTTTACTCTTCTAGTTGAGAAGGCTGTTTAACCGGCTAATCAAGAACTTGGCGCGATTAGTGACACAGTCCTTATGTGGGGATAGAAGGTGAGACGTCTATCTAGAATTACTCCTAGATAGCGAGCTGACCTAACCCATGGGATGGGTTTATCGAAGAGGAGGAGAGGCTGGGGCAAGAGGAGACTCCGAGTAAATTACACTGCTGCACTTTTCGTCGGGTTCACCTCGATGCGCCACTTTCTGAACCAGGTACCTAGCTAGGGTGTCTAGTGCAGCCTGCAGCCTAATGCGTACGCGACTCGAAGAAGAATCGGCGAAGAGGGCAAGTCGACTTGCGGGTGTCGGGGGACGTCGCTGGTGTACAGCGTGAAAAGAAGGGGAGCAAGGACTGAGAGCCTTGAAAAACTCCAGCTCGGACGGGTTTGGGGTCTGATAGCGTGCCTTCCACGCGGTAGTGAAAGTTGCGGTTCGACAAGTAGTCTCGTAAGATGAGTACGAGTCTATCTACTCCAAGCAGGAAAAGCTTGTAAGCCCAGCCGTTGTGCCAGACTTTGTCGAAGGCTTTCGCCACATCGAGGAAGACAGCGCCCGTATCTGCTGGCCAAGTGTGATGCCACTTGGTCAGGATGTGTACCGTGATGCGGAGCACCTGCTGAGGGCAGGAATGATGGGCTCGAAAGCCGAACTGTTCGTCAGCCAAGAAGCTACGCTCGTTGACATGACGCCAGAGACGTCTCATGAGATCCAGTCGACTTAACTGTTCAACATGTTAGGGTGATCAGGGTCGACGGGTTCAAGACTAGGAGAGCATTTCAATTTAAGACTCTCAGCTAGAGCGTCTGCTTTTTCCTTGTCATCAAACGCAGGCGTTTGGTGATTCGGGCGAAGCAGAGGAAGCATGATTGAGATACCGTCCGATTTCATAGATCTAGCCAAACTCCAGTGAGCTAGATGCCTGGGTTCGATCTTAGAACGCAGATTGTCTCGAGAAGCGTTACGGTGCTCCTGAATGGCCCTCTTCACCTTACGGCGAAGCGAGTTTATTCGGAAGCGATTTAGTTCGGAGGGCCAAGAACTAAAGCGACGAGCCGCTGCGTTCTACTCCGTGATCAGTCGTCTTATCTCATCAGGCAGGTCACAAGTGGCACGTTCACACAGAGATGCTTGCGTCAAAAATAAGAAAATTTATTTATATATTTAGAACTTTACGTACAGTTGCAGACTCCAGTCTATTAATACAAACATATAAAGCCCTGTGTGAATGCTTATTGAGGTACTGTATTTGTGCATGGGGTAGAACGGCCAAATCGCACCTAATTTTAGTGGAACGGGCTCAACGGGCGATTCTTAAAGTTCTTTCATAACTACCATTTCGTCACCCTACCACTGATGTCTATCAGAGAACAAAGGTACTTAGTGTAAGAAAATTATTTATTTATGAATCCATTCGTCGATATCATAGGAAAGAAGTTCCTAACCTGCCCAGTACAAATAAAAGAATTGATCGTTGTCCAGTTCCCAGAACTAAAAGTAAATTTGCGCAAAGGCACTATAATGTAACAGCCCCACATTTATATAATAAATTAAATAAAGTACACAAAATAAAGGATATCAGCAATAACAGCATAAAGAGTAAAATAATTGGCTGGCTTGAACAATTCGATTACAAGGAAATTGAACAAATGTTGGAGAGTTTTTGCCCATAATTCTTGTTTTGGCTTTATATTTTATGTATCTATTGTCAATAACCTATATTATTTATATTATTATTATATATTTATGTTTACGTAATTAAGTATAAGTATAAATTTATAAATAAAAATATTTGAACTATATTTATGTAAATAATATAATTATGTATATATGTATACATGTGTAGAATATTTATATTTTTTTAGATTTAGTATGTAACATCAAGTGGAAAAATTAAAACATAAAAATAAATTATAATTAAAATATTTAGTAATTTAGACAACTTATTCTAGATTTTTGATTTAGCTATTTGTTTTTATTGATGTAATTAAGTTAGTAATATACATATGTATAATTATGGAGAAGCCACTGGCTCCTGAAACACAGTTTATAACTAGTTCAGGAGCCTATGGATCAAACTTGTATGCTACACTGTATTATGTCAATAAAATACCTTTTTACTTTTACTTTACTTTTACAGTTACGATCAGGCGTAGCTGGGACCTGTCTAAACAAGTCGCGAACAGCGGATTGGACGTGACTGGTCAGAGAGTCGACCGCAATAGCGATGTCGTCCGCAGACGTAATGTCGTCGGGGATTTTATTCAAGTCGGGAGAATGGATAACCTTGAGGGCAAGTTTATACCATTGCACCAGTCTTGGTGGGGGAAGTAAGGTCCGGCGGAGGGCCAAGCCTTAGCATGACGTGGCGGTGGTCCGAGTCTAGTTTCTGCATCACTACTTTGGAGCTCATCCGAAGGGATACGTTCCGCAGCAGCGCGAGGTCTAGAGTTTGGTTAGAATAACCAATTCTAGGGGAATAACGAGTATGACACATGGGGGCAATAAGATCTCGATTTAGAGTATCTAGATAGCCTCAGAGGAGGGCACCGTTTCTATTACGTATCAAGCAATTACACATAGGGCTTTTGCTATTGAAGTCACCAGCCAGAATGACTGAGCTTCCAAGACTGAGAAGGGATTCTAGGTCGCTTTTAAGAAGCTTCCTATTAGGGCTAAGATAGCAGCATGCAATAATAACCGGTTGATGACCGGTCATTGCAAGTCTGCAGATAGAGACTTCTAAGTCCGTCAGTGTCTAAGGGCGGGGGACCGATAGGAATGCAGTGCAGCGACCTTTTGAAATAAATGGCAGTACCGCCTTTGGGGGCGTTATTTCTGTCATTTCGTACCATTTGGTAGCGATCCTAGGATCGCGATGGCACTGTTTCAAGAAAGTCTCCTGCACTAGCAGAATATCTATTTGGTGTTTTACAAGGAATTGCTTCACGAGTTCTTTCTGAGGCTCTCCTCAGCCTCTCTAGGCTGTTAGCATTAAAGAATGCTAACGAGAGGGAGCTGGGTTTAAGTATTTCTTTCTGTGCAGCCATACTAGAAAGACTTAAAAGTGAGGTCGTTGAGAAAGGCCATGACGTCCTGATGATTAGAGATAATCGGGAGGAGGATCAGAGTGAGACTCCTGAGGACGCTTCTCGACGACATTATAGCTGTCGTTGGAGGACTGCTTTGACTCAGAAATGATTTTACTAGTTTAGCGCGGGGAGGTCGTGCCATACTCACTCTGCGTTTTCGTTAGCGCGATCTACAAATTGACAACATTTAACAGCGACATCTAGTTCTGCACCAATCAAACAATCTAGGGTGCGCGCGCATCTGACATCTAATATCAGAATGAAGTACTTTTATGGGACGAGGGGAGGTTGCATGTCGTGTTGCCGACTATTTTATTACCTTACCTTAAATTATAAAGCTACATTATAGCTCTTTCGAATGACAGAATTTATTTTATACGATTAAATTACGACGAAATAGGATAACATTGATTTATCCATTGCCCTTGATATCGTTTTATGTGAAATGAGACATCAACTAAAATTCTGAGCCGTGTTTTGTTTACGTACCTTTACCAACTTCTCAATATCTGGTTTGTACATGTACATCATGCCTTGTAGAGCCATCACGGATCTCACGATATCTTTGTGCTCAGAGACGGTGCGAAAGTAGTTTCGGATACCTAGGGTCGATCCGGACCGGGAGCCTGACGCTGTGAGACAAAAATAAATTCCTGTTTTTTAAATTGCTCCATAAGGAAAGAACGAAGTTTTCAACATGTGGGTTGCGATTCCCTGGTTATTACTTTTAATTTGGTGCTTTGCCCAAGAACGCTGCTATAATTTTAGCGTTTATATTTTTTACAGTTTTGAATATAAGCATTTCCAAAATCGGTATTGCTAGTAAGTAAAATCAGTTTTTAGATTTTTCAAAAATCGATATTGTCGCAGTTAGTAGCAGATAATGATCTAAAAATTACATACTCTAAGTTATCGAACGGGATCACGTTTAAAAAAAATCATTGATACAAATGCGATAAATTTGTGTTAATAACGATACCAGAACGTTCATGAACTTACTAGTACTTAGGGCCGTCATTATATGAGATCCCTTGAGTCTCTCCTTTTTTATCGCTTCTTGTTGGCCCCACATATAAACATTGCGGTGGATATCCATGATGCAGTTTAGCACAACCTGAAAGGAGGATAATACCTATTTCAAAGAGTAGTACTCTGTGGCAAGGTGGCATAGTACACATTTAATATTTTTGGACACGCTCGGTTGACGTAAATTTTGGAAAATGGTAACGGCGACCTTGACAGCAGAAAAAAATAAAAAATAAATAAAACATTTTTGAGCAGAAAATACCAAAAAATCGACCAAGTGCGTGTCTGACTCGCGCACGAAGGCTTCCGTACTATTCAATCAATACAATTCACGTTTGTTGCATGGGAGCCACTCTTAAATATCTATTTTATTCAATTTTTAGTATTTGTATTCCGGAAACAGAAATACATCATTTGTGAATTTCAACTGTCTAGTTATTAGGGTTCATGAGACAGGCACACAGACAGACAGACGGACAGCGGAGTCTTAGTAATAGGGTCCCGTTTTTACACTTTGGGTACGGAACCTTTAACTTCCAGTGGTCGCGCGCGGTTATATGTAGGCCTAAACTATTTCGGAAGTTCCCTCGATTCGTCATTGATCCCATCATCAAAACAGAGTTTTCGAATATGAGACCAATCTGGAAGTGTATGAATGGAGTATTTGGATCAGGTGTCTGTTCGAGTGCTTAAAATATTGATGTAAATTTACCTGTGAGAAAGAAGTCTGAATTTCTTCCAAAGTGGGTTTAATGAGAATTTTCGGTATTTGCAGAAGCATATGCGAAAGCATAAGTGGATGGAGTTTTTTCTGTTCTTCCGGGTCCGTTGTCATTGTCAGGAAACTAAAGAAAAACACTTTGGAATTCAATACAGATACAGAATACAGAGAAAAATATGTCTAATTACCCGAAAGGGTCACCCCCTTTTTTGACCACCCCAAGAAACAACTCTAGTTATACGGATTTTCAGGATTCGGTTGTTTTCATTCAAGAAAAGACTACGAAAGTTTAAACTTTAACAGCAGATTCAACGATAAGACTATCTATGTTAACTATGATATCTTTATATCTATATCTAATTATCTATATACCAGCCGATTCATGACAGGATCTTTGACCTCCATGAAGAGTTGCCGGAGGTACAAATAAAAATTCCTTAAACTAAACAGAAGTATCTTTAATACACATCAACTACTAAAAATATTTAAAAAATAATTAAAGTGGGCTTAAAAAATAATTCCTAGAGCCTTATAGACGGCGTTAGTTTTCTTTTACTGGTAGGAAACACAATTTTATGCCGCGGGGTGCCGGCAATAAAATTTTGCCATTCGTCTCTTGCCCGTGGATGCAGTAAGGGTCTGTTAAGGGTTATCTCCGGAACATGGGCAGCAGGGTCTATCCGTGTATCAACATCCCGTACTGCGCTCGCCAGCCCGCCTGCCATACTAAACGTATGGCAAAAAACCCCTCAAGATCATGGAGATCCATGAGGCAGGCCTGTGTCCAACAGTGGACGTCGACTCAGTCCTACGACTGAGATGTAAATTAGTTTTGAAAAATAAACTCAAGCTGAATTACAAATCTACAAAAATCAAATATAGGTTATCTACGAAAATTAAATATAGGTAAAATAAATATACCTGGATACAGAAGCTCTTTTTCTCAAAAGATCCAAACTTTGCCTTGTGCATTTGATTAAAGCCTCTAAACATTTAGTTGCGAAATACGCAAACAGTTCGTTGCACTCATTTATTGTAGGTGTTACTTCGAAACGGTCAGGGAATTCCACCTCCAAAAAGGCTAAAAATATTTATAAAATTTGGTTTCTATTGTAGATGTATTGGGAAAAAGAAGGCGTAAACTGAATCTGAGAACAAGATTGTCTGAACTATAAAACTCTGGAAGATGGACAGCAGCGTCCGTCCATGTATCAACATCCCGTACTGCGCTCGCCAACACGCCTGCCAAGCGTGACGAGTACAGCAACCACCCCCTCATAATCTTGTAGATCCATGAAGGAGGACATCAAATGACAATCAATACCAGCATTATAAGCCATGCCAAGCATTAAGTAGAGCCCGCTTAACTATTTATTCATTAATTTTGGCCCGTGTAATCCCAGTGCAGGCAAATGCGTCCCCTCCCCTTTTTCGCGCCATCTCTGTCTCCGGCTGTACAGTCTGATCCGACTGGTGCACGTCCAACTCGTCCCGTCATCTCCGTCAGTGACCTGCCCATAGATCGTCCACGCATGCGACGGCACCGTCTGCCCAGTCCCATTCAATCTGGGCTGACTTCATGCTAATGTCGTAAATTTTTGTGCGCAACGTTGAGTTCTTATTCGATCTAGTTATTTTTACTATGGTATCGAGACCCGAATGTGAGTTATTATTTTTTATTAGTTATGGTCTAAACAGATAGGTCACTTGATCCTTCTTATATAGGTTTATTTTAACCTTAAATATCAAATTAATTATGTTAAAGTTTAAAAAGAATTTCCTAAACTCTAAACAATTGCAAAGAAGAGAAGGGGTAAGCTAGGTATAACTGTTTAAAATACCGGCATCTTCTGGAATGACTCTAGTTGCTGAAGTAACTTGCTTTAGCGCCTTTTCAAAGTCTAACCTGAAATAATCAATAAGACATAATTCATTTAAGTATATCCACTAAATCACATAGTTCAAATATTTTTCTAAATGATTTCTATGCAAACTTCATATAGATGGAGTGATAATTTGCGAACGTTTGCTGGATGCGGCAAGCTGAAGACAGGGCGAAATGGCGCAGAGTTTATTTATATATTTATTTACTTATAAAGGAAGACCCATACAAAAGCAGAACCAAAATAAAGTTAATTTCTTACCCAAGCTACAGATAGTACTAAACACTAGTTAGACAAAACATTAACTTAATTTAAACAGACAACAGACAAGCCAATAAGTGGCCTTCACGGCTAAAAAACAATTTAGATACACAAAAACGCCAATGCAGTCATTACTGATTGATTACAAAAATAGGAAAAAAAATAAAAGTTTGTCTTTACACACACATACACTTTCAAAGTATCGAATTGTATAAAAGTGTTCCATGCATAAGCAAGTACACTTACTACTTATTTAAGAGAATCCAAGTAGGTACTACGCTAATACTAATGCATGTTGTTACCTATCACTTCAAAAAGAATATATTGCTAAGGAGTCGCCGCGCCGAGCTCGAACAAAACAAATCAATGGCGTCGTTATCTTTGCATAATTTGTTGAAGTTGTCGCATGTCCTAATCATGTAAGAATTATGTCTATAGTTTGTACTGGAAAATGGAACGTAACGGGGTGCTAATGCACCCCAGTCGACTATCGGCAAGCATTCCGACGTTCAGATCCCAATCTTCTCCAACCACTTTCTGTAATCCCTGCACAGCCAAAGTCTAGGTTTCTCTTGCAAGAATAGCACTGAACTCCATTACTGAAATCCTCATTGCAAGTAGAACACTTCATGTTAACGGTGTAGTTTGACGATTTAATTAGTTATGCAAGTAATGCGCGCGGCCGGTCAGTATGTAAGCGAACGCGGTCGGTCAGTATGAATGCAAGCGCAAGACTGAGAGTTGGGGAGGCATATAATGTCCAGCGGCGGACAAATATAAGCCGACGATGAAACTTCATATCATAGCCTAGGATGTGTTAATTTTAATGTGATAATAGTCGGTACAAAATCTAGTATGTAGTTAATTAAAAATACAGTAAGGATCAAAAGTAGGTACTTGGATTTTGCTTACCAGTTATCTTTCAGGTCTCTTATTTGCTGCGAAGGAACGCTTGCGAGGAATTTGTTTATAAGTTCAATAACAGCTATTTCTGCGTTCCACGACTTCTGTTGCAAATCAACGTCTACAACAAAAATATTGATTTAGACAATCTAATTTGATAAATACTCTTTTTACAATGAAGGTGTGTGTGTTAAGGGTGAGGGTTTGTGCGCACATTTATGTAAGTACCCATTTATCTCTAGAACGTTTTCAAAGATTTAGATGTTGTTTTCTGTACAGTGTTGACGAATCATCGAATTGTGGTGCTCACTCAACTGAGAAGGCTGACGTAAGTCGTTTCAAATTTTAGAATTTTGTAGTTTTTTTTTTATATTATAAGCAGGGAGATGGGCCACTTGATGGGAAGTGGTCACCGTCGCCCATGAACATCTGCAACACCAGAGGCGAAGCTGATGCGCTGCCGGCTTTTGAGGGAGAATACCCGCCTTTTAAAGGACCCCGTATCGCAGCTCCGAGGGAATACCGCAGATGGGAGTACGTTCCACAGCTTGATCGTCCACGGCAAAATAGACTGCGAAAAGCGAATAGTTCTGGAAAACCAGCTATTCAGATGGTGCTGATGAAAATTTGCTTTATGGCGAGTAGGGTGGTGATGGAAGTTAGCTGCGTGTATTAAGCTGAATAGTTCAAAACATTACCCATTATACAGACGATATAGCACACACAGACAGAGAACCTACGTCTCTTCGAAGGCTTAAGGGCTCCAGACCCTCTGTGAGTTTCGAATCGCCGACAATACGGGTTGCTCTGCGTTGTATCCGATCAAGTGGAAGGAGTTGGTATTGTGGCGCGCCTGCCAAGAGGTGTGAGTTGTACTCCACGTGCGGTCGTACTTGCGCCTTGTAAAGCATGAGTTTTTGGACCGACGTGAAGTACTGACACACCTTGTTGACAACGCCAAGTTTTTTAGAGGCTAATTTGGCTTTACCTTCCAAATGATCACGGAACTGGACGCTACTCGAAATGTCGACACCTAGGATTCCAATACTCTTGGAGATATTAAGAGGAATGTTCTGAAACCTCGGAGCTTTGTCGAATGGGGTTTTTTAGTGGAGAACGCGCAATTTTGTGTCTTAGCGGGGCTAAGGCGAACAAGATTTTAATCCCCCAGACAGAGACTTGCTCCACAGAAGCCTCAATTTCAGACACAAGTTTGTTACGGCACTCATTCAATTGTGTCCGAGAGAAATTAGCTCGGCCTGCATAGTATGTGTCACCTGTACTGTCATCTGCATAGCAATGTATGTAACTTTGTTGTAACATGTCATTGATATGCAGAATGAACAAGGTAGGTCAAAACAGAGCCTTGTGGGACGCCAGCGTTTATAGGTTTTGTATCGAACCAAAATCCGTCTACTGCAACCTTAATGCTTCGCTCCGATAAGTAGCTGGCTATCCAGCTGCATAATTTCTCCGGAAGCCCGTATGCTGGAAGCTTCGATAGAAGTGCCCTGTGCCATACCTGATCAAACGCCTTAGTAATATCAAGACTAACGACCAGAGCCTCTCCCTGGTTCTCGACGGCTTTAGCCCATTGATGAGTAAGGTACACAAGAAGATCACCAGCTGATCGACCGTGACGAAAGCCATATTTCCTGTCATTAATCAGCTGGTGATATTCTAGGTAAGTAGCTGGTCGTTAATAACCCTTTCCATCACCTTAGAGAGCAGGGAGGCTATCGCTATAGGCCGATAGTTTTTTTGGGTTTGAACGGTCTCCTTCTTTGGGTATCGGGTGTACTGAGGCTATCTTCCACGAAGACGGGACAGTTTCAGTGGAATAAGAGCGCTTGAATAGGCGCGTTAGTCAACTCGACCGGAGTCAACTCAGGAGCGCAGATCTTAAGGACGATTGCAGGAACCTCGTCAGGTCCATTCGACTTTCGATTGTCGAGGGATAAGAGAACGCGGCGTACAGCACTTTGTGTAAAGTGGATATCACGCATCGCGTACGCGCATCAACTTTGACTGTCATCGTTTGATGGTGGGTGGAACATTCCCCCCGTCATCCAGAGTCGAATTGGAGGCAAAGAGTGTGCCCAGTAAAAATAGTATACAGTATATAAGTTAAATGTGGAATGATAAGCCGCCGCTGAACGTTTATTCTTATTTTTTGTAACAGCCATTATTTTTCGGGTAAGATGGGAGAAAAAATGGAACGGCAGATATCTGGCGACCTAGAGAACAAAAATAGTTGTAAAAAACGTAGGTGTGAGTGGCTGGTAGGGGGGACGGAAGGGCCCCCGATCCGACTTAATAGGTAAAAGTCGTGTTCCACTCCAGTCTCCTACTCCGGCACGATGAATACCTACAAAGCTTTTGACATTGGCGGCGGGACAGCATCCTGGGTTTGGAGCGGCCAGGTTCGGGTCCTCTACGAACCAACGGGCGGCCAGCGGACAACCGTTTCATCGGGTCTCCCTGGCCCCCAAACCAACCCATCACGCTCAGACATACAAATATGATCCTCGTAGCCCCAGGGTTGCAAGAGACATGCCGTTCGGGCATCAATCAATCCACAGCAACCACGATAGGAGGGGATCAGTGTGCGCCAGAGCCTTGTTCGCTGTTAAGCAGGATGTGCCACGTGCAGGAGAGGTTGAATTTAGCTCAAAGATCTACTTAAGCTACTTACACCCCATGTTACCGCTAATTTATTTTAAGATCGTGTATGGTAAAGTTATTGTGATAGATGCCATAGTAAAACGTATTCTGTGAAAATCTGACTGAAACGTATTCTGTGACGTTTTCATCAGACGCAAAGCTTTGTAAATAAGGTCTCGTTGGCACTCATAGGGTACGGGACATTTTTTTTTTTATATTGCCGTCTCACTCATAAATTTTCCCTAAATTAGCCTAGGTCAGGCAGTATCAACACCAATCTATTTAGATTGTCTCGTCAGTAAAAACAATAACACAAATTATATTCTATTCTAGTTGTCCAGTGCCAAAAATATGGTTTTCTTACAGATATTATCGCGTCTAGTCAAGTTATCTTCGTAGAAAACGTTTGGGTCAACTGCTTCATCCGGCAAATATACCAGCACCGTTTTAGTGATTGATAGCAAGATATGGTCGATACGAGCTTCCTTCATATCTATAACCTGAAAAAAGTAAGAATTTAATGTTAATACGGCTTGTCAACTTAGTGAGGGTACAGCGATAGACAAACATGTTCTTGAACTATGAGCAAATTGTTTGTGTTATATTACGGGGCCATAGTACATTTTTTATTCATTAGTCACTGATGATGTGTTAAAGGTGTGTCGGACGACCGGTATAAACGAGGAGGGTCGACGACATAGTTCAAGTCGCGGGGTGTCAATGGACGCAACTGACACCGGACCGCGGTAATTGGCACAGACTTGGTAAACCTAGATTTGTTCATCATCTTCCACAGCCCGACTTCGCCCACTAGGTATAGGCCATCCTTAGTTTGTACCATACGCCACGATGCTATGCAAGTCCGATCCAACGTTTGCCTACGACTATAATATTATGTCGTAGACCTATAATTTAGCAGTAATTGAAGTCGATGAAGAATAATTTGCCTCATCCAATTCTTTTTGTTTCTTAAGCATTCATTAGATATAGATAAGCGGATATAATTATAAGCGTTTTGTTAATTTAGATACATACTACAATGTATTTCCGCAAACTCAATTCAATTCAATTTACTTATTTATTTAATTTCAAGCTTATATTACTACAATAATCATGGAAAATAATTTAAAAAGATCTATCTACATTTATGGCTTGTGTTCACAAACTGGGCTACAGCACCTACACTAAGTGGTAAGACTTGTGTCGCAGGTACTGCCTTCCTTTTATAATCACAATACAAAAGCCAGATCAAGATTTTTACTCTTCTTAATATACACTTGTATATAAATTATACATGCTTAATTATTATTAAGAGTTAGTTTTATTTTATACTAGCTTGTGCCCGCCGCTTCGCATGCATTGAACACGGATAAAAGTAGCCTATGTGTTAATCCTAGTCAACATCTATACGTTTGCAAAATTTCAGCTCGATACGTACGCTGGTTTTTGCGTGAAGAGTTAACAAACCTCCATACAAACAAACTTTCGGCTTTATAATATTAGTGAGATGACATTACCTACATAACAATCACAAAATTACCTCTCTGATGCCTCAAATAATTAACTATTTTAATAATATAATTAAAATAATAATTTGCTGACCTCCTTGACGAACAAGTCAACCTCGTCCAAAGCGGCGGCAATTTTTTCGCAATACGAGGGTATCTCCAGCGATGTCCAAGTGATCGTAGACAAGCCAGGCTGAAACGCGTTCTCTAGTTTTATCAGTTGAGCTCGCAGAAGTGGCAGGTAGAGTTTAGGCATTGCCCTGAAAGAAGGGAGAAATGACAAAATATATTACGGTATATGTGAATAATAGCCAAATTCCGCAATAGACGGCTATTCACCGCCTGAGGTATTCGAGCGCTGACGGGGGGAAACAAGGCACTCTGTGACCTTTTATTGATTCGGTGGCAAGCTTTTGTTTTTTTAAGAAGCCCTTACCGTCTCACTGAATAAAAGATTTTTGAATTTGAGTTCGCGGACTACAGTACGAGAATGTTACAGTTATGCCTATTCGATTTGCTCTAGCCTGAAGCACCCAGTACTGGGTAAAGGCATCTTCTTTACAACGCCACCACTGACAATGACTGTGCAAGCTGGAGCCATTGGCTCCCTGCTGCGTTCACTATGTACTCGGACCAACGGGCTGGTGATCAGCAGAAATCAAATTAGCATGAATGTTTCATAAAATTCAAGTTACTTTCTGACTTGGTTGTTCCTTGTAACGAGATGCATAATTTTTTCATAGCTTCCAAGAATTTTATCCTTGCAAAAAGCGACGATCTGTGCGCTCTCCGGAACATCTGAAAGAAATACCTGAGTCAAAACTGACTGAACAAAAACATATTATTATGACAGGGGGGCCGTGGGGTGGCAGCAGTAGAATGTTACCCCTCCTTTCATGCCCGTGGATGCAGTAAGAGCCTGCTAAGGGATACCTCCGGAAGATGGGCAGCAGCGTCTTTCCGTGTATCAACATCCCGTACTATGCTCGCCAACCCGCCTGCCAAGCGTGGTATGGCAACTGCCCCTAATGGAATTCCATGAGGGAGGCATGTGATCAGTAGTGGACGTTTTATGATGACAGGTGGCAATCTTTATTTTTATTATAATCCAGTACTGTCTCAGGGGGCAAAGGCCTCCCTCCCTTCCTTCCACACTTCTCCATTCAGAGCTAAAATGTGGTCACGCGTTTTAGGAGTGAGTCGAGTTCTTGTTTCTAACGACGCAACGTCTAGGTCTGCCGCGAGGGTTTTCTGCCCCGTCGGTTCTATTAAATTGTGGATCTAGCCCATGACTCATCCGGTTATGGTTTATTACCTAATAGAATTGTTAGTACCTATACCTAGCATCCCTCTTTTAAAAACCTCGGCCTCATCTAGCAACGTTAGTTTGAATTTAATGTTTAAAATATTAAAAAACTTAAAAAGCACTCACGTAGTCCCAATTGCCACATATATTCAACTTCTCTGATACACTCTGGTATGTAGATGCTAAAGTTTACAATATACTTATTTGTTGTGGGATGTCGAATCAACAATGGCGCTATTAGACCCAATCTGACCTGAAATGTATGAATTGAATACATTTAATGCGATATTGATTTCATACTAGCTAACTGTCTGTGGCATAGGCTATGCCGCATACATAGCACATGTAGGTACCTAGATATGAAGTACTGATTCTAAAAACTGGCGTTCTTTAATCGGTTTACTAGATTATCTATCTAATCTAATCAGCCTGTAGGATCCCACTGCTGGGCAAAGGCCTACCTTCCCTCTCTCCATACTTCCCGGTCCAAGGCGTCGTTGGTCGACCAGTCAGCACAGTAGGTACATGTCTAGCCCACCCCGCCATCTGCGCCTGGGCCGGCCGCGCGGTCCTTGTACCGTATGTGGGACCCACATGTCCGGCCCAGTCCCACTTCAGTTTAGCAGATTTATTGACAGCATCGACGATTTTTGTCTTAGAGCGCAGTGTTTCTTATGCGATCTGTTATTTTAAAACTTAGAATACTGCGCTCCATCACCCTTTGGCAGACTCCGAGCTTCGAGCGCTGAAGAGATGTCAAAGACCAGGTTCGTGCACCATACGTTAAGATAGGACAAATGCATACGTCCATGAGCTTGCGTTTGAGGCAAATTAGAAGGCCACCCTTCATTAGTTTCTGATTAAACATATATACTTACATAATTTATTTTGCATCTACACAGCTTCTACAAACAATAAGAATCTACAATGAAATTGACACGATTTTTCGTAACAGTAGGATGCTGTCACAGCAGCGTAGACATTGCCCCCAAAATAAAATATAATAAAATTGGTTTGTATAGTCTATGGCCTTTTAAATTTGTAACAAAACTGACCTGGCCAACATTCTCCATCCAGGCTTTGTGATAAATCAGCTCGTACTCAGTGAATACGATGCACATTACATTGAAGAGCTTGATACACCTTTGGGTATTCTGTAAAGTATAATTCGAACTTTAAATGACGACGTGTAAAATTTGGTTTGTTTTTAGAGATGGTCCGAATTAAGCTATGTAATCTTGTCGAACTCCGTGGCTTAGTTGGTTTTACAGTCGGCTGAATGATGCGGGATGGTAGATCTACTCCGTGGGACCAAATGTTTGCTATATCTGCAGATATTTGTCTCTGTTCTAAGTTTTTAGAAAGAAAAAAATCTTTAAGTGTTCTAATAAAGGGGTTCGTTTTATTTTCCTGTAATCTTTACATACACTCTATTAGCAACAAAAGTTTCAGGTGTTTATCTTTGCAAACTTCGGAGATTTTGCAACACGCTTTTTTTTCAACGTTTTGGTAAATAAGTCGAAAACTATACGGTTTAAAGCAAAACTAAAAACTGTTTATTCATATGCAAATGAATACCTTTCTTATGATACCAAACATGACCTAGTAACTTTACAAAAACATGTAAACCCCCCTTTCACCCCCCTTGTCTAAAAAACTATGGAAATTAGAGTTCGCTATAATTTTCCTATAAACTTTATATACACTTCTATTAGCTATACAAGTTTTACGGGTTTATCTCTGCAAACTTCGGAGATAAGGGGGGGGGGTGTCGTTTTTTAATATTTTTGTAAATAACTCGGAAGCGATACTTCTTAAAGGAAAAATAAAAACTGTTTATTAATGTGCAAACCTTTCATATGATACCCCACAAAACCTAGTAACTTCACTTAAAAATTTTGAGATTCCATATCCGCCCCCCTGTAATCATAATGAAAATATTTCTTTACATTTTCATTATATGCTACATTAGTAAAGAATTGTTATCTTTAACCGTTCCAAATTTCAAGTAGATCGCATCAGTAGTTCTCGAGATATCTATTTGTGACAGACAGACAGACAAAGTGATACCATAAGGGTTCCTTTTTACCATTTTGGTCCGGAACCCTAATAAAGGAATGGTAAGAATTATTTGAAAAGCCGTGGGGCGCCGGCAGTAGAATGCTGCCCCTCCTCTCATGCCCGTGGATGCAGTAAGAACCTGCTAAGGGATACTTTCGAAAGATGGGCAGCAGCGTCTTTCCATATATCAACATCCCATACTGCGCTTGCCAACCCGCCTGCCAAGCGTGGTGAGTATGGCAACTACCCCTCATGGAGACCCATGAGGGAGGCCTGTGTTCAGTAGTGGACGTTTTATGGCTGAAATGATGAAGAATTATTTGTACTGTGGAACCCTAAAATAGTGATAGGATGGATGGTAATTGCATTGGTGGTGGGACCTACCTATGTCTGAAAAAATTAAATATATTATTATTCATTATCATCATCATCATGTATCAGCCGTAGGACGTCCACTGCTGGACAAAGGCCTCCCTCATTGATCTCCAAGTACTGCGGTTGGAAGCCGTCTGCGTCCACCGCCGACCAGCGGTTCTCACCAAGTCGTCTGGCCTATTAGGATATTATTAAGTAGCTAAAAATAATGATGATCGTATACCATATGGTCGATAACTTCACGTATGTCCTTGAATGTTTCCATAGGCGTCTTGATGTTTTTATCATAAAACCTTATCCACATAACCCGGCCTGCTACCGGAGGCATATTCCTTGGTAGATCGGGATTTTCTCTTTCTTCGTTGTATCTGAAATTGAGACACTTGTTTATTTATGTCCCTGGTATTCCTAGTTCGGCGGATGCTACGGATACCGTGGACAGCTAAGCAAGCGTACCAATGTATCAATCCTTACGCAGCTGAAAGTAAAAGATGTCAACAATTTGTCACCGCCGCATACTCTCCTACTTTGGCCATATAGAGAGGCGAGGCGATGAGAGTCTCGAAAAGCTGGTCATCGTTGGGAACGTCAAAGGAAGGAGATCACGTGGGAGATCCCCAACTCGATGGACGGACCAGCTTCAGGAGAAGAAAGCCAGTTTCTACGATGTGGTCCATCTAGCCACCAATAGAACTCGCTGGAGGCAAGCTCGACGAGCTTCGACGAGCTCTGTGGCGCAGCGGGCGAAGGTCCGCCTGCGACGCAAGGGGTTGCGGGTTCAATTCCCGCCTCGGGACAAATGTCTGTACGATCTGCAGATATTTGTTCAGGGTGTTCTGGGTGTTTTTCTATATATAATAAAAATATCTATCTATGTAGTATAATGTATTAAGTACATACATATATCAGTCATCTAGTACCCATAACACAAGCTGTGCTTAGCTTGGGGCTAGATGATGCTGTGTGATTTGTCCAGCATTATTTATTTATTTATTTAAGCTGTCCACACTTTCACGACATCCAATGATCACGATCTTCAGACATGAAGAGCCGACCAGAGAGAGAGTATTACTATTGCAATACAGAGTATTTCTAGTAAATTCTAGCTTACGCGTTGGTACGTGGCGCTGGGGTGCCTACAAATTTCCCAAAGGCGTATATCTATCTATATAAAAATTAATCCCTATTTCCCTTGGTCACGGCATCACGCGTGAACGGCTGGACCGATTTCGCTAATTCTTTTTTGTTGTGTTTGTTATTGTCAGGAGAAGGTTCTTATGAAAGAAAAAAATAAGAAAATCGCGCGGAAAATGTAAAAAAACGTAACCACCATAATTATATTATTTGTAATGTAACCTTAGCGTAGTGTATTATCACGATGTCACTTGGTTGTCAAATATTTATAGGTGCGTTTAAAAAGTTTATTATGTGACTTAAGTTAAACTGATTATATTTTTGACTCTCTAAGGTAGTAGTAGTAGTGAAGTAATTGAGTAGTTGTAGCGGGCAAAGCCGTAAGCAGCTAGTACATAATATAAATGTAAACGGAACAATTATAATTCACCTGTCGCGAATAGACTCGATTTCCGCCGTGTAAGTGCTGATCAAATCGTAGTACTGATCCTCAAGATACATACACCCTAATTTTAGTGTTTCGAACCTTTTCAGCAGATGCAACGCTATTTCAGTCGTAGGACACCTATTAACACTCTGAAAAACATATAATAGAAAACTTATTTTTTGGTATTTTATTATATAATTATTAATAATACAGTTTATGTAACTAAAACTAACTAACTAGACCTAAGCTAATCAATTTGTACATTATGCAATAAATAAATGAATATGAATAATAATATGAATATAAAACTCAACAAAACAGAGTTTATCTTGTTCTTTGTGTTGACATAAAACTGTTACTAAATAAATCATTATCATCATCTCAGCCGTGCTGAACTAAGGCCTCCTTCATAGATCTCAAAGTTCTGAGTGTTCTAAGTGATCAACTGCGTTCACAGTACAGGGTGTTGATTCACGAAAAGACGCTGCTGCCCATCTTTCGGAGGTATCCCTTGGCAGATTATTACTGCATCCACGGGCAAGAAAGGAGTAGCAGAAACATTCTACTGCCGGCATCCCACGGTATAAATACTACGTTTGAAATAAATAAAAATTGTTCAACGAAGTATGTATTAAAAACTGAAAAAAGGATTACATTTATCATAAAGTTTTCTAGCAACAATTCTTGATTCGCGACTGCATCTTTATATGTTTTGTAGTCCTTATCGAAATCAGGACGTCTGCAATTAAAAATGATACAAGTTTTAGGTAACCCCCAACACTGTACCTAGTCTCTGACCCTACCTAATTGTTTTTTTTTGTAATATGTAGTTTTCAATCTACCCATCATGCCCTTTCATTTGATACCAAACTCTGGTATATTTGGAAACATTCGCTTATTCATCCCCTTATCTTGTAAACTTCTTAACCGATTCTGATAAAACATGTGTAAGAATCACCGGAAAACCTGCTTTTAAATTAAAAAAAAAACTGCTTGCACGGTCCACTCGTTTAAGAGCTTCGGTGTTACAGAGTGGTCAAACTTATAACACCCCACTATTTTGCCGGGGGTTAAATAGCGGTCAAACTTTTAACAACCCTCTTGTCGGAGGTTAAAAATAGGTCAAAAACTCCAATCAAATAAAATGTTCTTCTTCTTATTTTTTGGCTTCTGTGACTAGTGGTCACAATATTCTGCCAGTGTTAATACCTACTAGTAATATTGACGTCGATACTTGTCAAAATCTATAATATTTTTTTTTGTATTTTGACAAATTCTTCATCTAAACTAAACCAACTTAACTGTGCCCATATAACGATTGAGAATTAATTCAGAATGCCCCACGTCCAATTTTTTATGAGAAAATAAAAAACATATTTAGGCAAGATATTTTTTTTTATAAGAATTTTCCTCTGGTGGGTCATATATTAATTATTACTTATTCGACAGGGAAGTTGTTAATGTTATTGTAATTACATAACTATATAATAAGGTGCATAATAAATATTTATATATTTTGATGGTTTAACTATCTGTAGCATACCTATGATCCAACGCGTCGTAAGTTTTAGTAGAGATTTTTTGGAACAACTTGTTGAAATTAGACGCGTATTCTTCAATACCTTGGAGTGTAGTCTTGTTCAAAACGTAATACGTTATGTACGTTTGAAAGAGGTCTATGATCTGGAAACAAAGTAGAGATTTTTTTTTATAATTTCTTAAATTTAAATTACTAATATCTCAACTATAATAATAACATTTAGAATTATACGATTATTTCGTTTTTTGTATAAAATTTTCGTTGTCATCTGAGCATTTAGTTATTCGCTGTTTAGCTAATTCGTAACCCGGCTCCCTCGATACAGGCTCAGCCCTAGTGAAGGAGTCACCAATAATACAGAATAATTAATTCCTCAGCAAAAAAAATAAACAATATTTAAACAGTTAAGATGTTAGTTTTAACGTTTAGCATAAGTTTCGCTGTATATTTTATAATTTTTTTTGCTGTAATAAATGGTTTTTAATTTTTTCGTTTTCATCATACTACATTTTTATCATCTAATTTAGAACAATAGTACAGCCAGCGAGAAGCAACACCAAATGTAAACAAACTCCCACACTTCTTATGTTCTTGCTTACATAGCGTTATTTTTTTTGTCAGAATTGATTACAATTTACATTGATCAAATCAAATAATTTATTTATCAAAACCTTTACAATATATTACATATTTACCGCAACTTTCAAGACCTTACCACCCGTGCTAGTTAAAAACTGTATTACGGCAAGGTAAGGTCTATCAAACTACGTGCACATATAAAAATACATCACAAGATCATAGATACTTATACATAATACTATTACATAACATAGATACATAATATAGAATACTATAACACCTAAATACACTTAGGTCATCAAATTAGACACGTCGTCCATGAAAGTAGCGAGGCGTTGGATAGGTACTCCCACCATGAAGGAGTTGAAATTCACCTCACGGTGAGATTCCAACTTTACTACTCTCAAGCTAAAGCCAGCCATTGTATTCAAATACTCGGCCACGCCCTCGGCTGTCACGGCGTAGTGGACGCCGTTAACCAATTTATTACGTATTGGCATACGTTTTAGGACTAAGCAGTACGAGAAAAGCATACAAATAACTGACGAACTTCCTAAGCTCAGTATTTATCTGCAGATATTTGTCTTGGGTATGTCTGTCTTCTATGTATAATAAGTATTTACAAAAATAATGTTTATTAAGTATTATGTCAATAATCTAGTTACCATAGTACAGTCGCGCACATAGTTTGGGAAGGATACCACTAAGCCTCAGTGGTAGCTTAGTGTATCCTTACCGTAATGGTATCCTATAGGTACTATGTGCGCGACTGTACAAGCTTTGTCGAGTCTGGGACTAGATGGTGCTGATTAGTCACAACCACTCATTGACTTATAGATTTTACGTAAGGAACAACATTACAAAGATAGAACACCAGAAAGGTAGTGTCACATTCGTTTCGTTTACTTACTTTCAGTAACCGTAGCTTGAATGTCTCAAACTTGCCAAAGATATACATTTCGGAACAGTCAAAAGGTTTTTCATCGGACGCTTCCATCATCTCTTTTTGAGTCTCGTTGTAGCATTCACGGTAAAAGCTGTACAGGTTCAGGCAAAGCTACAAAACAAACAAACTTTAGGAACCAGCTGAGCAGTACGTTTGCTATAAGGAGGCAAGAGGGGCAAATTCAGTCATTTGTTATGATAAACAAAGAAAGATATCTAGTTTTAATTCCGCTAATGCTGAGATGCATATGCACCGCCCTCCCGCCCGCTAATTATGCACATGCAGGGGGAACCAGGCTGTTAGTGCAACATGCATACCCAAACCCACACGACGACACGTGTTTCGCCTCTCCGCGAGGCATCTTCAGGTTAAACGCCGAGATGTTGACTGGTCGGCGGCTGGAACGAAATTCGTTCCAGCCGCCGACCAGTAACCTGAAGATGCCTCGCGGAGAGGCGAAACACGTGTCGTCGTGTGGGTTTGGGTATGCATGTTGCACTAACAGCCTGGTTCCCCCTGCATGTGCATAATTAGCGGGCGGGAGGGCGGTGCATATGCATCTCAGCATTAGCGGAATTAAAACTAGATATTTTTCTTTGTTTATCATAATAATATGGATTTCCGCAAAGTAACGCCTGATTCTATTAATTATATTCAGTCATTTGTGTTAGTGTAAAAGTTGATTCAAGCTTTTTTTAGACCTTCTGTGGTTAGGTCTTACTTTAATGTTTCAGTGTAAGTAGCACTTATCTCTATTCCATGCTGCGACACTAGATCGGAGGTACATTATATTATTAGTATTCATAATAATCAAATTATAAGCAAACTGTACTGTTCTTAAACTTAATTTTTTTTGTACTGAATTTACTTCATTAAAGAAAAATAATAAAATGAGGTAATTACGCGATAAAGACCC
The DNA here is from genome assembly GCA_963082625.1 of Pasiphila rectangulata. Classification (NCBI taxonomy): domain Eukaryota; kingdom Metazoa; phylum Arthropoda; class Insecta; order Lepidoptera; family Geometridae; genus Pasiphila; species Pasiphila rectangulata. The sequence continues at coordinate 14,498,850 of OY720237.1, forward strand.
CTAATCAGTTTAAAATTATGTAGAAGATCGCGAAAGTTTACAAAATTCACATCTATCAGCACCCCTGCTAACTTAAAGAAAAAAAAGCAAGCCCTTTCACATCTACTTATGATGATTTATACAGCGTCCGTGGGATGCCACACAGGTGGCAGCAGAATGCTAGCGAAGGGATACCCGCAGAAGATGGGCGGCCTTCTTCCGTGTATCAACATCAACTACCCCCTCATGCAGATCCATGAGGGAGGCCTGTCTTCAGTAGTGGACGTTTTACGGCTGAAAGGATGATACAGCGTCAGCAACTGTTAATCATGCTGTAAAGGACGCTACAGTGCATGGGACATTGTTAAATGGATAAGGCTTGCACAGCATCTATACCACCCTCCCAGCTATATCGTTTAATAGTCAGAGCAAAGAACAGGTGAATATACCTCTGAATCTGACTTAAAGATACAGAAACTTTTATTGTTAAATTGTACAAATCTTATATGTAGGCAAATACAAGTAAAGGTCTTAAATATAAATTATGTTTTAACAATTTTATCCGGTTCGGACATACAATAATTATGTTACCTTAAAATTAGAAAGCAAAACCATTTATAATACATGGCGCTTTCATACCAGTTACTACTACAATAATGCAAAATTTAAGTACATGGAATCTTAACAAATTAACAAGTTAAGGTATCAAAATATTCTTTTATATCATAATGAACGCCGTTTATTGGCCATTTTCGCCGGGGGTTTCATCACGATGTTATCCGTCAATGCTAAAGCACATATTTTACGTGCACAAATTTATTTTCAATGCATCTCATGGACAGGGAAATAACTCACCTTAGACTTCTTAATAAAGTTCAGCTTGTCCTGATTCCAAATAGTACGATTACCGTTATTGGTCAAAAAGTCCAAACACATGTTGAGTATCTGATTAGTGACCTTCACCAGCAGCGTAGATATCTGCTTAGTTGTGTTGTAGTATCGAGACGTTGCGAATATCATCCGCACAGTGTACAGTAGCCCTGGTATGAACTGCTGCATTGAGTAGGGATCGCATCTGAGAAAATTAAAACGAATATATATTATTTTTTAAATCTAGAGATGTTCGCGTTTGTTTCAAGCGCATCAACCTGTAGCGAGTAAGTTGTTGAATTATATAGGAGCCCTAATCGTATGCAAGAGCAGACTATCAGAACCACAATCTTATCCCTGAGCAAATAGTAGGTAAAATAATTTTGTTAATATCTGATCTTTCTAGATAATCCAGAATGCAAATTATAAGTTAAATCTTGAGAGAACTATCAATTTAAATCACCTGTACAAAGGTTCGCAGTACTTCTCCAAAGCATACAGATATTTAACGTTATCAAAGGCTTCATTAAAATAATCCGTGACTTGATTGTCGAGTATTCTCCATTTCTGAAAGTATTGTTTTCTTTATAGATATTATATGATTATTAAATTAAAGAAAAGCCATGTTGACCAAGTAGTAAGTACCCCCAACTTTCTATCCGAAGGTCGTGGGTTCGATACCACCCGTGAACCAATGGATTTTTGTTTCATGAAAAATGCATGTTCGCTTTAACGGTTAAGGAAAACATAGTGAGGAAACCTGCGGCTTAATCAGCTTCAGAGGTATTGACCTTATTTCCTTGGACTAATAGCTGACTAAGCTGGGAGGATTGTGAAGGTGCTGGGCAAGCATAATCCATATTACAATGTACCAGGCACTGCAGCGTCCTGACCAGCATAAATACCAGTTGCTGACGCTGTATAAATCATCTAAATAGATGTAACGCCTGACTTAATTAAATTGAATGTGTGGATTGGCGGTTATCTTGGCTCATCACATGATTTAAAGTAGTCAGTATTCAAGACTTAATTAAAACAGATTTGCTATGTTTTTTTCTTTCCGTAAACAAGTCATGCCGAGCTAGAGTAGGTATATAACACTGTATGCGCTAAAACGGTGGTATAAGGTCTTTAGTTTCTGATATCTGGTGGTAAGAGGAATCCCCATATGGACATTCACATAAACTACCTTGATAAGTTTCGATTTAGCTCGTATCAACGTGTGAATATACATCTGAGCCGGTTCACTCTTAATATGCTCGATAATAGAGGTGAACGTTGTAAGCTGCCTTCGCCAATGGTCTAATTCTGCTAGAGGTCCAATGTTCGACGGCTCTCTTCTTAGCTGCTGGCTCTGCACCAATACCTTAAACCACGAAATACAATTGGCGCGAACATGAGTTAGCAGTTTAAGATCGTCAACACTTTTGACAAGTGTATGAAAAAAATGCCACACACCATGTGAATATGAAAAAAATGCAACACCACCCTCCCGCCCGCGCGGGCGTGAGGGCGGTGCTATGCATCTCAGCATTAGCGGAATCAAAACTAGATATTTTCATTACATTTTTATGTCATGAATTTCCGCAAAGTAACGCCTGATTCCATTAATTATAAGTGTATGAAAACAATTTTGAATTCGACTTCTTCCTTTATCAAAGGAGCATTTTTACACAGTGTTGAAGATTAATAGGGCCAAACGTAGGTATTATAAGACCGCCAATTGTCACTTTGTTTTCATTGTTTCTTGTTATTATGTTTAGTTTTAAGTGCAATAAAATATCTTCTATCTATCTATTAACATTGACATGATGAAAGTAAAATAAAGGTGACGTCATTAGAAGTCATTTGGGCACACCTGAATGCAAAAGGCACAAGACACGCAATAACAAACTGAGGCTTCTGCGTTAAAGCCATGGCGACTCTAGCCTGTAATGATGATGAAAGAGATTGGCTTACCATAGTAATCTGCTTCATCCATTGTTTAACGTAAGTACATATTTCTTCCAGCACATACGTTTTAGTGATGGCTGCCTTCATTTTATCCGGATCGGACAGTTCATCCTCATATAACAGAAGATTTATTTTGAATTTTGTACAGCAGTCCAAATCTATTTTAGTTTCTGAAAAAGATTTTAAGAGTTTCTTCAAATAGATTCAACGGTAATAAACGGAAGATTAACAGCAAAAACCCATGCATAATTTTTCTTGTTGTAAAAAAAAAGATCATGGGCAGTACAAATTTTGCTAATGTTGCTTAGGTATAATACCTAAATAAAAAAGAATTGTCTATGGGGTAAATCGAACCCATGGATATGTATAGATCATCATCATCATCAGCTACATCAGTGAACTTTCCTCAATTGCTAAATTGTACAGAGCCCTCTCAGAAAATGTATTCTTAGTATGAAAAACATGCGAAGTTCAAAAACTTACTTGCAAGATAGTCAACGAATAGCATAATCTTCGATATATAAGACTTTATTATATCCTCGCTGTTTGGGTTGGGTGGGTTGAGGTCGCCCCAGGCTTTGCAAGCTTTCAGTGCAGGGACATACACCACTTTCAATGTCTTAAATATGGCTGACACCACATTCTCAGTTTCTTGGTCCATGTCAAAGAGTACCATGAAATAATCCTGAAAGGAATCAATTTGTATACAGCTTATTACACTGCTTATAATGCTTGCAAGATCATTGAGTTGAATGGCAAATCAACATGCCAATGTATGCAAAAACATGGTGAAAGTGTGAGCTGAGTTGACCAATGAACCGTGATTACAGACTCCACAGATTTGTTTAGTTGAGGCTGAAATTGTATTATCAGGACTTGTGATGCCTGCAAATATACTGCAAATATATATACTGCATGGAAAAATTATTAACGATTAGCCGTGCGCCGTGGGGTGCCGGCAGTAGAATGTTGCCCCTCCTCACTTAGCCGTAGATGCCGTAAGAATCTGCTAAGGGAAACCTCCGGAAGATATGCAGCAGCGTCTTCCCGTGTATCCGACATGCCGCACTGCGCTCGCCAACCAGCCGCCAAGCGTGGTGGGTATGGCAACATCCCCTCATGCAGTACCGGATTTACCAATAGGATGAGTAGGCTGGAGCCTAGGGTTGCAAGATTTTATGGGGCAGCAGATTTAGACCATTTTTTATAGTCTTTGAGAAACAAGACAAATAACAGAGAAAACAAGTCTCGGAAATTTAACAAAATGTTCATAATAATGTCTAATAATAACGAAAATGAGCTGATGTAATGAGGACGATAGAGCGCCGCACCAATCAATCGTAAAGTTCAAATTGTATTGTTTTTAATTCCATAAGTGCAGCAAAAATTCAATAGCCTACTGGCGGCGAATTTGTAAATCCGCCACTGCTCTCATGATTAGTACAATGATCCACGATGGAGGCCTATGTTTAGTACCTAGTGAACGTCCCTACAGCTAAGATGATGAAGTGGACCTGCATCAAATGCTTGCCAAAACCCTATCGTATAACTATAATACAGAATGTTAAACATGATGTTTACTCCAAAAAAGTATACCTATCATTAACCATAGCCCGACTTCAACCACTGCTGGATATAGGCCTCCCTTAGATTGTGATATTATGAATACTACATCATCAACAGCATATCCACAGCCACGTACCCACATAGGTATACCCACAGCTGGGTGTAGTTTTCCTTTGAAAACGCCGTGTAAGCCGATCCTGTGCTGAACCGAGCCAGGAGTTTCCGGCGACATGGCGAATGTCGTCAACCCACCGAGCAATCGGACGACGACAACTTTTTGGTCGGTCCTTGACTACTATGCGGTCAGCCGTCACCGCGTCTGGCCACGCCACTGACGATGCGTTCCCCTGATTCCGAAGTCGTAGATTTTAAATACTTACTTCAGTAATATTCTTAGCATCAATAGCTTTGGATTTGACCCTGTACAATGCTACACACTTCCCCTCTGTACCAATAGTAGCTGCGTCAGATATGTAAGTTCTCTCCATTTTTCCTCTTTGGTTGTGAATAAATCTACCAGATTCTGGAATTAAGTATTAACACTAATAAAAATTCTGTACATTTCCTAGTAGCATACTTATTGTAATCTTTTTCGTGTAATCAAATTAAAGTTGCTGTAGCCGAAATCAGTTAGGAAAAAAGCATCGTCCATTATAAGTATACATAGAAGTTATTTTCTACATAGACCGGAGGCTCTATTTTTCAATCGCCTAATACCTAATGACTCGCATGATGCTTCACCGGAATACAGTAGTCTAAACTAAAGTAAACCAATTGTTTAAAAAAGTTGTCTGCCAGTTTGTGCAATGCTACTTGTTTTATCGTTACTATTGTAAGGCATTTCACATCTATTTTATGATGATGTAAACAGTGTCAGCAATTTACGTGCTGCAGTACCTGGGACATTAATAGATAGATCAGGCTTTCCCGGCATCTATACGTACATCCTTCCAGCTTATCCTGCTAAAAGTCGAGAGAAAATCTCAATAGGTATGTTTGAAGGTGACAAGGCCGCAAAAAGAAAACTTGACAGGTCCCCAGCTGGTATCGAACCTACAGCCTTTGGATCGAAAGTAAACGGTACATACAATTGGCCAACATTGCTTCACATAGGGGCCGTCTCCACGGGCGAGAGAATCGCGACGAGTCCGCGCTTTTATCGTAGGGTAATCTCCAGGAACGAGCGATTATTCCGCCAGTGTATCGTCGCTACTCGTAACAGAATCGCCGTGTGTCCACGACACGTAACGGAATCGCCACGTTTCTTTGACGACGCGTTGTGCTATTAAAAGCGAGAGCGCCACGTTCCGCAGCGAGCGCGTGACGGGCTCGCCGCGATGTAATGACGTTTCGCGCGCACTGAACCACTCGTCGCATCGCCGCGATATCATCGCCGTGTGGAGACACATGCTAAGCGAGTGTATAGAAATACGTGGCACGACGGTCACATCGCCGCGATTCTCTCGCTCGTGGAGACGGTCCCTTAATTGCCAACTTACCCATTTTCAAAGGTGGCAGTAATGCATCGCAAACAACAAAACAATGTCTACCACCCTCTGCTACTGCACTATCTAGTATGTCTATGTGAACATCAGCATCATAAACACCTTCCTGGAAAGAAAATAAAACCCAATGTTTCTTTGTTCATGTTTTATGCACTACCATGAAATTTTGCATAGGTTGCGGCGTGCGCAAGACAAACTAATAAATAAGCGAAATATTGAGAAAGGACCGGTGTTTGTATAAACACCTTATTGAGAGTTCAAAGGTCAGTTCTATTTTAAAAACATAATCAGGTGAAGTTTCTAGAAAGACCGGTTTTAAAAACAATAGCGCGGTTGTAAGCAAAGTTGTTTATCTGTTAATCTATTGTTTGCAAAACTAGATGCTACTGGAATGTTCTAATAAGCGCGGTAAATACGTGGGCGTGTTTGCCAAGCGGAGTCTTTATTTGGCTTTTCGTAGCCTAGGCGTACGGTGAACAGTGCGATATATCCGAGCGACTTCAAAGTGAATCCAAGTGCTATAGTGTTGTTCAGTGATTTGTGAACAACTGTTATAGTGTTGATCAGTGTTTTGTGAATTTTTTATAATGATGGAACCCACCAACGTTATTTAATCCCGAACCCTAGCTCGTAGACTCAACATTATGTAGACTGCCAGGGGTACTGAACAGACAGGGTCTATTTAATCCTTATATGGGCGATTCTCTGTAAGCTCGATTTTTTTCAAAAAGTTATTTAATTTTTACTTAATTACTTTATTTGTCTCTATATATAATTTATTGGTTTGTTATCTGTCTAAATTGATCGGTAGGCTCTATAAAAGCTATTTTACATCCGTTTTGTAAACATTGTCAAATTTAACCAAAATACACAGTCCCCTGGCAACAGTCCCCGAAATCCGGCGAGGAATTTCTACAGTAAAAGAGGGAAGCAGAGTGACTAAGATACTAATAAGATAATACCCTCAAAAGACAGAAGAAACGCCAACTAACAGAATAAAGAAAAAGGTTTGCGGAAGTTGGTAAATAGTATGGCAGCTCGTGAGCTTTAACTTAAATTACTATTTTAAATAAGTGTAATGGCCATAGCAAAGGTGCACCGGATGGTATCGGAGCAACGGGCAAAATAACAGCTGATTTTGTTGTTAATTCTGAAGGCGACATCAACAATATCGAACAGTTTGATAAGGTAATCCAAGATCGATGCCTTAACATCAAAATGTATCGCAATCGACGACGGTAAAGACATCCAGGCAATGGTCGTTAAGGTTAAAAATAGAGGCATCGTCCGATGAGAAGGGGTTTAAAGGTACTTTAAAATGCATTCGGTCGCAAGTGTTAATTAAGTGTCAACTACTAAACGTAAATTGACACCTACAACAAACAAGTCCCCTCAAAGATGATGATATCGCCGTTATACTGCGAAAACCAATTAACAGCCAAAAAGTTCGAAATGAGATATCGCGTTTGTAAAGTTTAAGGTATTTAAATGATAGTTTGTAATCTCTTTTGTTATTATTACTATATTAACAACAGTACAATAGCTCATGTTCTATTAGTATGCAACCATAGATCTATAAAAAACTTAATGCTTGTAATGAAATTTGAAGGTAACTGTCACTGGGTCTCCTATATAATTGTTTTTCCCAGTATATTGTCAAATCTCTTTATTTTCTAAATTTGTAGGAATATAGCAAAACCTGAGAAATTAGTTATTACATTTAGATAAACAACGCTTACTATGATAAAAAAATACCTACACAGCTGCCCTTTTTGAAGTTACATATGAAAATGTATCAAGATAATTGGTTTTCCCTGCAGAAAATTTTAAGAAACAATGAAATACCCATACAAATTTTTATGGTTTCAGTACTTTCAGTTGTTATTATAATTTTGACTTCAAAAAATTATATAAAGACATAGTACCTTGATAATTTAAATATCAATAATATCAAGCTTCAATAATCATTTATCAGTGCCAACCAATTTATTTTATTAAATGGAGAAACCTGGACTAACACTGAATAAACGACTGACATTCTTATAATTCCAATTAAAGTCAAAATATTTTAGAGTGAAACTTGCTAGATGTCCTAAATTATGCATAGATGTACCTTTGATCATTCCGTGTAGAAAATTTCCCGAATATCTTGGGACAATTTAAATACCTATACGAAGTTGGTCACTCCAGGTTCTAAATAAAAAAAATATTATCTTACTTGCTCCTTCTCGCGACTTTGCTCGCTGTTGATGATGATGAAAAGTAGCCTATGTGTTAATCCAGGATATCAGCTATCTTAATACCAAATTTCAACAAAATTGTTTCAGCCATTTGAGCGTGAAGAAGTAACAAACATGACAAAAAACACTAACTTTCATCCTAATAATAATAGTGTGAGTAAGCGAGAAAAATTAAATGAAACACCAATCCTTATGAAATAATAACCCCCGACATATGAACCATCTCGATTACCATCACCTTTATAATCCTTTTATTTAGTAGGATATTAAGCTGTAATAAAGCTGACGATGTGTTTGTTTATCGGAGTTGGGTTTCTCGTTTACAAGTCACTCATCCACAACATTATCACCATCGACAGTGTGTCGAGCAGGGTCGCGTACCTAACACTCAGAATATCTAAACGATATTCGCTGAAGGTCGTTCAGGTATATGCGCCGACCTCGTCTCACCCAGATGAAGAAGTAGAATCTATGATGTATGAGGACATCAGCAGAGCCATACTAACGAACAAAACTCACTTTACTATTGTTATGGGGGACTTTAATGCAAGGCTAGGCATGAAAAGCGATGATGAGTTGAGAGTGAACTTGCAAATGTCACTGTCTGAAAGTAGATGCATCAGTGGATGAGATCAATAACAGGTTCGTAGAAACCGTCCATAAGGTGGGGTCCCAGTTCTTTAAGAACCCCCGTACCAATAGACCTCAGAAACTCTCTGACGACACCCTTAACCTCATGGCTGAACGACTTCTTTGCGACTGCAGTCTCCCGATGATGCTTAGTCACATAGGCAGCTCAACAGAAAAATTTGGAAATCCTTGCGGCACGATATTCGTACCTTTAATACATCTCGTATTAAAGATACGATAAAGAGCGGAATAAAGGCTTCAAAGTGTTTGCGAGAGATAATTCTATTGAGCAGAGCCAGATGACGAAGCTGAAGAGGGAAGATGGCAGCATAACGTCAAGTAAAGCGGAAAGGTTAGGGCAAGTCGAAAGGTTATATGGACAGCTCTACGATTCGGTCACTAAACCTGTTTGCAGTGCGGCCAACGACCCAAGAGCCAAACTGACCCGACATTATACAGGATAAATCCCGGACATCAGCCTGTATGAGATCAGAATGGCCTTGAAGCAGCTTAAGAAAGACAAGGCGCCGGGTGAAGACGGAATCACTTCAGAGCTTTTGAAAGTGGGTGGATCACCGTTACTTAAAGTCCTTCAGAAGCTCTTTAATTCCGCCTTGCTTGAAGGTACGATGCCAAAAACATGGAACGAGGGCGTGGTGGTTCTGTTCTTCAAGAAAGGTGACAACACCTTAAGAATAACAGACCCATCTCGCTTTTGAGCCATGTTAATTAGTTTTCAAGGATTATCGCAAACCGTCTCGAACGCAGGTTTGATGACTTCCAGCCTCCCGAACAAGCCGGGTTCCGAAAAGGCTACAGTACCATAGACCACATACATACGCTGCGGCAAGTCATACAGAAGACCGAAGAGTATAACTTGTCGCTATGTCTCGCGTTTGTGGACTATGAGAAAGCCTTCGATTCGCTCGAAACATGGGCGGTGCTTAAGTCTCTCCAACGATGCCGAATTGACTATCGTTACATCGAAGTGTTGAAGTGTTTGTATACAAACGCCACTATGTCAGTCCGAGTACAAGAACAGAGCTCGAAGGCGATTCCCTTAAAAATAGGCGTAAGACCGGGAGACGTAATCTCTCCGAAACTGCTTACGACCGCTTTGGAAGATGCCGTCAAGCTCCTGGAATGGAAAGGGCTGGGCATCAATATTAACAGCGAATAAATCACTCACCTTCGATTTGCCGACAATATTGTGGTCATGGCAAAGTCGATGAAAGAACTCAGCACGATGCTCGAAGGCCTCAATCGAGTCTCCCAACGGGTAGACCTTAAAATGAACATGGACAAGACAAAAACCATGTCGAATGTCCATTTCAACCATGTCGAACGTCCAACATACCCTTAAGACGAAAGTCTACAATCAGTGTGTGTTACCAGTGATGACATATGGAACCAGTGAAGACGTGGTCCTTCACTATTGGCCTTATGAATAAGCTCAGAGTCGCTTAACGAGCTATGGAGAGCGCTATGCTCGGGGTTTCTCTACAGGACAAATGGGAAATGGGGAGATACGTAGAAGAACTCGGGTCACCGACAGCCAAACGGATTAGCACGTTGAAGTGGCAATGGGCAAGCCATATAGCGCGCAGAACAGATGACCGTTGGGCCTGCAAAGTCCTCGAATTGAGGCCACGGACCGGCAAGCGCAGCGTAGGACATCCACCTACAGGATAGACGTTTCATCTTTTCCACGATCAATTTGGGCACAATTATTACTCATTTTCATTTTGACTTTTAAAATGAAAATGAGTAATATTTTAAAACCTCCAAATAGAGAGCGGAACTAAACAAGTTTAAACGTTTTGTGCTGTAGCGAAGTTGTATTGAGTGTGGTATGACATACCACAAAGAAAACCCATTATCTAGATATACCATTTTTCTTAGACGATAAATTGTATTAAGATATGTTAAATTCGTCAGGTAAAACCAATTATCTGGATATAGCATTTTATCTTAGACGATTGTTGTATTGAGACGTATGAAATACGTCAGCTAAAACAAACAAAACTGCTATAGTAGTTTTTATTTGAAGACTTTATTCAAGTGCTAAGACTTAAATCTTCAAAAATGGTTTTCCCTGAAGAAAAAATAAAGTATTTTAAGAGGTCTCTAGGGGGTAAAACAAATTTTATCAATTTAACTGATATTCATTGAAGACGATTATGGTGGCAGTCAAGTTAAATCGGTCTAATGTTTTGTATTTGACAACAAATAATAATATGCTTGAATTAATTGATTATCACATTAGTTAGCAGCGAAACTAAAATACATAGCGGTTAATGGGTTTTCCCAGACGAAAGAGCACAAAATTTTGAGTAGTTTGGCATTATTAGTTCATTTTCGACAAAATGTCGGGTTAATTGGTTATCGCAGTATAACGGCGATATAGCAGGAACGAGTAGCACTCGGAATTCATGTTACAATACTGGAGATTACGTTCTTGTGATATGTCCAGCTAAAAATGTAGGTATCGTTATGGTGCCGTAATTAATGATATTGATGAAGATGAAAAATTTTTTACGTGTTACTTTGCTCAAGATTTATGACCAAAAAGTGCAGACCTTTAGAATATATGATAAGGATATTTCAGACGTCTAATTTGATCAAGTAATTCAAAAGTTGGATAATCCTGACTTGATTATTGTAAAGGGAAAGAGATTATTTTATAAGTTTTCTACTCAAGTAGACGTTTTCAAGCGCTGATTTCTAAAATGTTAAGTTCATTCATCATCATCATCATCATTTCAGCCGTAAAACGTCCACTACTGAACTAAGGCCTCCCTCATGGATCTCCATGAGGGGTAGTTGCCGTACTCACCACGCTTGGCAGGCGGGTTGGTGAGCGCAGTACGGGATGTTGATATACGGAAAGACGCTGCTGCCCATCTTCCTGAGGTGTCCCTTAGCAGGCTCTTACTGCATCCACGGGTAGGAGAGGAGGAGTAACATTCTACTGCCGGCACCCCACGGCAACATTAAGTTCATTAATTGCCATTAAAGTTTATTATTTGCCTTACTTGATTTAGAAAAATCCTTAAGATTTCATTAGAGATCTCAGTTGAATCATATATTAAAGAGATAAGACTTTTTTTCTAATAGTAAGTATTTTAATGGATACTGCTTATAGCATTGACATATTTATATTATAATAATAAGACAATGTTGATCTCAGTGAGTACACAAAATGTTTCTAGCAATTACGGCAAATTTTTGATATGTACATATGTTTGTAGAAAATTATGTTTTCTGTTGATATTTTTTAAACAAACTTTTGTTGATTATTGATGCGCAAATATGCCAGTAAAATAATAAATGATTGATTACTGTATAATGACTTTTCTAAGTACAACAGTCCCCTGATGCCTCAACCAGTCCCCTGTCATGATTTTTTGAAAAATTGCTATTAACTTGCAAAATACATATAAATTCAGTGGGCCTACTACCACTATACCTAATTTAAATAATATTAAATTTTCTTTTGAATTAGAACAAGGCTTTTTGGCAATTGTTAAAATAAATTGCCAGGACAGCATTTGTATGGGACCTGCACAAGCTCACAGAGAACTGCTCATATAACAATTGCCATAACACCTGGATGCAAAGGCCCAGATAAAAAATGTTTGGGGTTTGTGAAAGCAGGATAATGCCCAGCAGTGGGTCGGCACAACCTGACAATGATGATGATGATGATGATGATGATGATGATGATAATGATAGCAAGTGGAAAGCTGGAGGCTGCACCTTGAATGTGTATAAATGATTGTGTGACAACCCCTGCCGCTTTGTTGGTCTGAAAGCCAGATAAGATGTTGTAGGTTGCCGGTCTCTGGACTGGATGATCCAACCAAATGGTTCTATACATCTTATTTTTAATCTAACATGAAAATACATACCAGGACATACTCTAAACTCTTGTTCAATACAACACTTGCATTCTCAAGAAGAAATCTGTGTTGTGTTTTCAAGGATCCCACACGATTATTGCGAGCTTCTTTAGCTTTTGCCTGAAAGACAATTATTTCCTTAATTAAGAAATAGGTTTACACTAGTTTATTTTGTTTTTGCAAATAAGGTATGTATTTCAGTCATCCTGTAACCATAGTAGCCCTTGAGTACCACTTCTTAAACTGTGGTGTTGGTGTGATGCATAGGTAATTAATGTAAAAAAGTTATGCTCGCAAAAATTCAAATATCATAAGTGGGTATTTAAATGTAATTAAATTAAATTAGCATAAAAAGATGCTGCTGCCCATCTTCTGGAGATATCCTTTGCAGATTTTTACTGCATTCAAGGGCAATTCTACTGCTAGCACTACATGGCAAAATTTGCATTTCACATCTTTAAATACCATTACCAATTAGGCTTGCCCAGCACCCATACCACCCTCTTCACTAAGTTGACCAAAGTGAGCTTAAATATAACTAATGAATGGTAAATAAGAGGCTTCATTTACTTGTTTCTCTTTGTACGACTCATGGCCAAATGCTAATGTGCTAGCGGAGATTCTGCTCTTCTTCTGTATGTCCTGTAAACGCGCACTGACGTCCAGAATAGCCGCCAAGGCCGTGCGGTCGACGTCACAGTTCTCCCCTGCGCTCAACTGTGAGGATAACCGCAGCTTAGACCTCGCGAATGAACTAAGCTTTCTCGCGGTTTCATCCAAATCAGCAGTATGCTTATCATCTGCGACTTCAGAGGTCTCAGCCGCGCCTGGTGCTGCATCAACAAGCGCCTCAGCCTCGGCAGGTTCCTCGGCAGGCGCCTCTGGCGGCGGTGGCGGCGCTTCGCCGCCTTCGTCTGCCATTGATAGTACAAAATAAAATTAAAGATTTTACAACTTTAACCGCAAAAATACACAAAAAGTTATCTATTCGGTCTGGAACCCTTTTAGTCTTTTTCTTCAACTTCACAAACTAACTTTGATGTCATTCTAAATTTAAATTTCTATAAATTTTGAATCTGAAAACATGCCGCCCTGGGTTTTGATTGACAGCACAGAGCAAGTGATTGACAGTTGACATTAGCATATTGTGTAGTCCGCATTGACACTATTTTTTTTAATTCGGTGTTATTTTAAAACAAGTATCCTCGTCGTTATATCGTATGAGGCGTTTTCATTAAAAAGTAAAAACTTCAAAAATAGATACCTCGAACCTTATAGATGGCGTTAATTTTCTTTTACTGGTAGGCACAATTTGACAATGACAGGATTAATCACAAACTTGCTTACTCCGCTTGCCAGCTCCATCTGTTAGGTTTAGTAGAAAACTCTTTTTGTTTTGTTACTGAAAACGGCTCATTGATTGACACGTTTGTAGAGTTTGTTTGTCGTTTACAAGTATGACAATCATTTACGTATTAGAGCGGTTTCAGACTAGGCGTAAACACGCAAAACTTTATGAGCTCTGTGAAGTAAGCTTTGACGACGTTATTATTCTGAGGGTACACAGTTTTTTTTATGGCGTTGAGGGGAAGGAAAGGCACAAAAGGAGTGCGAGAGGGGTTCAGTCTGTGAAATTAGGGTTGCCAGCGAGTTTTTTAACGTATTTTCGTTTATTTTATTTTTTAATACATAAATACTTTAAGTTAATTTAAAAATAAATTATTATATTTAGTTCGGCTAAATTAGAACTTATATTTTAGAACAAATTTAATTACTTTACTAACCGCAAGAAGCCCAATTTTTAGGGTTTTGTAGTAAAACAAGAAACCCTTGTTTGTTTAGCATTGTCTGTCTGTCTGTCTGTCTGGCTGTCTTTCCGTCCGTCACCGGCTTTGCGAATAATATAATAAAAAGCCGAACTGAATGTAATATAACATAGGATCCGTTTGCGAAATATTTAAGACTAGCGACCTGCCCCGGCTTCGCACGGGTGCAATGCTGATACTTATTATACTACAGAATTATTTTATACTAGGTACAACGTTCACAGCGTTTTTGTCATTAGACAATACAAACATGTTTTTCTTTAAAGGTTACTCTTGAAAGAGCGACAATCGGCCATGTGAAAATTTATTTATTTATTTATTTATCATACATACATAATTATAACATTACAGAGCTTACTCTATTGCGTTATATTATGTCACTTTCTTAATACCTATTATAATAAACATTTCAAAAATACAAAAATAAACTCTAAAAAGGTACATAATACAAAACCTTGCACTTGCACACAAAAACAACATCACATTGCGATCATAGAATATACTCGTATATATTCTGGTGACTAGGTACTTATACAATAAACGCGTTGAGCATTTGGTTGGTAAAAATAATAATAGCAAAGCAAACACAAAAAAAATAATAACAATCAGGCCTACGCTACATATCCTCACAGTAACTCAGGAATGCACGCTCAGTCATCATCCGTCCATCTACAAATACATCTAGTTGAGGATGCTGGGCAAGGAGCTTATTTAAGTGTCTTTGTGCACGACATATATTATTGGAGCCTGTTGCCGCGCGACCGTCCTAGGAGGAGTTGGCGCAAATAGTGGTACTCGGCCAGAGCGGAAACGAGTACGATTTTCGGGCACACACAGTTGACTGGCTTCGCTGAGTAAATAAGGACAGTCCAGTTCACCTCTCAGAAGCTTGCATACTGTACGAAGAAGATCATAAAGTCTTCACGTATCCAAAGAATTAAAACCTAATATGCCCATAAGAAACTTTGTGGGGTACATGAAAAAACACTCGACGCTCAAATCTAAGCCTGCAACCTTGAAAGTTTGACCCTGTGCGTTTCATTAACGGTAATTGCAAAAGATATCTTTACCGGTATCACAGGAATTCGGGGAATCAATACATTTTCTCCGTTACCACATCCGGGGAGTATTGTGCATTCTATTATGAAAGTTAATATTGATTTTACCAGCAAACGCAAGCCATTGCAAAGTTTAGATTGATTTAGGTTTCTTAATAAAATAACAGGTCTACAGCACCAATTTATAGGATGGGAGACCAGACGGGTTCAAAGAAGAAATTCTGTAGGAAAATGAACAGCTTCTTCCAAAGCGAGAACAGTATCGACCGCGTTTTATAGGCCGCCGGCTCCCCGGCCGGTACCGTCGCAACCGCTTCGTCGCTGCATTTTAAATCTGAAACATCTTCGAAAATATTCATTTAAATTACATACTGTAAAGGGCCATATTGTTTTGTATTAAATGCACAATGTATTTAAGGTAGGTTACTTATTTGGACGCGCTATGTATAGGCGCTGCCGGCCCCCCGGCCGGTACCGACATGCATTATAAATCTGTAATATCTTCGAAAAATATGCATTTAAATTACATGCTGTAAACGGCCATATTGATCTATATTAAATTTACAATGTATATTTAGGTACTTAATTGGATAAGGATTAATGTTTTATCGCTTAAAATCGCTTCGTTAATAAGCCATTATTTCTCGTAAAAAGTAAAAGAAAAAAATAGTTATTGTGAGTTATCCCTAAGAAATAGACATATACCATCGCGCACTTTTTTGTAGACCTTTTTAAGGTATACACTACTATAGTTCATTATTTTGATCTATCTCGTAGGGTTCAGCCAGCGTTTAATGTAAGCGTAAAAAAATGTGTTTATTTACGACATCACATTAGAAACCTATAAAATTATCAGTGTATCTACTTTAATATGCATGTATTAAACATAAAAACCTTCCTCTTGAGTTACTCTATCTATTAAAAAATCGCATCAAAATCCGTTAGGTAGTTTTTTAAAGATCTAAGCAAATATAGGTACAGACAGACAGCGGGAAGCGACTTTGTCTTATACTGTAGTGATTTAAACTTGTTTTCGAGCGTCACCCCCTCTCAAATCTAAACTGCTTTACAAAAATAATAAAAGTCATAAATGTAGGTAGTTTTAACCATTATTTATTTTATTTATTTATTTTACTTTAATTATAACGGTAGGTACAACACCAATTACAATAATTAAAGACAAAAACAAAAATGAACACAGAAGTAAAATAATAATCATCATTTCCATAATAATAATATTAATAAAAAAAAATAACAATTGAAAAAAAAAACGTAATCATCCATCCTTCTCACAGAAACACAAACACTCTGACAATATAACCAGCCATCCATCCGCAAACAAATCACATTCAGGATTGGCGGTCAGGAGAGCGTTGAGTGCCGCGAGCGTGCGCGGTATGGGCGAGTTAGCACGCGCCACGGTACGATGATGTGGCACGGCGAAAAAGTTATGCCGTCTGGCACGCAGATATTTGTTAGGAACAAAAAATCAACACAAATCATCATGCAGATCAGGCGCATCAATTTTCCCCCGGAGAATCTTACACATGACTGTAAGTTGATTCGCATCCCGTCTGACTTCCAAGGAATTATACCCAAGACAACCCAACAGAAATTTCGTCGGATACATAAATGGGTAGTATCCGTTTATATGCTTGTATAGGTACCGGAGAAAGGCCTTTTGTACCTTCTCGAGGAGAAGGGCGTATGTGCTCTCGTGTGGATTCCACACACACATAGCGCTCTCGAGCTTAGAAGTTAGAACGTACCAAAGCCCCAAAAAATAACCGTATTACATGGTGATTACGAAAGTCGCGAGAATTTCGAAGGATGAAACCCAAACGCCTAAAAGACTCTTTCGCAAGCGCAGTTATGTGGTCGTGGAATGTAAGTTTGCAGTCGAATGTGACTCCCAGGTCCTTCATCGTTGTCGTCCTAGTGACAGAGACGCCATTTATTTGATATTCGTAACTAATTGGGTGCCGCATTCGACCGAAACTCATCGCGAAGCATTTAGAGGCGTTGAATTCCATCCCTTTCTCATGACTCCATAGATCAACGGCATCGACATTCTGCTGCTGTGCAGGGCTATACAGTCCAGTTCAGATCGCACCTCTGTGAAGTTTGAGATCATCAGCGTATAACAAGCATCGAGAGCACTGCAGAACGGTAGGCAAGTCGTTGACCATCAGCAAGAATAAAAGCGGTCCCAGAATCGAGCCCTGACTCACTCCGGAACGCGTGTGATAGGGTCTGGACTCATATAAACCGAGTATGACAAACTGATGGCGTGAACCATGAACTTTCTAGGAAAATTATAAGGGATAGGTAAACAAGCATTTTTAGTGTCAGAGAAATACTCGCTCAAATAAGTGATGCGGTTTCCCAAACATACCGGAATACCTTAAATCGAAAACTCAACTGTTAATATGTCTTGGTAAACGTAAAAAAACGGAGTGTTACATACTCTTTGAAAGAGTATGTAGGTGACAATGACATTGAAATGAAACTTACAACGAAAACAATAACATAACCTCGAATTGAAAAGAAACAAACATACAAACAAAAAACTGATTTTTGTTTAGTAAGAACAGAATCAATCAGTATTTTGTGGTTTGAATCATTCTCTTTGCAAATACAAGGAAGGCAGATCTCTGGCCTGTCTGATCAATCTAAATAAAGGTCTACCGCTACAAATAATAAGTACTTTCTTAGCCGGCGGCGCGCAACGAACGCCAAAATAATTGAAAACTGCTTGGTTGTATACGACACCAAAGCAATGCGACGTAACTGGAGAGGCCGTCACAAAAATAATTGGTATCGACCTCGAGGTAGGGGCAGAACCGCAAACAATTCTGACAATACTAGTGTGAACAATTCCTCCCATATTCCTAGCACTGCTGGGTCAACAAGAGCCCCTGCTAACCAGCAACCTATTGTAGTTCGTATTACCGACAGAAACAATGTATGGAAGCTTTATTTTCCCACAGAAGGTATACAAAACACATAAGAAGGTGTAACCACTCATGAAATTTGTATTTTGCAGTAATAAATAATAGTATAATAATATAAATTATAATTCCAGAAAATCCATCAACACCTGAAACTACCGAGCATATAAACTGCTTTAAAACATTTATAGACAAAAACAGGAACTTGTTTGATCTGGAGAAGATAGATGTAACACACAGCATACCATTAGACATCCACACATTGACCAGTGATCCTGAGTTTAACAGCGGTTGGACAACATTCAGCGGTGATCTGTTTGAGCATCCTAATACAACCTTGAGAGTTTTAGAATACTGCCTTCATGAGGTAGGTATCTATACAAATTTTAACCTAATTATATTGGTATCTTACCTTTTTTCGTGCATGGTTGGTATAATATTTTTTTTTTCTATATACATATTTTACATAAACTACTGTATCTGAAAACCACAGACTGGTTTGTGTGGATACTCATATTTGACTATAGCACTTTGTTTAAATTAGATTCTTACTTAATAAATTACTAAGTTACCCTAAACTTACATACACAAAAACATCAATGAAGTTTACAAATAGATGAAATATCAGACTTAGTTATTCTAACATGATTGTGTAAGCATTTGGGTGCTACCTGATGAAAAAACATTCCAATATCACTCCCATACAGCAGAGTACTTATAATGTTTATTGAATGCCTATTTTGATTAGGAATCAAAATCCACTCTGCCTTTTTCTTAAAAAAAGTACCTACTTGAAAAATAATTCAAATAAATTTGTTTCTTTTAGAAATTCAACTTTGATGCCAAGATAAATGTCAGAGTTCTAAACCATCAACCAGTCATACCTATTGCAAACCTAAAAGTTAATTACTTTGGTGAGTCTCACATTGAAAGTTAACAGCATAATTTTAAGTTTGTTCCCAATAAATATTTTTTTATTTTATTTAATTAAAAGGGAGATAGAATGACAATTCTTTTCCATTAAATAAATAAATAAATAAATAATGCGGGACAAATCACACAGCATCATCTAGCCCCAAGCTAAGCAGAGCTTGTGTTATGGGTACTAGATGACTGATATACTTAATATATTATACTGCATAGATAGATATTTTTATTATATATAGAAAAACACCCAGAACACCCTGAACAAATATCTGCAGATCGTACAGACATTTGTCCCGAGGCGGGAATCGAACCCGCAACCCCTTGCGTCGCAGGCGGACCTTCGCCCGCTGCGCCACAGAGCTCGTCATCATATGAAATTGTCATCGTATGAAAGCAAATTCTCTTTTTTATGTAGCCAAGAGCTCAACAACCAGCTAATAACTTAACCTAAAGCTTAAATTATTATGTCTATGTTTTGTTTATGTTAGGCAAACCAAGATATGCAATTCAAAAAATTCACCTAACTCGGTCTGATGAAGTAAGCATCTATATACATAGTATTATTACTGTCCTATGCCCAAAGTAAACATAGCTTATATTTCTATGGTCTGTTGTAGTCAACTTTTTTTGCTTATGTTTTCCCACTTATCTGTTTGTAGGAAAACTGATAACAATCAAAGGCACTGTCATAAAAGTGGGAAGTGTTGGTCTGATATGCACTTCTATGGCATTTGAATGCTCAACTTGCCACTCTGAACAGGCTGTTGTACAACCACAAGGAATATTTACAGGTACTTCCTCTTGCCAGCTGCTATTCTTATGCCTTAGGTACTGAGAAAAAAGCCAACAATGGGTACCATGCATGGATATTTATTTAATTTAGTTGCAGAGCTATGCAGAACCTCTTGAGTCTTAGTTGGCCGTTTGAGAGTGACACATGTCTCTTATTAATAATCAATTAAATCTGCCTATTTGACACAGCACCATAAAGCCTCACTTTATTTTAAATAATAGCTAACCATCTGAAATAATTTGTTAATAAATGCTCATAGAGACAAAGGGCAAAAGCTGTGTGGCAAAGAGCCATAGTTAATGTAACATTATTTAAAAATTACTTTTTGTTGCATTATGTATGATTTAAGCGCATTATGTTTGATGCGCCGTGGGGTGCCGGCAGTAAAATGTTACCCCTCCTCTCATGCCCGTGGATGCAGTAAGAGCCTGCTAAGGGATACCTCCGGAAGATGGGCAGCAGCGTTTTTCCGTGTATCAACATCCCGTACTGCGCTCGCCAACCCGCCTGCCAAGCGTGGTGAGTATGGCAACTACCCCTCATGGAGATCCATGAGGGAGGCCTATTCATTAGTGGAATTTTTACGGCTGGTATGATGATGTATGATTTATGTCAGATGATGCCCCCACCGCTTACATTGTTCTACATTGTTTCGTAATTTTGATGATAATTTTCTCATTTCAGCACCCAATGTCTGCCAAAGCTGTCAGGGGAGTGCCAAATTCGAGCCTTTGCAATCTTCCCCTTTCACAAGCACTACAGACTGGCAGGTTGCTAAAATACAAGAAATACAGTCACAGGTAATTATTTTTTGGACTTGAAATGGCAAATGATGACACAAAATCATAGGACTTGCGGGAATCTAGGGAGGTCCTTTTCCAACAATATGAAATTCAGAGCGACAGTGGTAACAGTATTATTTTTATTGAAAAGAGAAACCTTTTAGAATTATATATTTTGTGTGGGTGTCCTACTCATGTAAGGTGTATTGTTGGAAAAGGACGTCCCTAGATTCCCACAAGTCCTATGATTTTGTGTCACCATTTGCCATTTCTTTAAAGGTTTATCTTCCAAAAAAATAAAAGTATATTTTACAAAGATGAATTTTCAATTTTTTTATTAATATTTTTAATTTCTAGCATTAAATGTTCGTTTTTCTTAGCTATGCCAATACTGTACAAATTATTAAGATTATAATTTCTGGACATAAATCTTTGTTTCAGAGTATATCAGGAACAATACCAAGGAGTGTAGAAATAGAATTACAAGGGGATTTAGTTGGAACTGCATGTCCTGGCGATGTACTATCAGTTACCGGTATTGTACAGGTAATGGATTTTTATTTCTTGGAGGATATGTGCACATTTAACACGCTTCTTAACGATAAAGAAAAACATTGTGAGAAATCCCGCGACTTAGCTTCAGACGTATTGATGTGACATTTGTCCCTGGTCTGAGTATTTTTCCATGAATTATTGATCTCAGCCATAGGACTTCCACTGCTGGACGCTGGACTTAAGCCTTGCTCTCCATGAGGGGTTGTTACCATACCACGCTTGGCAGGCGGGTGTTGATACACGGAAAGACGCTGCTGCCCATCTTCCGGAGGTATCGCTTGGCAGATTTCTACTGCATCCACGAGGCGGAGCAACATTCTACTGCCTAACTACAATATTTGAGGAGTTCCCTGGATTCCTCATGGATCTTATCATCAGAACTGTGCTTTGAAAAAATAGACCTAATTGTGTACCTATCAATTCAAACTCAAGAATTTACCAAATTGGTTCATAAAAAACGGAGTTCTGAGTTAACAATGATTAAAAAAATAAAATAAAATATACCAGCCGACATTTTTGAAGTCGGTTAAAAATACGTGTCCAATATTTTTTGCTAATCAACATGTCAGACAAAAAAAAATTAGTTAATACAAACAATAGTTGTATTGAAATTTTAGGTTAGAGGTGAAAGTAAAGGCGGTGAAGATGGTAAAAGAGCGGCGAGACTATTGCAACTATACATAGAAGCAGTATCAATACATAGCCAGAGGAATCTTAGCAACCCCACTCTATCGTTTACATTGAAGGACTACTATGCTATACAGGTAGACCATCTCTATAATTTTTACCTTATAAAACACAATGTTTGTAGAATAAAGGCAGCTCTATAGCTTTTATATTGATAATATAGACTCACTATATATGACGATAATACAGACTATAGCTATTATAGACAGATTGTGAAATGCTTCAGTCTTCTCTTTCTCTTTATAGTATACTTAAATTGGAGTCGCTTCCCGCGTCTTCCTGTCTCCTCCTGACTCCTCCTAAGGGAGGAGTAAGCGGTTAAACAGATAGACACTTAGAGATACTTATCAAAATCCATTGCGTGGCTTACCACGCAATGGATTTTGATAACTATTTCACTAATGGATAGATTGTTTCTAGAAAAAGTTAAAACGTTAAATTCATTAAGGTTAGTGTAAGTTCGCTGAAGTACGACTAAGATTGTTGATGTACCAACGCCATCTAGTTTCAAACACTAGCAACACTTCCAGGAAATCCACGCTTGCGAAGACGTGTTCAGACTGCTCGTCCACTCGCTCTGTCCGACCATATTCGGCCACGAGGCGGTGAAAGCGGGGCTCGTACTGGGCCTCGTCGGCGGCACGGAGCACGAGAACGGGCCGCGGTCGAACGCGCACGTGCTGGTGGTAGGGGACCCGGGGCTGGGCAAGTCGCAGTTGCTGCAGGCGGCGGCGCATGCTGCTCCTAGAGGTCAGTCACTTGGCACGGCTGAACAGGATAGAAGAGACCGAAGAGAAGGACATAGGCAATTTTTGACGCGAAATATGGTACCTGCTAGGGATAATGCGAAAAAAGAAAAGAAAAACGAAGCACAGGAGGCCTAAGGCACCCAGCAATTGGTAAAGTAGGCCGTTAATAGTAAGTAATAAATTAACAGAGACCACGGAATACAGAATTGTATTCTGTGACAGAGACACATGTTATAATTTTTTTCACATAACTATCAAGTTTTCGTTGACAGTAGGATAGGTGTAAGCGACGCGTTTAGATTGCTCGCGGATTTTAGTAGGCACTCAGGGGTGCGCACCTACCTATAGTAAATAGATACGTATTCAGTGTTGTTAAAGTTATTGTGATTAAATATTGAGTTTGCAGTTAGTAGGTAGGTAGGTATGTTGATATATTTCTTGCCTATTAATTATCTATTGTGTAAACTATTGTGTTTTATGAAGTCTGTGTTAACTTTCTAAGTATTTTACATTCAAATATGAGAATAAATAATAAAATGTGGCGTGCGCGGGAAGAATGCGCTTGGATCGGGAGAGGGACGCGGTAGGTCCCCCCGACGCGGTGAAGCCGACGGCCGCGCCAAGCGCGGCAAAATAGTATCCTTTTACGCGACCTAGTGACCGCACGTTTGTTTGTTGGGTGCATTCTTCCTTCCGCTCGCCGCTTTTCGAACTCAAGTTTTGTGTATGATTGTAACAGCCCTATCCTGTCCCCTACAATTTGGTCCATACGAGCCGGATATAATACGGATGTTACATACACACCTCGAAGATGGCGAGCACGCAAATGGCAAAGGAAGAACAGCGTCACGCCGCGGTCAGAAAAGATGCTCAACTACGCCGAGCCGAACAAGTGGATGTGTCTGCTGTTGGAACAAAAGCACCCGGGAGCGAGATGAATATGTGTTTGCCCGGACCTTCAACAGCGTTAAGGAAACCTTCCACTCGTAAAAAGTCTTCGCCCGCTTCCATAATGGCGCGAAAGAAAATGCTTGAACTTATGGCCGCTAAAGAAAAGGCAAAAATCAGAATGGAACTGATTGAGAAACAATTGGAAGTGGACTTAGCAGAACTAGAAGTTGAAGCTAGCAACAGGATGCACGAGACAAGAAGCCGGTGCGCCACTTATGAACGTGTCCCGGCACTGCAGGATTCAAACCTGCAACATGTTATTCGCGCCGGGCCGCCCTCGGCTACTGTTAACTCGTTCGATGCCGATTTCCCGCCGAAAGTTTGCTTGCCGCCATTAGAACCCGTGCAAAGCGCGCGGGCCGCGGTCGCTGCGCAACTTCCGGTAACACATTACTGTTTGCCGCCAACCGCCGCCGTTATGATAAGCGCGCGGGCCGCCGACATCGGGCCACAGGAAGTGATGGAAGAGTGCCTAGAAAGAAGCATGAAAGTAGCAAAAATTCAGCGCGCCACCTTTGTACGGCATCCGGCACCGCGGGAATGGAACCCGCTCAACGTGATTTCCGCCGGACCGCCGTTACCGGCCGCTGATGACAACACGCGCGACGACGCTGCTTTCCCGCCAAACTCAACCGCGCCTTTCCCGCCAATAGCACCCGATGATTCCCGCGCTCTTATCGCCGCTTGTGAAGAATTTTCGCAAACAGTGCCTGACCTGCTCAACGGTTGTTTGCCGCCAGCTGTATCCACCTGCGTAAGATACGCGGGACGGCAGGAAGTGAACCCGCTCCTCGCCGCTGGGTCGCTTCCGCTAAGCGACTGCTCTACACAGTGTCCAGCAACGCGGGAATCGAACCTGCTGCCAGTGATTGTTGCCAAGCCGCTCTCGGCCACTGACCCCTCCGAGAACTGTTTACGGCCGCGGCGTTCCGTGTCGTTTTCCCGCCGCCCGCGCCCGATGTTATCCGTGGTCGCCGGCATCGCTCGCAGAATCGCAGTACAAAGTTACAGTGAACGTGCAAAACATCGTAGGTCGTTAGTGTTCAGTACAGAAGTGGCTAATGGTGATGATGATAAGTGTTACGGTCTTGTTGCTAAGCAAAAGTTGCAAGTGAGTAAAACGTATAAAAAATCCTTGCGTAGGGATCGGTGGACTTTTGTAAAGCGATATAAGGGTAAGGACCAAATTCTTTGCATCGTTGGACAACGGAAATCACACTGGAATGTGTCACACAGGAAAAAAAAGTCGCACAATAAAATTGTAAAGGCACGTGTACAAGGTTTGAAGATGTAACATCAGTAAAAAATAAAAATAATTTTAAATCATGTGTTTTTTTAATATCAACCATGATAAAACCAAAACCTTCAAAACATCTCTGAAAATCTGCTACAATACATATAAAAATGCCTCTAAGTCATTATCAGTTTTTTTTCACATTTATCACATATACATCTGCTTCATAATTTTCCTTTGGTTTTCCTATGTCATTTATTAAATATTTTTTTCTTAATT
Source organism: Pasiphila rectangulata (assembly GCA_963082625.1). NCBI lineage: Eukaryota > Metazoa > Arthropoda > Insecta > Lepidoptera > Geometridae > Pasiphila > Pasiphila rectangulata. The sequence continues at coordinate 14,524,287 of OY720237.1, forward strand.
CAACTTCACTAGACACAGTCAAATTTGATTCATCCTGTGTCTCTTCAAACTCAGGCTTCCTTCCATTGTTGTCTCATATCTTTTTTTTCATCTTCGTTCTTATCAGATATTTTTTTTTCTTCGATTTAGTTCTCTCCGCATTCTTTCGTTGCTTTTGTTTAAATTTTTCAGGATTTGTTTTTTTAAATTTTTGCGATATTTCCGACATCTTTCTGCCGAGGATAATGGCATCTAAAAAACAAAACAATGTTAAACTTTACAATTCCAGCATAATACATTGATTTAAACTTGCACGATTTTCACACATTATTATAACAAAAGGAGACTTAAACGCGTTCAAAAAGGTGTTTATTTCATTATCTCGACGTTTCGGACGTGATGTTATGTCCATGGTCTCAGGGAATCCCTTCGAGACCATGGACGTAACAACGTAACGAGCTTAAATGGGTCATTGTACGTATCAAAACAAACAACTTTATATAGAAATATATGTTTCATTAAAAGTATCCAGTAGGTATCCAGAGGTATGAGTATGCCACGGTTTCCAGTAAATCTGACCATAAAATAAACTCACAATCAGTTTTTTTCTCTTTAGCGTTTTTTGTTAGACTAGATAGAGAATAAAATGATTAAAATGATGTGTACGCACCTTTACGAATTTCCGTTGTGACACGTAGCACACTTTCGTGTCACTTGTCGCACAATGGAGCCAAAATACTTCACGACCTACCCTAAAATGTTTCACACTCAACAAACTAAACGAGTAACACCAGTAAATTTTGGTGTATTTCAGCAATGTACTATTATAGTTCGCACTTAATTATTCGCAAGCAGAGAAATCGTGATAGAAAGCAATAAAATTACATAGCAAAGTCACACAATTTTAACGCTACGCGGAGCTTCCACCGACACGATGCTCGATTGTCAGTAAAAAAAGATAGTGGCACTATCGGAGTTTTGCTTGAGAGTTCGGAGTCAGTGTTGCCATTAAAATAATTTAAGAATCTACTGGCTTAGCTTTGTCAATTCCGTGTTATGTCGTCGCACAACTGGAGGTTGCACAATGGAAGGATATTTAGGACATACATTATATACCCGCTAAATTTTAAATTATGAAGGATATCCTTATGAAACTATAACTGCTTCATAGCAAAACCTAAGACTATACATACAAATAAACTGTATAAGTTAAGACGTTCGTATTTTTAAAACAAAATCAATATATTATCGACAAAGCAGAGTTGGGACATATTAATTTTCTATGGGATCATTAATAAAGATAAAAAATAATATTTATTAATAAAATGTTTTATAATTATTTTGAAAATCAATTAGTTTATAAAGATTAGGTTTAATAAGAACTGTTATTTGGCGTATTTTTTTACTCAATAAAGTAACAATAAATATTTTATTTTTAATTAGAGAAGAGGTGGACGCTAAAGTGTGACAGCATTTGCAAAGAATTTGGTCCTTACCCATAAACGTGATGGTGTAACGGACTGTGTCGCCTAAGTCTTAAGTACCTTGCGATGGTAGGTCAGCGGTACCAACCGATTTGGAGTGGACACTGGACGACTGGAAGGTCTACGATTGGGGGCAATACCCTATAGGTGGTACCAGTAATTTGTTCGTTTTGCCTAGAACCTAAATTGTTGTTGTCTTGTGTAGTTTTATGGTACATGTCCTAAGTATGTTTGTTTGTTTTACACTTTTAAATACCTATTATTTTTTGTGTAAAGGTAACTGTTTGTGGTTTTATTTGTTTTGTTCAAACATGTTGATTAGTTTTACCTTTTAATATTTTGTTGTTTAAAGGTTATGTGGTTTTACTAAGTTGTAATGTTTGTTTTGTGTTTTTGATTTAGAATGTTTGGTTCTATTGATTTGTATTTTATTTTGTAAGTACTTCATGTTGTTTGTAACAAGTGTAGGTAGGTATATTATGTTATTTGTTTGTTAGTATGCACTCTTGTATCTGAAATGCCTGTCTACTGTACACGCGTCGCATGGTCGCCAGCAGTAGGTAGTGAGTGCTGTATCACAGCACTAAGGGGGGGAATGTAAGCGACGCGTTTAGATTGCTCGCGGATTTTAGTAGGCACTCAGGGGTGCGCACCTACCTATAGTAAATAGATACGTATTCAGTGTTGTTAAAGTTATTGTGATTAAATATTGAGTTTGCAGTTAGTAGGTAGGTAGGTATGTTGATATATTTCTTGCCTATTAATTATCTATTGTGTAAACTATTGTGTTTTATGAAGTCTGTGTTAACTTTCTAAGTATTTTACATTCAAATATGAGAATAAATAATAAAATGTGGCGTGCGCGGGAAGAATGCGCTTGGATCGGGAGAGGGACGCGGTAGGTCCCCCCGACGCGGTGAAGCCGACGGCCGCGCCAAGCGCGATCGGCCAAGCTCGCGCTGCCCGGGGGCTCCTCCGACCTGTCTTGGACTCCCATCTCCCACTCAGGACCAAGCTGCGGATGTACAAGATGTACATCCGGTCACGACTGACCTACGCTGCACCAGCGTGGTACGCCCTGACCTCCACCACCAACCGGAAGCGCATCCAGGCGCAACAAAACATAACTCTGCGAATCTGCACTGGCGCGGGCCGCTATGTCAGGAATGACGTCATCGCCCGCGACGTGCAGATTCAACCCATCGATGCCTTTGTGGTCCACACGGCGCGTCGGATGTTCGACCGCGCCGACAACGGGCCACACGACCACTTGAACGGCCTCGCCCCGTTGCATGCCCGACCTCCGGACTATAAAGGTCAGTGGCGCTCCCAGCCACGTGACCTCCTAGAACAGGGAGAGGAGGACAACTGAAGAAAAAAAAAAAAAAAAAAAAAATTGATACCAGCCTGAAAGGCATTTATCAAAGGACCCTGGGGTAGTAGCCCCAGGAGTTGAAGCCGGGGTAAGGAGGTCTAACCTCGAGGCCCCCACCCGGAGACCCCCAAAGGGGTCCGGAAGACAGAAATGATGATGCCAAGCGCGGCAAAATAGTATCCTTTTACGCGACCTAGTGACCGCACGTTTGTTTGTTGGGTGCATTCTTCCTTCCGCTCGCCGCTTTTCGAACTCAAGTTTTGTGTATGATTGTAACAGCCCTATCCTGTCCCCTACAATAGGTACTCGTATAGAATAAAAACATTGAACGGAATAGAGACAGAACATGTCTTTATCATGCTTCCAAAGATATATACAGGCAGACCACGAGGCGGTAAAAGCTGGGCTCGTCTCGGCGCGGTACGGAGCACGACAAAGGGCCGCGGTCGAACCCGCACGTGCTGGTTTTTTACCAGTTGGTACAAGTTTTTTTACAATGTGGGATGTTTAATTTCAGGTGTATACGTATGCGGAGCTTCGGCCTCTGCAGGCGGCTTGACTGTAGCCCTAGGCCGCGAGGCTGGCGGGGACTTCGCCCTGGAGGCCGGGGCTTTGGTGCTCGCCGATAACGGAGTTTGTTGCATCGATGAACTTGATAAGGTGAGGCTAAATTCACATCTTAAGGTCGACCCACCTACACCGCACCGACGTTCGGCGTCTACGCGTTATCGACAGGTGGTCCTTGAGAGTGGTCTTAGGACGCGAAGCCGGCGGGGTCTTCGCCCTCGAGGCCATTAGGGCATTGGTCCTCGCCTGATAAAGGCATAATGCAGGGTTGGGAGAGTTTCGAAGTGAATTTGGGTGGTCCCAATGCTCTATGTTTCGTATGAGCACACACGGCGCAAATCGCGCTAACGAATCAAGTCGCGAATGGGGCCATGATAGTCATCGGAACCACCCCCGCCTCTGACCATCGACCCTTTGGCGCGGACTAAAAGCCTCGAATACACCCATGATAGTTCACGCGCGACCCGCGTATAACAAAAACGCAAGGTAGTTGCCCTGTAACGAACAACATTACCTCCTGCTCCCTGGACGCGCTGTTTCTAGTGTTATTCCGTGACGAAAGAGGAACCGAAAACCGTGTCGAATTATTGTTTAGTGTTTTTAAACAGTCTTTAGATATATGTAGATAAGCAAACAGTTACTATAATTTATTTCAATAAAATAAAATAATTTATGCATAGTTAGGTAATTTATAATTATTATAATGAATTTCCGCAATGTCACGCCTGAATCACTTAATTACTTATAATGAATATTCATTCTGTATTTGCTTCAGATGACAGCCCATCACAGCAGCTTGCTGGAAGCAATGGAGCAGAGACGTGTGAGCGTAGCCAAAGGGGGCGTGGTCTGCAGCCTTGCTGCGCGCGCGACGGTGTTAGCAGCGGCCAATCCGGCTGGCGGGAGCTATAACAGGTGAGTAGCTTGCCACCGAAGTAAATAAGACTTCTGTGTCAATCAGGCGGGCGGGAGCTGTGATACTTGCCACCAAAATACAGAAGAGCGAGCGATGACGCGTCACTGCTTTGTATTTTGTAGGTATTTCGGTAAATCAGGCGCGCAGGACATAACAGGTAAAGAACTTGTCACACAGATGCAGAAGACAGCGGTAATGCGTCGTCGCCGCTTTGTTCCAAGCGTTCCGAGTTCGCGTTAGGGGGAATGCGTTAAATTCAGAACGCCTATGAAGTATAAAATTATATGGTTCTAATATTGCAGGCGATTAACGTTGACACCTTTTTCACTTCGCTACAAAGTAATCGCTTTTTTTTCACAATGTAGATAGATATATAGATTTTTTTTAGATAGATTAATTCACTGTTTTAGAGCCAAAACTGTTGCTGAAAACCTGAAACTGAACTCAGCATTGCTATCAAGATTCGATTTGGTTTTCATATTGCTGGATCAACCAGATGAAGTGAGTAGCATTTTTATTTTAACTTAAAATTAAGTATACCTACCAAATCATCTCAGTAATAGGGCGTCTACTGCTGGACAAATGCCTCATGAAGGTCTCCAAGCACTGGACCTGAGGGGTTGTTACACGAAAAGACGCTGCTGCCCATCTTCCGGAGGTCTCTCTTCACAGATTCTTACTGCACGGGCAAGAGAAGATGGCCACCTTTCTTCAGCCGGCACCCCACGGCAACCTACCAAATGATCTTGATTAATTAATTATTTGGAACTTGAATCACTCAAGCTTACCTTACTCTATGATACATCTGTCAATATCTAAAATCTATAAATTAATTGCAAACTTAAAGGATTTCTGTTAGTCATAATTTTACCTTGTTAATATTATAAATAATGTTTATTTTAGAAAATGGATGCAATGTTGTCAGAACACGTTCTAGCCATGCACACTGGTCAGAAAGGAAGAAACGCTTCAAAAGTTGCCAATCTGAACGGAAGCATTAACACCAGTCAGAACAATGATGAGACTTCGCTCAGGTGAGAAAGCAATGTTTATCCTAAGATTTAATTTACATCTAATTCTAGTTTATTTATACAGAGTAAGCAATATCCTTATAGTTCAGGGCGCTATGGTGTCAGAATTTCAAATTTATATAGGTACGAAAACCTGAGTTCCTTTGGTTACAGGAAATAACTGATGATAACTAAGTCTGAGTATAGCCGACTTAAGAAACGTCACCTTTAAGATAATATATCAGTATAAGTAGAGGTATATATGGAGACAAGCATTGGTACGGGGTACCAGAAAAGGGGGCGAAGGCCTAAAAAGGTCAACAAAGGTCAAAAATGCTTTGGGTTTTTGGACGTTTTCGGCCATTTGAAAACTTTTATTTTTTTGGTGACCTTTTGAGGTCACAATAACTCCGGTCCCTGTGACCCTCGGGTCACCAAAATAAATCAGTACCCTTCTCTCATTAAGACGGTGCTAACAAAAAAGGTTTCATGTAAATCGGTCATCGCGTTCAGTTATAATCGTCTCATGCACAGACAGACAAACAGGGCTATGCATATTAATTACATAAGTAAGATGGTGAATGGCTAATTAAATTTAAAGTTTAATTAAATTGATTGACTGTAAATTAAATAGTCGAAGCGAAATTGAAACTAAATTTAATCAATGTCAAGAAAAAGGTAAATTAATTACCGCAAAATTGTTAATTTCCTCACCATCATCATCCAACTTCTTGGTATAGTACTCTATTAGTTTATGTATGACTCTATTATGTACCTATTGAAGAAATTGATTAAAAACAGATAATGTGTTTGTGGCAAAATTTTGGGTATTTTTTGAATTTCCGGAGTCATTAAATCGCAACTCGTGACGCCATCCATATTTTTTTCTTGAATATTAATAGTTTTAAGGGAATGGTGTACATTATTCCCTTTTTTAATAAATTTCTTCAATACATAATAGAGTCCTGGACTAGTAATAGAATAGAAAACTCTTTATTGCACACCACATAAAAAAATAGAACATTAAAATAAAGGAATTAAATAATACAATATATGAGTACAAAGGGCGGCCTTATCGCTATGAGCGATCTCTTCCAGGCAACCTTGGGATGGAGAGGAAATAGAGAACGATATAGACAGTGGTGTAAAATTAAGAGAGTATAAATAGCAAACAAACTTACATACTAATAAGAAACTATACATAGGAGATACAAAACAAACATACATAAACATAAAATTAAAATCAAATATAATAATAGTGTATTATATTGTCTGTGGTTTACGCCATCCGCTACGATCCTGTGCTAGTCCGATCCTACGTTCACCTACGACTCAATGTCTGGTCATCTTGATGCCGGACGACCGACAGTTCTAAATCCCTGCCACGGCCACCATTCAGATATGGCCTTACTCCTTAATTTCCTCAAGCTAATTAAAATGTTTTCAAACAAACAGCCAGAGACTACGCTTGAAACCGGGTGAGGTCATCGATCACCTGCCCCTAGTGTTGCTACGGAAGTACATAGCATATGCTAGAAGATACGTACACCCTAAACTGAGTACAGACGCTGCGAATGTGCTGCAGACGTTTTATTTGGAACTGCGCCATAACCAAGGGAATCAGGACGGCACACCTATCACTACGAGGCAGCTGGAAGCTTGCATGAGACTGACTCAGGTAATTTTCAAATAACTGTATAAAAGCCCCTTATAACGTTACAGGGCGGGAGGAGTCCTAACATCCGTGACGTAAATGAGAATAAATAAGAACTTCTGTTTATTTTGTAAAAACGGGATTTACTCACGTAGTATTGTAACGTCGAAGATTATTCCGACACGTTTCGATTTTTCAAGAAAATCATCATCATGGGATTGAATGCCCGTCCGCGCGTGGGGCCGACACGACACTGGCGCTGGCAGCGGCGCGTGCCGCGCGAGCTTCGTATCGTTCGGCGCGACTGGAGGGGCGCGGTCGGCGTGGCGCATGATGTGCTTGCGCTGTTGCAGGCGTCGTTGTTGGAGTAGTGGCGCTGGCATATGTGTCCGGTGCAGGTTCATCGTCACTACTGTCGTCTCGACTAAATGTCGATGAACAGAACACGCTTACTGCATCTCCATTGGATGTGGAAGGCCCACCTTGCGTGTCGCTCTTATACAGGTTGAGGCAAGGATTCCATGCTGCAGGCACTAACCATCCCTGATCCCTGTTGAAGTTGCTGGTTCTCCCAATCTCGATGGCTTCGCGGATCTTACGTGGCACAAAGAACTTTTCCCTAGCGAGCACTTGAGCCTTGTCGAACCGGATGTAATGCGCAGTACCGGAAGTCAACACATGCTCTGCTATTGCTGACTTATCTGCGTCCGCATTCTTCATGGCCCGTATGTGCTCCGACAATCTGGTTGATATATTTCTCTTCGTCTCGCCTACGTAAGATCGTCCACAATCGCAAGGAATTTTGTATACACCCGGTGTACCCAAGGGATCTTTATCCTTTGGAGATCTTAATAGATTCCTAAGTTGTGCGGGGGGACGGAAAATCGTCTTGATACCGTACTTTCTTCGTAGCAAGTGTCCGACTTTATTACTAGACTTTTGACTTTTGACTAGAAACTTCTGTTTAATTTTCATATTTTTTAGATGTGAAATTGTCAAAATATATGACGTCACATAAGGGACGGGGTCCCTAGTGTGACGTCACATATTTTGCAATGTCTTGTGCATTTGGAAGTATTCTATAAACCATCTGTTTCCCCTACTTCAAGCCACAGAAAGCAGTCCTAAATTAAGCAAAGTTGAGGACTGCTTTGTGTAGTGTCCAGCCAGCTTCATTTTTGTTTTTATTACATACATACATACATATAATCACGCCTTTTTCCCGTAGGGGTAGGCAGAGACCACTTCTTGCCACTTGCTACGATCCTTACATACTTGTTTCGCTTCGTCCACTTTCATTATTCCCTTCATACATGCTCTTCGGTTTAGGGTACTCTTGACCTGGCCTTTTTTCAAGACGTCCCTGACTTGGTCTTGAAACGTCCGCCTAGGTCTACCCCTTCCAACACTTTCATTCACACTCGCCTTATACACTTTTTTCGTCAATCGTTCTTCATTCATTCTCTCGACATGGCCAAACCATCTCAGCATACCTTTCTCTATTTTCGTCACTACATCTTCTTTCAGACCACAACGTTTCCTTATCTCACTATTTCTTATCCTGTCACTCAGTTTAACTCCTATCATACTTCTTAACGCTCTCATCTCAACTGCATTTATTCTGCTTTCATGTTTCTTCTGCCATGCCCAACTTTCACTTCCGTACATGAGTGTCGGAACCAACACTCCCTCATGCACAGCCAAACGAGCCTTGTTAGACACCTTCCGACTGTTCATAAAGGAGTGCAGAGCTCCATTAACCATGTTTCCTGCATTCACTCTTCTTTCAATATCACTCTCACACTTTCCATCTCTTGTAAACTTTGAACCCAAATACACAAACTCATTCACCTGTTCAATTTGTTCACCTCCAATCACGATATTGCAGTCTGTCACTGCCTCATCTCTTTAAAACACCATCACTTTCGTCTTCTTTACATTCATCTTCATTCCCTTTCTAACAAAAGCTCCACTCATAGCAGTTACCATCTCCTGCAACTCCTCGGCCGAAGACGCAAGTAATACTTGGTCATCAGCATAGAGAAAACATTTGACGAGTAACTCATTCATTCTCAACCCACTTTCATTCTCTTTTAAATCTGTCAAGCAATTGTTCATGAACAGATTAAACAGCCACGGTGACGCTACACATCCCTGTCTAACACCTTTTTCGATATTAAACCATTCAGTGAATGCCCCGTTTATCCTTACACAAGCACTAGAATCCCTATAAAGGGATTGCAATGCTCGTATAAGGACACTGCTCACACCGTTCACGGACAATGCTGACCACAATTCATTTCTCACCACTCTATCATAGGCCTTTTCTAGATCCACGAACGCGCAATAGACCTTGTTTTTAGCCAAACACTTTTCGGCTATGCACCGCAAGGAAAATACCTGATCCGTACATCCCATTCCCTTTCTAAATCCCGCTTGTGCATCCCATACTTTTTCGTCTGTTTCATTCACAACTCTTTCAATCAATACTTTTGCATACAATTTACCGACGACGCTGAGAAGGCTTATACCACGGTAATTTATGCAGTCCTGACGTGACCCTTTTCCCTTATACAATGGCACGATTACGGCTTTGCACCAGTCTTCCGGTACTTGCCCATTTCGCCAGCACAAATTGAAAAGGCGGTACAGCTGGCTAGCCACTATGCCCTGTCCAGCCCTCAGCATCTCGACGGTAATCCTGTCATACCCTGCAGCCTTACCTAATCTCATACTTTTCAACGCTTTCACTATTTCATCCATGCTTATCTCACTTTCCTCAACATTTATATCAGTTTCCATGGAAGGTGCCGGATGTTGTACCGGCACTTCCTCTCTTTCAAACAAACTTTCAAAATACTCTTTCCATCTCTTTAACACACTTTTTTCTCCTTTTATAATGCTCCCATCTTGACTCCTGATGGTACTCAGCTCCGAGGTAGAAGTTTTTCCTCTTGCTGTTTTGATGGATTTCCAGAAAAACTTGATGTTTGACTGGAAATCTTTAGTGAGCCTCCTATCAAAATCATCCTTTCGTTCTTCTTTCTTTCTAGACACAACTTCTTTCGCTGCTGATTTCAATCTTTTATACTTCGTTCTTGCTTCCTTTATCTTTGTTTTTATTAATATTATAATATTTGCAGGCCCGCGCACGAGTCGACTTGAGAGAAGAAGCGACGGCTAAAGATGCAAACGATGTCATCAGCTTAGTCAAGCACAGCCTGATCGACACTTTCAGTGATGAATTTGGGAACATACAACTTTCAAGATCAATCAATGGATCGGGAGTCAGCTCTAGGAACAAAGTAAGTTACTTGGCAACCTACTTACTCAAAAGCCTATGTAGGCACATTTAGCACCTTGTTGAATTGAGACTTGTCGGTATTCTCAAACATTCCCGTGGTCAGCCCCCGAATGAATGCGTCCAGGTCTTCCATCCCCAGGTCTCTTTTGATGGTGGCGTTCCGTACGTAACGAGGGGCCCCTAAGATCCTCCTCAAAGTTATGTTCTCTTGTGCTTGTAGTCAGCGTCTGTTCATTTCACATAGGTACGGATACCATGCTGGACTAGCGTAGGTAATCCGTGACCTGAGAGAGGTACGTTTTGTAGATCATCAGCTTTGTTCTAAGTGGTAACTTCGAGCACAGGATCGGTAGGAGCTGCGTAGGCGCCCCCCTCACTTCCCGATGGTCTGGTCCAAGTGCTTCTTGAAGCTGAGCTGCCTGTCAATAGTAACTCCCAGATATTTGACATCCGGAAGCCACTTGATGTCCTCGCCCATCAGCTTCAGAGGCATCGGTAGGTGGGTGTTCCCGGTGATGATGGCTTGAGTCTTGGCTACGTTGAATCGTAGCCTCCATCTTGCCAGCCATTCAGGCAGGGCGTCCAGTTTGGGTTGTAGTCTCTTTACAGCATAGGCTGGTCTGTATGATGAGGCGTAGTAGGCTGCATCGTCTGCATATAGGGCTAGCTTCGCTGTCCAACGACCGGGATGTCGTTGGTGTACAAGGCGTAGCATGCGGGCGATAAGCAGCTGCCCTGTGGTACTCCGGCCTTCACTGGTCTCTCGCCTGAGAAGGGCGACGACTATTCGCCGTTCATGGAGAAAGCTTCGAAGTATAAAAATAGGTAATTGAAATTCTCTTGAAAATTCTTCTTTTCTCAATAAACAGTAACTAAATGAAATTCCGTCATAATTTTCAAGATTACTTAAAGGCGTAAATAACTCTCTGAAATCACTTGTTATGTTACAACTTTTATACTTTTACCTACTAGTGTATTATGTACTACTTATTATCTGTGCTTTTACTGTATTTTTACAAGCTTTTATTTAGCTTGCCCTGATGTATGTAAGTACGTAACTATGTTTGTTCGCGAAATCGTGCAACTCAATTTTGAAGCAGATATCTTCAACCAATTGAGCTGAGATTTTGTATACCTACATGTTTTTTTTGGATGACAATGCATGGTCAGCTATGTGACGTCACTCTGAATCCAACATGGCGGAACACCCAAGATAGCGGACTACTTATTTTTAATGTACTTCTATAATATGGGTATCAAATGAAAGGCCTTGCTGAGAGTTACTCGAAAAATTAAATGACATCACTCTAAATCCAACATGGTGGTATACTCAAGATGGCGGACTAATTATTCTTAATGCACTCTTACAATACGGGTATCAAATGAAAGGCCTTGCCAGTTACTCGAAAAATTATATGTCATCACTCTAAATCCAACACGGCGGGCATGACATGAACAGACAATAAACCAATTAAAGTTTAATGTCGACTTAAAAAGTCTTTACACAATTTATGTGATAAAAAAGCTTGTCGCGAGATTTAAGCAGGTACTCGTATTTACATTATTTGAAAAAAAAAATTAAATCAATTAGATCAGGTTACAGGTACGCAGGTTGTTTATTACATGTTTGGTAAACGTAACAAAAAAACATCAACTTATAACAACAGGTCACAGACACGCACCTGACCAAATTTTTATTTTGTGAATACATATGTAAGCCCTTAGCATATATACATTAATATTAATATATGTACATATATACATAGAAAAATACCCAGACCTCGGACCAATATCTGCAGAAAGCTTACAAACATTTGTCCCGCGCGGCGAGAATCGAACCCGCTACTTCCTTCCTTTCAGCCGGCTATTAAGCCAACTGCGCGAAGGTCGTTAATAAAAGTGTACAATAATACTTAATTATAAAAATATTAAAACACATCACAATTTGTTTCAGTTAAAAAAGTTTCTGGACGTCCTGACAAGAAGAGCTCATCAGTTAGGCAAAGATATATTTACAAGGCAGGAGTTAATTAGTATACATAAGGCAGCTGGCGTGGCTGGGGACCCAAGTGATCTGATAGAAGCAATGCACTTACATGCCTATTTACTGCTGAAAGGATCCAATACATACCAATTGATAGCCATCTAAGTATTAAAATAACCTTAATAAATGCATGGTTTTATTTTAATTCCAACTACCTATCAGCTGATTAGAAGAAAATCTATGTTTAGAAAAGTTTTGGTAGTGACAAGATTATATATCATAGGTAACGTTGATAAGTAAGACTTTGTTATCTCAGAATATATTAAATAATTTTAAAATGTGTAAAACATAACAAATAATGCTGGACATTAAGACAATTCAAAATAAATATAAGATTGCATAGAATAAAATGTCATACGTGACTACAAACAACACGGATTGCAAAGTAATATCTGCAGTTAAATCAAACGTCTGTCCTGCGGCGAAAATCGAACCAACAACAAATTCTGTCTTAGACGACGTTAAGTCTACAGGGCGCCACGGAGATCGTCAGATATTTATGTACATTTACTAAATTTTATATGAGATTCTTTATACAATGCATAAGTAACTTTTTAAGATACATGTAAAATTTGGCCATTTCTATGAACAAATCAGAGCACATTAAGAACCAGTTACTAATTGAATTTATATTACCAACCTACCTAAATAATACTGAGACTTAGTCATTTCAGTTGTGATTGTTACATAGAAAACTTAATTAAATTCTTATCACAAAATAGAATTACTTGATTAGAAACATTTATTCAGTCAACCTTAGTAAGACTTTTAATATCAGTTCTTGCTGGAATATTTTGAAGTGATATAGAAACATGACAACAGCAATATACAGATAGTAGAACTATAGACAGATTGTAAATTGACGGATCTACTAGAAGTCCAAAAAATAGGTCACCAACTTCGCTCCCACCAAACAAATAAAAGTTAGAAATTGCAGAGAGGGCTAGCAATGGCCCACACAAAAATGCAGTAAACCGAACTTCCATAGCATCTGTTCTTAAGACATTTTCTTTGAACTTCTTATAAATGTCTGTCACTGAAATAGCTTTGGCTGAATACTCCAATAAAATGCCTATGTAGTTTAAAATGGACCACACAAAAATATTCCAGACAATGCCATGCCACATGAATATAAAAGAGAATGTGGCAAATGATGCAATGAGTTTGTAGGACATCTTGGAAAGGGTCACATAATGTGACAGTGTACTATAGCCAGGCCTGTAAATGTACCTGAAACAAATGCAGAATAAGAGTTAGTCAAATTCATCTACCATATTAATTTAAATGCAATTTTGTTTGTATATAAGCACATTGCTTGAGAATAGCTGGTCTCATTTGGCTAATTCCAAAACTATATTCTTATAGATAGAAATCCTATAAACTTTTTTCTTTGATATTTTTGTGTGAACTCATGTACCGTCTATATGAAATAAAACCGGGCAAGATCGAGTCGGACTCGCGCACCGAGGGTTCCGTGCCATCATACAATATAATATTATGATAAAGGCGGTTTATATATGTTGAAAAACCTTGACCTACAACATTTTTTCAGTTAAAACGCTCTTTGTATTTTGTTAGGAATGTTGGTAAAATATATTTCTCAGTTCAAATAGGATTGTTTCATTTAATTTATTTATTGCCAATATGTAGGCAAAGTTTTTTAAATCACAGAACTAAAGCGGATAAATTACCAGTATTTCTGTCAAGAAATACTCAACAGAACAGGTGGGAATAGTAGAGATAAGTCAGATGTAAATCATAGTCTTTCAAGTCACAGCACTAATGGGAAAAAAATCCTAGTAGTTCTGTCAACTGAACAGGTAAACACCCCACACGACCTAGTAACTTCACAAAAATTTTGAAAAACCCCTTCCACCCCCCTTTTCTAAAAAACTATGCAAATTAGAGAGTTCTATATAATTTTTCTATAAGTTTACATACACTTCTTTAAGCTGTAAAAGTTTCACGGGTTTATCTCTGCACACTTCGGAGATAAAGGGGGGGAACAGTCGTTTTTTCAACATTTTTGTTAATAACTCAAAAACGATACAGCTTAAAGGAAAACTAAAAACTGTTTATTAATGTGCAAATGAATACCTTTCATATGATACCCCACACAACTTAACCTTAACTTAAAAAAATTGAGATCCGCCCCCCCTGCAACCATAAAAAGAATATTTTTAAGCATTTTCATATATGTATTAGTAAAAAAAGTGTTATCTTTAACCATTTCAAATTTCAAGTCTTTAGCATCAGTAGTTCTCGAGATATCCACTTGTGACAGACATACAGAGAGAGTGATTCTATAAGGGTTCCTTTTTATCATTCATTCGTCTCGGCAATGGATGCAGAAAAACCGCTCTCGTATCTTCAACAAAGTCCTTTTCACTCCATGTGTCCGCCGTCACCGATATCTGATATTCTGAAGCACAATCACCGTCGTGATAGCTTCAGAATATCAGAAACCTTGGTCTTAGGAACAACCATTTGCGATGACAGTCTCCTTGCGCATTTTCCCATTTGCGGCACAATACACCTTCGTGGATAGCCAGATGGTCCCATTGTGTCTAACAAAATAACAAAATACAACCTTTCGTTGTTGTAGTTAGTTTCTGTAATCTGTGGTTGTAGCGTTAACTGCAACGTCCCTTCACTTAGGTTTGGATGCGCTAGCCTTAATCCACTGAAGTATGGGTTTAATATCAGCATCGTCTTGCTGCGCACGCTGCAGGATATCCTTCCACGCATCTCTGACGCTTGTTCCCAGCTTTCTGGTAGGTACCACATCTATGGCCTACCGTCTCAATGTTTGCGCTCTTCAAGACTGGGTCTTTTTGTTACTGCATCCGGATTCCCAAGCGATTCCCACAGCGATGCTCTTGCATAAAATCCAACCCAGGTATACAATCATCCGTAATTGCCGTGGGGTGCCGGCAGTAGAATGTTACCCCTCCTCTCATGCCTGTGGATGCAGTAAGAGCCTGCTAAGGGATACCTCCGAAAGATGGGCAGCAGCGTCTTTCCATGTACCAACATCCCGTACTGCACTCGCCAACCCGCCTGCCAAGCGTGGTGAGTAAGGCAACTACCCCTCATGGAGATCCATGAGGAGGCCTGTTCAGTAGTGGACTTTTGACGGCTGGAATGATGATACAATCATCAACTATATCCGCCACGACGACTTGATGCCGAAACGTCCGATGGGACGACCCAGTAGGATCTCCACCTGATTCTGTCCTTGGACGGATATCGATAGACGGATAGCACTCTGAATCCAACATGGCGGAACACCCAAGATGGCGGAGCGGACTACTTACTTTTAATGTACTCCTATAATATAGGTATCAAATTAAAGGGCTTATTGAGAATAATTCGAAAATGAAATGACGATACTCTGAATCCAACATGGCGGAACATCCAAGATGGCGGACTAGTTGTTCTTAATGCACTCCTATAATATGGGTATCAAATGCAAGGCCTTGCTGAGAGTTACTAGAAAAATTAAATGACATCACTCTAAATCCAACATGGCGGTACATGACAAGATGGCGAGATTTAAGCAGGTACTCGGATTTAAATTGTTTGAAAAAAATATTTAATCAATTAGATCAAGTTACACGTACACAGGTTAATCTCGCGACAAGCTTTTTTATTACATATTTTGTGTAGAGACGTTTTAAGTTGACATTAAACTTTAATGGAAAATGTTTATTTTATTATGTTTAGTGGGTACATTTAAATAAACTCTTGTTTGTTAAAAACTTTTTTTTACTTTTAATTTATTTTATGTTTGCGATTATGATTGTTTCTTGTTGTTAACAGTTTATTATTTCGCAACCAGTTGTCAAGTCTGTTTTTGAAATTGTTTGTTGAAGAGGCAGTAACAACTTCTTCCGGTAAAAAATTCTAATTATGGACTACTCGGTTACTAAGGAAATGAGGCAGTGTTTGTGGTGGATGGTGCACGAGCAATTCTGTAGCTATGCCCTCGCGATGACTTTATGCTGACTTTCATTTCATAAATATCATGAACATCTGGCAAGTTGTGTATGTTATTAAAGGATCTTGAAAGTCCCAATGAGATCGCCACGAAGGCGTCTCTCCTCTAGGGTAGTGAGGCGTAGTGCGCGTAGTCTATCTGGGTAGGACATACGACGAAGGGCTTGTGGAATCCTCGAGGCTTTTCGCTTTTATAACGAAACCTATTTTTAATAGGGGCCTTTTTGTTAAAACTCCATACAAATATTTTTACAATACGCCTATTTATTAATAATTTGTTTTTCTGCTTTTGTTTTCTAAGAGTTTTACAAGAGTGAGTTCACACAAGTGTACCTATGCGACGACTAAAAATCAAAATCTGACCAAATTGGCAGATAGTATAAATTGAAGTTGCTTTCTGCATCTGTTAAGGTCGTAGCACACGTATCAACTCGGAAAGGGATCGTAACCGTATCGCCTTTCGCGTCGCTGTAAAAACAGTCGTCAACCTAACGTAAGCACGAAACCAAAGCGGATCAGAAGCTCCGATACGTCGACTCGGCTACGGCTAGGCGACGCCGCGCTTACGGCTCGCCAACCGCTGTTTGACGGCTAGTTCAATCATTTTGAATCCGAACGTTAAGTGTTTACGAAGAGACGTAAGCTAGGGTACGGAGACCGTAAGCTAGGGTACGGAGAGCCGTAAGCTAGGGTACGGAGAGCCGTAAGCTAGGGTACGGGGAACCGTAAGCTAGGGTACGGGGAACCGTAAGCGCGGGAACGGCAAGTTGACCACGCACCGCACCGCGGTTCGTGAGCTTGTCCCGAGGCGAGGCGATTACGTTACGATTCCGATTAGTGTGCGTTGCAGTAGGGAGTTTCATATAACTTATACTGAACGGCTCGAGTTGATACAGTGACGATCCCTTTCCGAGTTGATACGTGTGCTACGACCTTTAGTCTGTTTTGCCTGCTTATTCCTCCAAAACCACATAATAGATTTTGATGTGGTTTTCACTAATGGTTAGTGTGGAAAATACTGTGACTCACTTGACTAAAAACTTGTACAGTCCAACATCAAAATATCTCCACATTTGTGAGTAGACATGTATCCTAGCAATACATCTTGGTGTTGGTGGTGGGGCCATGTTATCCAGTCGAGCAAATGCAGCCGTAGTCCCATACGATATCACATACTTTAAATGAAATTGGAATCCCATCCATAATCCTCCTCCACAAAGAGCTAAACACGGCAGCCTTCTTAGAGTCTGAAAAAGATAAATAAGTTAATTTTTTGATAAATATTTAGTTATTTATACATTGATTTAAAAGTATAATTTTTGCTTTTACTTACATCCATATTTTCCTGCATGGCATAAAAGTACATGTAGTGCAGCGAAAGATCCATCAGGAATGTATAAATTAGAAATAAAACCATGTCTACCACAAACCTTTTTAATCTTGGAATAAGATT
Source organism: Pasiphila rectangulata (assembly GCA_963082625.1). Lineage (NCBI taxonomy): Eukaryota > Metazoa > Arthropoda > Insecta > Lepidoptera > Geometridae > Pasiphila > Pasiphila rectangulata. The sequence goes on from OY720237.1 coordinate 14,542,072, forward strand.
AGCTTGGTTCTCAGTTTTAAAACTACTTTCAAAATTATCATACAGCATTATCGGTCCTACATATAGCAAAGGAAGATACAGGACATAGCTAAACATATTGATAATGGTTTCAAGTTTAGAAGGTTGCGGGCTAAGATTCTTAACTTTTGTTTTATTTCTTTCATAAGTTTCTTTACTTCCAATATAGTCTATGGAGAAACTGATGCATCTTAGTTCAATCCATGCAACAGCAAACAATAGCAAGTACACCTCTTCATCTTGCAGATTTCCATGATCCAGGAAATGCCAGAAGTAATGCTTGTACTTCAATGAATTGTAGCTTGATAGCAATACAATGCTTAAAAGCCATATACTAATTCTCTTGGCTCCCATTAGTACAACAATGCTGAACAAAATTGGTTGTGAAATGATTACCAGCATTTGACTCAGTCCCATGTGGAGAGTTATAAAAGTAATGCTTGATGCAATATACCAGCATTTTAGGAGTGAGGGCCTTGTTTTCCTCAATAATTCGGAAACTAAGAACTGACAAATCATGAAGAACCATGAAGTTTGTATGTAATATTTCCAGCTACTCCATTCAGCATCTGATACATCTTTGTCTCTTGACAGGAAGGTCCAGCCAGGAACTAAGTTCTGAAGGGAGTATTTTAAATGTTGATTGTTTTCCAATATATCTGTAAGAAACATATTTTCCTGATAAATAGTTCAAATAAAAAAGATAAACAAAACAAAGTTGCCTACCAGTTTGCAGATGAAAATAACTGTAAAGTGCGTATGCATTAATCGAAATCCAAAAGGAGTAGTACAATGTAAGCTCAAAAATATTAATTGTATTTCTCATATCAAACAATTAGTTTAAAACAAATAGAAATGAATTGAAAATTTGTTGTTTCCGAAACACAAATAGTAGACTTTCAAATTTGACGGCAATTTCGAAGTCTAAATATTCACTATAGCGATGAGCGGTATGAACCGTAAATAGTTTCGATAACTATGTATTGGTGTAGTACCTAAAATATGGTATTCGGTTCTATGATAACTATTTACTGTACAAAACTATTTATCACCGAACCGAACCGAAATATATACCCAACAACCAGTGTCTCCAACAACTTGAGTCTAAAATACGGTGTTGCTTGTCTAAAAATACGGTTGTTCTCAGAAAATTACGGCAGACTATAAAATAAAAACGCGACAAAAATACGGTAATATTTTATTAAACAAATTCTTGAAATACAACTCGTATTTCGAACTATATTCCAGTGAAATGTGATTTAAACTTTGTTAGGTACCTAAATGTCGCGTCATATAGGTATATATAAACATTAATTGTTTTCATACATCGAAATATTCATTTTCTTAATCATCTCAGGAGTAGGATGGAAATCCACGCAGTTTTTACCATTCCTCTTAACAACCTGCTGTGTCAATAGGTTTCCAGCAATAGTTTTAGCTGACAATTTAATCCTTTTTTTAAATTACCACAAGACTAGCAATATCTTTTAGTCAAATTAATAATAGTATGCTAAGAGAAGTTTTCGTACGTACATTAGTTGTTATGGCTAAATAGTGAAATGTAGAGAAATCGATTCGTATAATAGGCCAGATCTAGCGCGAAATGCTAAAGCGGCAACACTGCTTTCAACTTGACAGTGCTGCCATAGTGAAATACTCGTAAAACTTTTCAAAATTTGTGTATTACATGTTGCCATGCAATAAGAATAAGAATTACGGTAGAATATGGCACCGTAATGACATAGTAGGTGGTAGATTGACAAGAATTACGGTAGGTCTACCGTAATTACGGTGTTGTTGGAGACACTGCCAACAACACACGCGGGTCGAACGAAGATGCCCGAGTTCCGACGAATCGCTACGAACAACTCGAACGGGATAGAACGACTAAGTATAATGTGTGTTAGAGCGAGATGTAAATAATGACTGTTTGAATTTTTTGGTAGAAAATGAATATGTTGTAGAGTTCGCGCAAAACTTCTTGAGCTCTGTGAACGTTACGGCAAATGCAAAGTTGCGCATGTTGACATGTTCAAAAATGAATATGTTTTAACTAATAGCAGCCAGTTTCCACCACCAGTCAGCCTGGTTTGAGTATGAAGGAAAGTTCAGTTCACATGTACATAGATGTGCTCGTAATAATCTACAGCTGAACAAAAGCCTCCTTCAATATTGGGGGAAGGTTTTCAGCCATAAAACGCCACGCTGGCCAGTGCGTGTTGGCGGGTTTTTTCGGCAGCAGAGCTATGTCCGTTGTTTAGCAGGAGGTACCTCATGCAGGTGAGGTTGACTTGAGGCCCGAAAGACATTGATTGGGCCTCCTTACCCTCCCGAAGTTCAGTTCACTTAGTTATAAATAGCAATTAATTTTGCTAAAATCAAAAATATCGTATCAATATAATCAAATCCAATCTAAGACGGTGCAAAGGTATTTCAGTTATTCCATACCAGATATACTGGCGCACCAGTACCATGCTCAATATCACCAATACATAGTTATTGAAAATGAATAGTTTCAATACCCTTTATCGGTGCACGAACCAATACCTACATAGTTTCGGTATTACGAATTCACGTGCCGACTCACTTCTAATTCACTACGCTCTAGGCAATTTGTTGTGATCGGTCGGCACCACACACACACACACACACATTAAAAGAATTGCACAGAGCATGTAAATTTAAAGAAGTGGAGAATTGATTGGTTCCAGCCACGTTCCAGCACAAAATTATTAGGAATGTTTTACACTTAGCTTGTTTAAAATAAGATTTATGAAAGTAGAGCAATCTTTTTAATAGGGGAGAAGGGGGTAGTTTAGGACACGGAAAGGTGCCCCACCTTTAGACATTGAAGATTTCTTCCAAACCATGGACATTTTTTTGCCAGAAAATGCATTTCTAGTATGGCAACACTACTACTACAAACCATCACATGTCATATGCCGCGCTTTCAGCTGTCAAACTGACTTATTAGCAGGTCGGGATTTTCGGCGGCCGGTGTAAATTTTTCACCTGGACTACGTAAGTGTTTATTTGCTAATGAGGTGTTTTCAATAAAAAGTAAAAACTTCAAAAATAGTTCCCTCGAACCATATAGATGGCGTTAGTTTTATTTTACTGATAGGAAACACAATTTGACAATGACAGCAATTGTGATTAATCACAAACTTGCTTTCTCCGCTTGCTAGCTCCATCTGTTAAGTTTAGTAGGAAACACTTTTTTGTTTTTTACTGAAAACGGCTCATTATGAGCATAAATTATATGTTTTTTATAGTTTCCGTTAAGTTTGGATATCCATGCATGGATAGACCCAAACGTATTAGTTTCAAAAGAAATAAAAAAATGTTTTATGACACAAAGCTTTTTAAATGGCGCCTTGGGGTAGTTTAGGACACATAGTAAGGGGCACTTTAGGACATGTCCTAATGTGCCCCTTTTGGTAATATTATAAGTTTTCATTTCTTTCAGTTGATTAACACCGATGCAAAAATGGTTCGCAAGTATAAGAAAAAGAGGGAAACCATAGTCAATGAAGAGGATATTAAGAAGGCAATCGATTGTGCTCAAAATGGAACCATGACACTAAGAGGAGCTGCCGCTATATTTGGTATTACTAAAAGCACTCTAGGATACCGAATCAAACTATTAAAAAACGATAAAAAGTCAAAAAGTGAAGACTTTTCTACCAAATATAGCGTCAATCAGGTATTTACGAAAGAAGAAGAAATCATGCTGCAAAAATATATTTTAAAATCATCAAAAATGAATTATGGTTTAACTTACAATAAAACTAGGTTGTTGGCATACCAATATGCTAATGCATACCAAATGAAAAAAGTTTTCGACTCAGATTCCGACCAAACTAACTACTCTGTCCACAGTGACACTGATTGTGCCTTAACTGATGAAGAAGACGTGAGTATGGACAAAGCGCCAGACGTCAGAATGGAACTCATAAAACCTGGGGAATTTTACTTAATTCAATGCACGTCAAGAAATATGGACAGAGCTTTGGCTTTTGTAGCCAAAGTAGAAGAAAAATTTGAAAATACACTGATAGTTAGTTTTATGAAGAAAAAGTCAGGGTTCAATAAATGTTTCTTTCCTGAAAAAGAAGATAAGTGGACTATATCAATATTGGATATCTTGACAAAGCTCCCATCACCCAATGATGTTGGAAGCACTTCCAGAACTGCTGCGATGTTTACTTTTAGATTCGATTTTTCAAGATTTAAACTTGGGTAATGTATGGCAACTACCCCTCATGGAGATCCATGAGGGAGGCCTTTGTTCATTAGTGGACGTTTTATAGCTGAAATGATGATGAATGAATGTATACTAATAAGAAAATCAGAAATGACGGATAATAATCTAAATGCTTACTGGTTACATGTCTGATTAATGAGCCGTTTTCAGTAAAAAACAAAAAAGTGTTTCCTAATAAACTTACCAGATGGAGCTGGCAAGCGGAGAAGCAAGTTTGTGATTAATCACAATTACTGTCATCGTAAAATTGTGTTTCCTACCAGTAAAATAAAACTAGCGCCATCTATACGGTTCGACGGAACTATTTTTGAAGTTTTTACTTTTTAATGAAAACACCTCATTGCATTTTATATTAGTTACTAAGTTTGATTGATCTCAAGTACAAATTATATTGTGATAATTGAAGAATTTATAGTTCCTAGCAAATACATTTTAATAATAATAAGTATGTTTGAATAAATATATATTTTTTAGTATTAAAAATGGCCTTTTAAATCACAAGTCCAAAACTGCCCCAGTAGCGTCCCAAACTACCCCCCAAGGGGGGCAGATTGGGTCATTGTCAATTGCTTACTAAAATTAAAAATTTACATATTCTACTCTATAAATATGTTTATTTTATTATTGTACTCTAAAGGTAAAATACAAAAATATGTTTTACTGCATAAAACGCACTAAAAACCAAAAAATCTAAGACCTATAATGTAAAAAGTGTCCTAATGTGCCTCCTTCTCCCCTATTAGTCGCCTCCGAGATGATTTTGGTTTTTATTTTAGGACACTTTCGACATCTCGTCTAAGCTTTCGACAGGTAAAAAAACTGTTGGTTACACTTAGACGAGATAAATCGTCAAGAAGTACATTCTACTTTTTGGAATGAGACGTTCTCAGTAAAAATGACGATGAAGAAAAATATACTACCAGACAAATTGAGCCAAGGAGTATGTAACATTCTTGGCAAGCGGAGAATGAGGTGTTTTCATTAGAAAGTAAAAACTTCAAAAATAGTTCCCTCGAACCATATAGATGGCGTTAGTTTTATTTTACTGGTAGGAAACACAATTCGACAATGACAGCAATTTGTGATTAATCACAAACTTGCTTTCTCCGCTTGCCAGCTCCATCTGTTAAGTTTAGCAGAAAACATTTTTTTGTTTTTTACTGAAAACGGCTTATTGAGAAAGCAAGCATAGAGCAAGTTAGTTGTTGATTTAGAATTATATAGTAGGTACCTACCTAATTGTAAAATTGTGTTACCTAACTTTTGTGCAAGCTATGTCACCCTGGAATTCGGAGAGCACTATAGTGCCTGATTCATTAGGTACTCTAAGGTCTGAAGTCTCTTTTGTCCTTTGAATAAATAACTAACCTAAGCTTTTGTCTTTACAATTTTATGTAAAATTGTCATGTTGTGTTCATTCTGTTGGGCGTATTAAACGTATTAAAAGCAAACTGGCGCCATCTTTATGGTTCGGGGGAACTATTTACATAAGAAGTTTTTTCTTTTTGAAAATGCATTTCTAAAGTGTAATATATTTTAAAAAAAGATCAAAAGGCATCTAGGCATGTTTTCCTAAGATAGAGAGAAGAGCTTATAATTTGACAATATTTTATATTAAAATAAACAAACAAACAGTTTAACATATTTTATAATTGGGACTAGCACAACCACCATACCCTTAATTTAGGCAAAGTCAGTAAGTGTTTATAAAATAGAGCCAAAAGCCACCTAGCTTCAGGTTTCATGTTTTTTTTTTCACTAAATCTGTGATTTTTTTAAATTCAATTTAAAAGGATTTCAAAAGAGAGCTCGCAATCCACACGCCTTAGACGAGATATAGTCAATTTACAAAATAAAAACAAAACACATTTAAATAGTAAAATCATTATATCAGGATTAAGTAGTCAAATGTAATGGACATTTTTCCACGTTGGTACCAAATGGTATGTTAATCTGTGATTAAATTATAATTAAAATAAGGTTGGTACCTACCATGCTGCGATTTAAAGAAATCAAAGAAAAAGTGCCCTAATGTGAAAATATAGGCACACCAATGTGTGAAGTGTTCAGTTTGACCAATTATTCTCGACATTCCGATAATTTATTTGCACAGGCACTCACGACTGGTACATGGTATGATGATGTAGAATAAGTAGCTTTAAAAACAAGTACTTACTATTTACGTTCACTTGACCGCAGATATCTCTTTGCTAACCTATGTACCTACTCGTCTGGGTGCCTATGGGATCATCCGGGTTATCATATCAATGTCATGAACGATTAACATGAATCTTATTTCATCATCATCATCTCACTCGCACGTCCACTGCTGGACATAGGCTTCCCTCTAATGAATCTTCAAGTAGGCACCTACCTACAAACATATGTACATCATACATCAGGTAGCGTGGTGAGTATGGACTCACCACGCTTGGCAGGCAGGTTGGCGAGCGCAGTACGGAATGTTAATACACGGAGAGATGCTGCTGCCCATCTTCCAGAGGTATCCCTTGGCAGATCCTTACTGTAAGAAAGAGAGGAGTTTTTTAAATAAGATTGCCAGCGGAAGTAGAATGTTGGCCACATTCTACTTCCGCTGGCAATCTTATTTAAGGATCTATAATTGCCAGTGTTATTAATTACCTATTATTATATTATCGTAGGTTCACGGTACTATTTATTTATTTATTGCACACATTAGATACATAACAATACGGGATAAACACCCTAAGACGTCATAATCTATAAAAAAAAAACAAAAATAATCACTTCATAACCTTTCTTAAAGTCATAACATGTCAAACAAAGTCTTACACATTGTCTAATAGACGCTGATGAATAAATGCACATTAGAGCTTGCATTGCTTATGTATTTGATTATATATACATATCTGCGGTGATTGATAAGACGCAAAATAATTTATTTGGGACTAGATGGCTCTGTGTAAAAACTAGCATGCGTTACATTATTTTACATTAGGAAAATAGAATAGGTAAAACACTGTAAATAAAGTCCTTGCTTCGCTACCGCCGAGTAGGTACGGTCTTTAATTTAGAATGCACCTACAATAAATCTCATCAACTAAGAAATTTCTAATAAGTTCGTATATACGATTTAAGATTTTTTTCTGTATTTTTGAACGTGTGCAATAAAAAACTAACTTAAACTAACTTTTACCTTTTACTTTTTTTCTAACTTTTACTTTAAACTACTTACAAGCTTAAACTAAAAAAAACTTCAAAAATACTGCTAGAAGGAATAGTGTATTTATTTATTTATAAAAGGAACGCCATCACTATATATGTACATATATATAAAATTCATCATTGAAATTGCAAGGACCAGTTTTTATATATAGGTACCTATGCTAATTATAGGCGATCACAACATTCGTTAAACTTATACTAATACTAGGTAACAAAAACTATTTTAATTTCAATTTATTTATTTGTCTGTGAACCTAGCTAGGCTAACAATAGATGAATGTACTAAAATTAGAGCCACTAGATCCTGCTGCTTAGCATACAAACATTTTTTTTTCTATAAATTTGTTTTAACATGATTAATTGATTATCTATTATAATATTATCTGATTATATTTGTCAATATTACAAAACTATATAGTTATGTAATACTACGGTTAATTAATTGTTGTTGCTGGTGCTTTTCTCACTTTATAATTTTAAAGAACAAACTTAGGCAACATCTTTTTAAACAACAGTTTTTAAGTTTAGTGATTTCTAGGTTGCGCGTGTCAGCCAGCAACGGTACCTACTGTTTATAGTTACAGAGAGTTGAGCTGCTCGTTTCACGTTTGAGTGATCCAGTCATTGAGACTATTTGAGACATTCTTCTTACGTCGTTTGAGTCAAATAGTTGTGTAAGATAACGTCATGCGTTAAGCAGAAACTTGTTTTGTGTATATACTAAGCCTTCTTTACTCTAGTCATAGTTCTTTAGTAACCAAAACAATGCTCTATCAAGTGATTTTTTGTGTGATATTAATATTTACGAGGAATCATGGTAAGTCGATATCTACTTAATAATAAACAAAACATATGCGATAGGTAGCTTTGATAAACAAGTAAAATGGCCTTTGCCTTTGTATTGAGGTCATCTCATTCGCAAATTCGCAACATTTATTATAAAATAAATACCTATGATTAAGTCCTACTCCCACAATTACTAAACTACATAGAGCTGCTTAGTAAAAATCAGTTTTAAATTATTTAGGTTTACATTTACAAACGAACGAAATTAAAAATTATTTATTGGATCAAAATCACGTTAGAATACTACAGAAAAATAATGAAAAATGATGATATCCGCAAAAGTTAAAAAAAAACTGTGTCGCAGAGACCAACGCCCTCCTCCAGCTTATGGTACACAATAACAGACAAAAATAATAGTCCTGAATTATATGATGCTACGCATATAAGGTAATAAACAGTTATCGAAAATATAAGAATGTAAGTATATGTGCGTGAGGTGTTGGGGTGTATGGTGTGTGTGTTTGTATGGTGTGTGTGGTAAGTGTATGTGTATGTGTGTATTGGTACGGTTGATTTTATTTTTATTTTATCACTGTTAATAAATCTTCCGTGTCATTATAGCTTTTATAGTGAGACAGGGGATATTATTATTATTTAGCCTCCATTGTCCCACTGCAGGGCAAAGGCCTCCCGGATATGTTATATACATAAATATATGATTACAGGGGATATATGTATGTTAATTATTTTATTAACGTGAAAGTACATACTTGATGAATATCGTGACCAAATTTTTTAACATTTTAGTTAAACGAAATAAACTTATGGAAAACGTTATAGCTAATTGATTTGTAAGTGTACTTTTAAACAAAAAAAATAATAATTGCTATTTACAAATTTCAGGGTTAGAATACAACAAAAATCGCTACAATCCCGGCAGCAGCACAGACTTTTTGCAACATGAAGGAGGGATATATGGCCAAAAAATCGATCCATCAACACAATACACCAATACACAAGCCCTTGCATCTGAGAATAGTCAAAATGGTGGAAAACGCGACTACGTTGCCAACTTTCCTCCATTAAGCACCCCAACTACAGCGAAAGTACCTACTGTGGGTACATCTGCACAAAAGCCTAGTTCCGGAAAGAGGGACTACGTAGCAGCTCAATATCCCCAACTTCCATCACCCACGACTTCCAAAGCCCAAGCTACTGCTACTCAAACCACATACAATCCTCAGACGAATGGAAGACGCGACTACGTTGCTCCTCAATACCCAACACCTAAACCAGCTCAAGGCATCAATCAGCCTTCAATAACAAGCACTCGCTCCCCACAATCTCCTAATAGCAAACGTGATTATGTTGCACCTCAATACCCAACACTTAAGCCTGCCCAAGGAAGTAAAGTAAAGGATCTCGTAAATTTCTACGATGGGCAAGGCAACGGTCAAAGTGTAACACCTAAAATACCTAGCTATAGTTCCATACTTAGCAACAAAAATACTCAGGGCTCAACTTCCACTACTCAGTTCACTCAAACCACCCCAAAATCACCTACAATACCAACTACTAAACCATGGAGTTATAGCAACATTTTATCTGGATCTAAGTCTCCTACAACTGCTAAACCTTTGAACAGGCCTGCTGTGAATACCCCAACCGCTGCCCCGGTCCGCCCTAGTTTAATTCTAAACAAAAATCCTAATCCTTCCATCGTGAGTAGCGGCCCAGCGACTGATTTGGAGCTACAAACATTAAGTGAGGAGTTGTTGCGAAAAGATTCCAACAATGCAGCGAGATTTGTAACTGTTAATTATCAAGAAAAGACGACCTCACAGTCACAAGAGGATAAAGCACCTGGTCCGTGAGTATATTTATATATCATGAATCTCCATGAGGGGTAGTTGCCATACTCACCATGCTTGGCAGGCGGGTTGGCGAGCGCAGTACGGGATGTTGATACACGGAAAGACGCTGCTGCCCATTTTCCGGAGGTAACCCTTAGCAGGCTCTTACTGCATCCACGGGCATGAAAGGAGGGGTAACATTCTACTGCTGGCACCCCACGGCAAATGCGGAGTATGGATGGAAAAATAAAATAATATGCTTTGATGGCAAAGCATATTATTATTATTTTTTATCAACCTGTATCGTCCCACTGCTGGGCAAAGGTCCTCCCCAAATCCCTCCAGTCATCCTATTCCCTAGAGATCTTCCACCAATCTCCGTCAAATGTGTCGAGATCGTCCCGCCATAGCTTTCTCGGTCTGCCCCTATGACGCCTACCGTCTTCTGGCTGCTATTCAGTAGTTATAAGTGCCCATTTTTCCGGTTTTATTCTAAGTACTCGGCCCGCCCAATTCCACTTTAACCTTGCAGTTCTGTATCCCACGTCAGTAAGGGAGCGTAGAATGGTGTTAGGGAATAATGGAAAACATGATAAATCGAAGAAAATACTTAAATGTAATAGGCGTACTTATTAGCGGTTTGGGTATTTTCAGCAACATGCCAAGGATTTTATAATTTTTGTAAGATAAAATAGTAATTATTTTTTGTGACTTGACCATATGAACAACAGCTTCTGTTGATTCAGCTGCTCAGTTTGAGTAATTATAATTATCGCTATCTAGTCAATGACGTACCAATTTGATGATAGCGAACGATTGATCTTAACAGTTTAATCGTTATTTCAGATTGCTCACTGTATCACCTGAAGCGTGGAATATTCCAACCATCCAAAAGTTCCTACCTCTTCTGGATAATTACGAAAGGGATACTTTAGTCAACGAATATGTTACACCTCTGGTAAGATTTACCCTAGCTAGAAGTCTAGAAGATATTGTTTTCAGTTTTATAAAAGCTTATAGCTTCTGCCCACAGCTTAACTTACACCCTTTGACACCGTTATTTATGATAGTCTAAGTTAAAACCCATTGAATCTTGGTATAATTATTATTAAAAAAATCATCTACCTAAATGTTTGGCTCTGTAAATTTTGCGTGAAGAGGTAACATTATATGCAAACAAATTTTTGGAATTATAATATTAAAGGGTTGGGATATGTTGAAGTTTATAAGATAATTATTATTCATCTCTCGAACTTTCGTTTCAGGAAAGAAATGAAGAAAACGATTTCATGGACGCCATTATGTCGACAACAGTAATTCGCCACTTGATGAATTTCCTAAAAGCAAAAGGTCAGTCAAAGTTATATCGGTTAACACTTTTGTCCTTACTGCTGGGCAAAGATCTCTCAAAGTACTACAACTGTCCCGAACCTTCGCAGCCTCCCACCAATTGCCACCTAGGGGCAATCCATATGGGGGCAACTGGAAATAATATATCCTGTTGAAAGTGACGAGATCGTTCCGCGAGGTTACTGGTTACCACGTTCCTAGAAAAAATGTATTTGAGATACCTTTCTTACCTTATTTTCCGTATTTGTCGTAGGAATCGTAACACCTGATCCACGGCAGCAACGGGAGTACCTGAAGCAACTATGGTTTAGTTTATACTCAAGAGGCAGAGGAAAAATAGGCAGTTCTGGATTTGAACATATCTTCGTGTCAGAACTCAAAAATGCTCAAGTTTCGGGTAGGTACATTAAAAGCAGCAGTTTTTAATTTAATACCTTTATAAGATGTATGTAGAGCAAGCCCCGGTTGTGGCCATCGACCCAGTTTGGGCCCCTTACAATTTGGTGGTCAAACAAGCATGTTAAACTTGCTTTGAGTTTGTCCAAAAAAACTTGTATAATGTATGTACATTTAAGTTTATACAAGCATCAGCAGTGACACAGAGAACATCAGGTTTTTTTATTTTGTGGCAACATACTCGTAGATGAAAGAACTGCGACTTAAGTTATAGTGAAAACCGTAACCTCCCCTAGAATATAATCGATAATGTGTGATGCCCAAAAGTGGTTGAGTCATAAAACCCAACATTGCACTACAAAGAAATCGGTTATTTGTTTTCTAACACAATGTTAGACCGTAAAACATGAGTCATGCATGAATGAAGTTGAAGATAACATAAAGTAGTCAAAACTGCTTCTATATTTTTCTCAGGACGTTGGAGATGAGTGTACCGCTGAACTACGACACGTCGCTTACTCCAAAAAAACATAGCTCGACAAGTCACTAATTGTTTCGACTAAACATACTTCGACAGACCACTACTTCGACAGACTACTACTTCGACAGATAGTACAGCGACATGCACTTGTTCGGCAGATAAATATTTCGACAGAAAAATAACTTCAACATAGTGCTCGACTACTGCTTTATTATGTAACAAAGCTAGCACTGGCACATACTGATTTTAACTTAAAATATGATCGATGGTTTTGTGATTTTATTTTAACATAAAATTTTATTCAAACACGTAATTAAATTAGTTTTGTTACATTTTAGAGCAGTAGTCGAGCATTATATCGAAGTAATGTTTCTGTCGAAATAGTAAACTGCCGAAAAAGTGCATGTCGCAGTACTGTCTGTCGAAGTAGTGATCTGTCGAAAGTGTATATTATTGAAGTATGATCTGTCGAAACAATGACTGGTCGTATCGAGCTGTCTAAGTTCAGTGATACACTTCAAAACTGGAGCCTGCTTTATATTAATTAATTTGTTAAAGGACTGCACAATTGGATTTATTTTTCAAAGGAAGAAGCAGCAAATCGCATTAATTACTTGGGATATCTCAAGTATGCACAATTCGGTGATGTAAGTATTAAACATTTAACCTGTAATCAATAAAACAATAAAAAACATAAAGAATAAATAACATTTTGCTTCAAATCGTATGAATAAATCCTATTTTTTTCCGACTTCATAAAGTCCCCAACTTCATAAGGTTCCCAAGTAGTCTGTATATTTTTTTTATATTTGTTACCTTTTGAGGTAACTAATATAAATCCTCCGTATCTATGATCCGATTTGGAAAAGTTCTAAAATTGAAATCAACGTTGGTTTTTTTTGTTCAAAATTAACGAATTATGAGGTACCTACTTATCCTCCAGGGGTATTGGTTTAACTCCACCTGTATGGTAGATATACTTACCTACTTAATATAAGTTTGTTGCGTGACATAGGTAGGTTGCATGTCTTACCAAGAACTGAGCACTTGATCGGTTATTATCATTATAACGCTATTGCATTGGCAGTACCGACCAAAATAGTCACATTTATCATCTTTTCCAGAAAGGAGCAGTGTTGAAACAACACTTCAACCAACAGGGAGTCGACAAGCCAGTGGACACAATGTTTGTGGGCACATCACCTGAACTCGAAATAGCCTTGTACACTCTATGTTTCGCAACAAGAGCCGATAATGATTGTAAGTTAAAACTAGGAAGCAAGGATGTTGATATTGTTACCCACACGTTCAGATACCGTAGTAAAAACCTGATTGGTAGTGGCTATCCACAAATTTAAAAGTGTACCTATGTATCATATTCACCTGTTATTTAGAAAATTAAGTTTTTTTTATTATATTCATCATGTCGTCCCAACGGAGTGCAAAGGCTTGACTGTATGCATAAACAATAGATATATGCATGAAAATATTTAGCTTTTAATTTTTAACAGTATCCTACTTATCCTAGTACTCGTACTTGTTTGTTAGTGTAGCTTAGCTTGCTCTACAGAACATATAGGTATTACTTTTTAACGATACGAGGAATATCTCAAATCGTCTGTATTTTTTTAAATCTTTGTTACCTACCTCAGAACTCCGTACCGATCAAGCTTTTATATCATTTAAATTGTGTAAATACGTTTTAAGTCGACATTAAACTTTTATGGAAAATGTTTATTTTATTATTTTTAGTACCTACGTTCAAACAAAAGCTTGTTTGTTAAAAAGTTATAATAATTACATTTCATGCACAACATTACCTACTGGTTCTTAAATATACTTAATCAATTTTGGTTAAATACTGCTGCATGTTTCTCATCATTAAAAATTTCCTTTTGCTTAGGAATGCTAGCCTTGTGTTGTATCTATATATTTTTTAACAAGACAGCAGCAAGTAACTAGTTGGTGCTGGCGTGGCGTTGATTGAGTGGATGGGAAGTAGGCACAAGTAGGTAAATAAAGACAAAAGGGATGCGACAGGGGCTCCGTCTGTGAAACTAGGGCGATTTTTGATGTTTTTCGTTTCTTATAGCACACAAAATGCAATTAAATAGGTACCTACTAATATAATATGTATTTTATTTCAATAAATTATTATATGTAATAACGGCTAAAATAAATCTGAAATAATAAAATAAATTAGCCCTTATTTACCGCAAGAAGCCAAATTTTGAATATATTGTTATTTTTCATTGTTATTTTTATTTATTCAGGACAACAAACAATTACACTCAAAATTAACGTGAGATATACTATTCATTTATTCCGATTTATTCAGATTATTCCGACACGTTTCGATTTTTCAAGAAAAATGGAAACGTGTCGGAATAAACTTCGACGTTACAATACTACGTGAGTAATTCCCGTTTTTACAAAATGAATTACACTCAAGTTTTACCAAACACAGAAATAGTACTTAGGTAGTAGTTATATAAGCGCAAAATCAACCCCGTTGTCCACGGGGGAGTATGTAAACAAACATCGGCAAATACGGTGTGAAACCACAGGTGAAACTGAGAACAAAGTTGAACAAATGTTTTAGTTTAGCGCGTGATAAGATTAATAAAGATTAACCGCGCAGTTAGCAATAAGAGTGGCTCTAATACAGTTACTTATGTTGGTATGCAAACTAAATATGCAGGAAGACAAAAACAAGAAGTGATTACAAGGATAGCTGGACCCCTTGACGGCGCGCTGCCCCTGCACTCGGTCGACTGCAGCTGCTAGCTAGCGAGACAGAGGGGGCAGCATCCAGCCGGGGCGCAACTAGCCTGGCGGGAGCCGAGTTTATAGAATACGTACTACATTTCCTATTAATTTTCTTAGCTCAACAAATCCTTATAGGTACTACTTACAATCTATGTGAAACTAATTTATAAATTAAATTAATACCTGGTCTGTACTCAAGTTGGAAACACTAAGTAAGGTCTTGGTAATTTCGGTAATTATCATAAAATTATTGTTATGGCTATAGTAAAAAAAAAATATTCCATTTGATTAAACTTATTAAAATATAATGACGATATAAAATTAACTACTATGTAGCAACTTTAATTATTTAGCGCGGACTCGTCGCGATTCTCTTGCTCGTGGAGGAAGACGGCCTCTAAGATAGTGTATACATAGAAATACGTGGCACGGACGATAATATCGCCGCGATTCCCTCGCTCGAGCCAGTAAAGCCGGGTTTTCACTATACGAGTATACTCGGACCGAGTGCACTCGTACGAGCTAGATCTTTATAGGAGTTAATTCGGAATTAGGTTGACACGTTACGAGTTCATCAGCGTCAAAGTAGCATTTAATTTTGTCTCCGTTTGCATCAAGATGACTGATCAGCTGCTGCAAGGAATAGTAGATGTAGCAGATATGTTAATCGCTGATGTTCAAAATCATGAAAGGAAGAAAAATCAAAGGAAGCGTAAGATTTGGACCCGGAACTGGATTTTAAGACGTGACAAATTGGGTGCTTCAAATAATTTTATTCATGAAGTGGAAGAGGAAAATAAAGCTACGTTTAGAAATCATTTGAGACTTAACAGCGAACAATTTGAGTATCTGTTAGACAAAATAACACCAAGAATACAGAAAGCAGATACTCATTTGAGAAAAGCAATACCTGCTAAAGTTAAACTCCAAATAGTATTGAGATATCTAGCTACTGGTGATAGTTTCCGTACTTTAGAAAGTCACTTTCGGGTACCAAAATGCTCCATATCTCTGTTTCTCCCTTCAGTATTAGATGCTCTATATGATGCGTTAGAGGAATTTATACAGGTTAGTAAAATAAAGTATAACATTATCAATTAATATTATTTTTATTTCAATTCAAGTTAGGTACACACAATAATCATACTTAAATACCTAATATCACATCACACTAATATTATAAATGAATGATAGAAATCACCTTTAAACGTTTCCATAGGAACAACGCGTGCGAAGCCGCGGGGTGCAGCTAGTTATACATAAGATTATTATTGATCTGGTTCTTGAGTAATCCCACCAATGCTTTTTATTGCTTGCTCTAAAGTATTATTTTGTTCCTGAACTTCATTTTCTTTTCCTTTATTTTCCTTGTGAGTTTCTGGTGCTGAAGTTACATCCTGATTCGTAATATTTTGCAGTGGCATAAACATATGATTTGGTATTTCAATATAATAATCAGATTCATTACATGAAGCCTCGGTTTGTCTTCGAAGAATAGATTGCCTTTTTGGCGCCATTTTGTTTTTGTAAAATAATCCGAGTGAACTTAGAAAAATAGAACCGGGTCCGAGTCTACTCTGATCGGATACCGCAATCCGAGTGCGCTCGGATCACGTGTTTACACGGTACGAGTAGCGTCCGAGTAGTCATCCGAGTGCACTCGGTCCGAGTATACTCGTATAGTGAAAACCCGGCTTAATATAATATTAGTCTATGGCTCGAACGAGGGAAGTGTCTGTCTCTACAGAGCAGAGACTGTGACTTTTGCTAACATTTCCAGACAACGACATTTCTGTGGAACATTCTTATGTCATTGTCAGTTGTGTGTCAGAGTCAGTTGTCTTGGACCGACCGGCGCGCAGGGTACAAAATTGAAAATAGTGTTCTGTCTGTGGTACTTGTACACTTGCTCTGTGCGACATGCGTGGAGCGTGCTGTGAAACGATGAAGTGAACGTGTGTAGAACAAAAATATTTCCAATTATGCAATGGTATATTAACTGAAAATATATGAAAAAGCGAAGTGTTGTGCAACCAAAGTTAAGAAACGCAAGCAATGAAAATTGTACTCCGAAATTTAGAATAACATCTATCGGTTAAGTTTTGTTTGCGCATAGGCCTCAATAGCCCTTTTTTTCAATAAACACGGAGAATGTCGTTAATAATGAGCGCATGTGTAAACTTTGGGCGACTGGGCAAATTTAATTGCAGCTCATTACAAATATATGCGAAGCAACATCCAATTTCCGTAAGCAGGAGCTACACCACACGAGAACTTCTGAAAGAAGCCTATTGTCGCACTAAATTAAAATGCAGATGTAAGTAAATAAAACCTGTTATATTTACGATCTCAATTTTTTTATCCAGCATATGCCAGTTCTCAGCAAAAAATACCACATTTACCTTGTAACCTTGCTGCTATAAAAATCATACTTGGGCATAGGTACCACCAGCCAGCATATGCAGCTTTCTATATTTAATACAAAGAAAGAAAAGCTCTTAAATATTACAAGAGGCTTTACTTGTGCTTGAGCAGATTCTATATTAATAACTAAAAAAGATGTTATTCTTGCCTCTAATATTCTTACTGCAACAGCTCAAAAGCAGCTATTCCTTTCAGCAAAGAAACTACCGCAAGATGTGAACCCTCGAGGTGTGTTTGCTTGCAATGAGCTTGATCTTTCCGAAGTTAAAGTTTATGGATTTGACTATGACTACACTTTGGCACACTACAAACCAACATTGGAACACCTGTTGTATAATTTGGGCAGGGAGGTGCTATTAGAAAAGTATAAGGTATGTATCTATAGACAAGGTCATTTCAAATTTTAAAAAATTAAAAATTATGTGAGACAAACTTAATTTAAGTTATTGGAAATAACTCGATAATAATTTAAAGTGAAATTGAATATTACAAATATAATTATCAAGAAACACAGGGTTAGTGGACACTCACATGTATTACCTACACTGAGCTTTAAATTACTATGCGAGTAATCCCCTGTGACATTGGCTGTAGCGGCCATCGGCTGGGGCTTAGAAGATTTTAGATTTATCTTGTGCTGCAAACAAACAATTGATGCTATATTTTAAGATTCTGTTCCCATTATTTTTGGACTATTATATTATGTTTTTTAATTTTATGTTATTTAATTTTTCTATTATTTAATTATGTGTAGTTCCATCATACCTCCTATTACATCACATACATTTATTTATTGTGTTTATATATGTTACTATATTATATTAATTTTTTTGTGTATGGAAACCAGATGCCTACCTCTGGTATCCATAGTACAGTGCATTCATAGTAAAGAATACCACTAAAATAAGTATAAAATAAGGTATCACTGAGCCTTAGTGGTATCCTTTACTATGAATGCAACTGTATGTTTGTACTATGGATATCTTTATGAATACTTTAACAATCATTTGTACATCATCATCATTTCAGCCGTAAAACGTCCACTGCTGGCCTCCCTCACAGATCTCCATGAGGGGTAGTTGCCATACTCACCACTCTTGGTGGGCGGGTTGGCGAGCGCAGTACAGTATGTTGATTCACGGAAAGACGCTGCTGCCCATCTTCCGGAGGTATCCCTTAGCAGACTCTTACTGCATCCACGGGCAGGAGAGGAGGGGTTACATTCTACTGCCGGCACCCCACAGCCATTTGTACATACAATCATATTATTATTACTGTGTATTTTCAGTACCCAGCAGAAATACTGAAACTAGAATACAAACCCAATTTTGCTGTGAGAGGTCTACATTACGACATTGAAAAGGGGTTACTACTGAAATTGGATTCATTCCTTCAAATACAGTTTGGAGCTGTATACCGAGGTCTTACCCCCGTGTCTACTGAAGAAGTCTTAAAGTTGTACAGGAATAGGATCATACCTATTGCTTATGTTGAGGGAGATACCAGAGCTCATAAGGTAAGGAATCTGATTATGTATATAAATCGGGCGTCAATGAACTTAGGAACTATTATTTATTTTTGTGCAATTTTCGAATATCATCATCATCATCATCATCTCAGCCGTAGGACATCCACGGCTGGACATAGGCCTCCCTATAAATCGCCAAGTACTAATTATGAGGGGTTGTTGCCATACTCACCACTCTTGACAGGCGGATTGGCGAGCGCAGTACTGGATATTGGTACACGAAAATACACTGCTGTCCACCTTTCGGAGGTATCCATGGGCAATGGAATACATGGAAAGACGCTGCTGCCCATCTTCAAGGTATCGCACGGGCAAGAGAGGAGAGGCAACATTCTACTGCCGGCACCACACGGCGGTTATTCTAATATTGAAAACTTTTATTCAAGCAAATCATTACTATCATAAACATAAGGTTATATCAACCTTAACTTCTATAGTGCGGAAATGTAATAGTGGTTGACCTTAACATTCGATGATTTTAAACTTATTACATAATCTTCTCCAAGTGGTATTAAAAATTGGAATGCATTGGTATATCACATATTACCAATGTACTACAGTCCAGTCGTCTGAAGTAATGAACAGCACTTGTAGGCAATCATTCATTTACGGCTCCCCTTGCCACGGCCACGTGATATGACGTTGATATATTGTTCATTTTGTTTACAAATTCCATGGGCAGAGATACTTACTAGGTCATTGGTACTTCGCCGTATCTTGGCGTAATATAGCAATATTATAAATAGCAACTGCCTATTAATAACAACCTACGTGTGTGACAGCAATTAAATTAAAAATAGGAAGGTATTGTTTCGGTATGCCGCGGTAGGGAAGCTGGCTGAAATAAGAACGTAGACGAAAAAAATAATAATAAAGACGAAGACTTAATTTTAGTTATCCGGTAATCATTAAAGAATTCTTGCATAAGGATGCCTGTCCAATGCAGAGTAGCGTTGATGAAAAAATTGCAGAAAAACTCTGCTCCAAAAGTTTTTATGCAATTCTATTGGTCAGCGCCAGTAGGAGCGGGACGGAAAGGTAAAGAGCTGACCAATAGAATTGCATAAAAACTAATAACCCTGTGATATCCCTTATTGCATTCAAATTACTGCACGTTATTACAATGGTTTCGTGTATATATATGTATATATATAACCAATAAGCCGAGATTTTTTTATGTCTACAGATCGCGAAAGTTTACATAGTTCTAACGAACATAGTAATCGTAATTACTTGTATAAAGATCGTCCACTCATTACGTGATGTTTCTTAGCAACATTTTATCCACTCTCGCTGGTGTCCCGTCCCGTGGGAGGTTTAAGACTACCCCTACCCAAAATCACGATATTTTTTAATACCTAAGTAAAAACTATCATAAAATGTTCACAATATTATTTTTAAATACAGGTATGTGATTTAATTGCACATACATAAAGTACACGTGCAGTCTCACTGTATCCCCCCTACCCCTTGTGATGTTTCCGAACCCCTTCGATTATTTCGTCTCACGTGATTAATTCGATGATCCCTTATACGCGCCGATCATTCTACGCCCACCTAGGATTAGGATTGTTCACAAACTTATGTAGTTTAGAGTCACGCAAACGAGTTCGAGGAGATAGAGCGCCTTGGGGTGTCGGCGGTAGAATGTTGCTCCGCCTCTTTTACAAATGGATGCAGTAAGAATCTGCCTGGGATACCTCCGGAAGATGGGAAGCAGCGTCCTCCGTGTATCAACATCCCGTACTGCGCTCGCCAGCCCGCGTGTCAAGCGTGGCGAGTATAGCAACAAACCCCTCATGGTATTGGGGATCCTTAAAGGAGGCCTATGTCCAGCAGTGGACATGGACAGCATTTGCATGGCTAAGCTGATAATGATGAAAACGAGTTCGCGGGTGGAAGCTAAGGAACTATATGATGAGAGTTAGGTAGAGTTCGCGCAAAACTTTATGAGCTCTGTGAACGTTGCGGCAAATGCAAAGTTGCTCATGTTGACATGTTGATTCAATATTGCCAACTAGGTTATAAATAAACTTGCTACACAGTAGAAATTTTATATTAAAAAAATGGCTTCTTGCGATACGTAAAGGTGAATTTGTTCTATATGTGTGCTAGATAAAACGAAAATACACAGACAATCGCGCTGGCGACCCTAGTTTCACAGACTGCGCCCCTCTCGCACCGCTTTTATCTTTCCTTCTCCTCAACGCCATAAAAACTGTGTACTGCGCGGTCGTTAAAGCTAACTTCACAGAGTTCAAGAAGTTTTGCGCGTACTCTATTATACTCTTATCGGCTACCTTAGTCCTTATTTAACATTCCATTGTTGTTTTTCAGCCAAACAGAGCGAAAATGGTGCACTTGGCTGATTTGTTTTCCGTGCCTGAGATGGGCCTACTGTGCAATGTCGCGGAGTATTTCATCAAAAACCACATCGACTACCACCCAGAAATACTCTTTTTAGATGTTAAGGTATGTATTCATTTAGAAATACATACCTATGCTTGTTAGAGAGTCGTATTGGCAAAGTGCGCTAGCAAATGGATTTTTGTTCTTGATCTTTGTACATTTTAAGGACGTGCGTAGACTGTGAATAATATCATTGTGAGGAAATTCGCGGCTTTGTCGACACCTGACATATTGTTCTTCTCTTTGGATGCGGTCGACAAAGCTGACAGAATGGTAAAGGTGCTAGGCAAACCAAATACATTTAACAATCTTATCAGTTATGTAGCACCGGGTAGCGACATCTAGCAGAAAACATCTAACAATGTTCCAGGCACTGTAGTGTCTCGTGTCTACAGCTGGCGACACCGTTAAAATCATCTCTACATAGCAAGGAGATATAAAAGAGTAGGCGAACCACATTTCATCTTAAGGTCAAATTCGTTCGAGCTATCGAGGTGGCTATGCTCGGGGTTTCTCTACGGGATCGTATCAGATACGTAGAACTCAGGCCACCGACGTAGCCAAACGGATTAGCACGTTGAAGTGGCAATCGGCAGGCCATATACCTCGAAGAACAGATGGCCGATGGGGCCGTAAAGTTCTCGAATGAAGGCAAGCACAGCGTAGTAATGTCCACCAACTACGAGTAGATGGGCGGACGACCTGGTAAGATCTGCGGGTCGGCGGTGGCTGCAGGCCCTTCCGCAATACTTGGAGGTCCATCAGGAGGACGTATGTCCTGCAGTGGACGTGCTACAGCTGAAAGGATCATGATGATGATATGTGAAAGGCCTACTTACCACGCCTTATATTTGATGGAGTTCAGTAGGATTAGTTGAGTTTTACGAGCAACTGATATGTTTGTACTTACCTATGATTTTTGGTGCAGCGCCTCTAGTGTGCGGTAGCCGCAATACAAATCATTACGACAAGAGTCAAATCATTGCTACTAATTGGACTCATGTCGAAACTACTAATAAGACTCCTGTCGACTAACATTAGTAGTCTCAATTCCATGACATTTACCCATAATTAGGTTTATGTTCTGCTTATTTTCTGCGCTTTGTAAGTTTTGTTTTGATCGTCTGTGTTTGTAAGTAGTGAACGTCATTTGTCATATTTTTTTAAAATTTGGTATGCAAAAAAATATTTTTGTAATTTATTATATGTTTTCAGAATTCAGTGCAAAGTTGCCATCCGGTGATGCACAAGATAGTCGCGCAGAACGTCGCAGAATACGTCAGACCCAATCCGTACCTGAGGAAGTACTTCCAAACGCTAAGTGACAATGATAAGAAGCTATTCCTGGTCACGAACAGTCCATATCATTTCGTGTAAGCATGCTTCTTGCCTCTTTTACAAATGGAATTAGCCGTGGGGCGCCGGCAGTAGAATGGTGCCCCTCCTCTCATGCCCGTGGATGCAGTAAGAGCCTGCTAAGGGATACCTCCGAAAGATGGGCAGCACCGTCTTTCCATATATCAACATCCCATACTGCGCTCGCCAACCCGCCTGCCAAGCGTGGTGAGTATGGCAACTACCGCTCATGGAGATCCATGAGGGAGGCCTTTGTTCATTAGTGGACGTTTTATGGCTGAAATGATGATGATGCTTCTTGTATATTTAATAGCCAAGTTTCCCAGCAGTGGGTATAGAAGTATTAAAGTATAGGCTAGTTGCCTAATTTTTCATTTCCGTCTTGTAGATTATTAATTTATCAAAATGCCTGTACGTAATCAAACGGCGATAGATTAAGTCAAAATACGCGTGACGTCATGTCGAGGGATTCCGAACCAAACTGATAAAAAGGAACCTTTATGGTGTGACTGTCTGTCACAGTTGATAAACTCGGAAACTGCAAAGATCTGAATTAATGAATGATACAAAAACCTTAAAGTCTTAGGTATAGTCCCCTACGAGTTTCAGCTTAATCGGATGTCAGAAAAAATATAAAATTCAGCTTACAAGATTTACATACATACATTACTATGTACATTGCAAGTTAATAAATAAGAAACTTTAATATCAAAGATGCTCACAGTTACGTCACCTTATATCACATGTTCTTACATGTTTCAGTACAGCCGGCATGGATATGCTGGTTGGCCATGATTGGCGGGATTTCTTCAATGTGGTGATAGTGAACGCTAATAAGCCGAAATTCTTCACGGAGGTGTCTCGGCCAATCAGAGTGTTCGATAAAAACGCGAACACGCACATATGGGAGAAAGTCACGTCTTTGGAAAAGGGCATCATTTATTATGAGGTTAGCGTTATATTATCCCACTAATATTATAAAGCCGTGGGATGCCGGCAGTAGAATGTTACCCCTCCTCTCATGCCCGTAGATGCAAAAGTAAGAGCCTGCAAAGGGATACCTCCGGAAGATGGGGCGTCGATACGGGTTGATACACAGCGTCTTGCAGTGTATCAACCCGTACTGCGTTCGCCAACCCGCCTGTCAAGCGTGGTGAGTGTGGCAACTACCCTCATGGATATCCATGATGTTCAGTAGTGGACGTTTTACGGCTGAAATGATGATTATGTATGGATTAACCCATAGGCTTTTTATCCGGGTATAACGTATGTACAGCGGCGGGCAGAAGCTAGTATGTTATATTTTTCCTGATTTCCTTCATTATAATCAATAGAAGGTTGGCTTTGGAGCTTAGATTTCGCTGACTCCAGCTAACTAACAGCCGCATACTCTCCTACTTCGGCCATACAGGGTGAATTACGATATGTGTACTATCCCGAAAAAGGGGTGATTCTGACCACCCCACGTAAGTATTTTACTCTAACAACTTTCCGGGATTCGGTGATTTTCCGTTCAGTAGTTTTTGAGTTTATCGCGAACTGGCGGACAGATGCGGCGGACGATTTTGTTTTATAATATGTAGTGATTACCTAACGGTACATTTCACTCAAATAAATAAAAATGCAATCAAAATTTTGTCTTCGACGGGGCTCGAGCCCGCAACGTTCAGACGAACACCTTTTGGTTGTCGGACAGTGGGCAAGAGTAGCCAAGATGTCTGCCAGATGTCGCTACTCGGTGCTATAATAATAATATTTTTTATTCAAATAACTTACGGCTAAGTAGTACATATTACTTATATCTAATTTAATCAAAGAAACCTTATGAACTTAGCGTGTGCCTGAACTAGGTGATCCGGTTTTTCAGGCAAAAACTAGGTCACGAGCAAATAAATTTAATTACTCTAAAATTTTAATAGATCTGATAAGATAGCATAAAGAAAAAAATTATAAAAACAACAGTGACAATAAAGCTGATGGTGCATTTTAAGCACATTCTTGAAATAATGTTTACATTATTTATGCAAGTTTGTAAAAATAAAGGGTTATACATACCTACTTTAATATAGCTATTAACTTAACAAGCTTGAGCGTGTTCAGAATTATTCCATTAGATTTATATTTGGCTTGTGTGAATTCGATCATATCTCTGAATACCGTAACTTACTCAAATGGTTACCTATCTTCGCCGGAATGCTCATAACCTTAACCTCCTTTACACTGTGCTTTTCTCTCCCTCTACTCCGTTATTATATCTCAAAGATCGTTTTGAGTTTCTTCAAGACTCCAATCTTCTTTCCCTTCGGTCCTCTTACACTCTCCAGCTTAAAACTTCTTTCCACACTTCGCAGTTCTATGGTGATTCATTCTCGAACGCACTCCCCGTTTCCATCCGTCACGCAAAGTCCCTTTCTATTTTTAAACACAAGGTTCATAAATTTTATCTGGATTCACTTTAGCTTATGTTATTTATGTATTATATTTATTTTATTCACTTTAAGTATTCGTCAACTATATTTATATATTTTATTGTTTTTGGGTATTGAATAGTTTATTTAATTTATTGTTATTTTATTTGTTTTATATGTATTATTGGTACGCCACTGTCTTATATAGTTCTCACAATCCTGTCCATCCAAAGGTTCCCTGGAAAAAATCTCTTTTAGCAATAAGACCGCCCTTTGTGAATTTAGTTAAGTATTATTATCTGATCCTCTACTGTTATTTTTTTTTACGGTGTACAATAAAGTTATATTCAATAATTAATTAATTCAATAACTCCTCTGTATTACTTTAGAGATAGTTTTTAACAACAAGTTCAAAATGAAGAGAAAATATGTTGGTTATCGCATTTATTCTATTGTACAAAAAATGGTCCGAGGCAACTATGAAATCTATGAGAAAAGGTGGGTTTTTTACCTGATAATATAGGGCAAACATTATTCCGTCGTGTGTTAGTAAGCTCAGTGCTGAGGGAAGTGCTGTGTGTTGTTTTAGCACTGTGTGCATTTTGAATAACTGTCGAACTGTTAACACATCACACGATTTATATAAAAGGTTGGTAGGAAATATAAAAGGACGGAAATTTGATACTTTAAGTATCGCTGGTTGTGCTCTTTCGACAGTAAAGTTATTAACAATGTTTTACCTACTCCACCCATGATGAAATACAGTAGGTTAATATTGATTGACATAGAGCTAGGTAAACTTGTTTAATCAGCTTTCGATCCGCATTATAACGCAGCCTTTTAAAAACAAAGATTAACTTACGGACGCGTTTACTTAAAACTTCTAGATGTTCTTTAAAAGAAAGAGTTTCATCCAATATTATTCCTAGGTATTTTGTTTTGCGTGTTGTATTAAGAAAAGGGCAAAGGCTTTGGTTGTTAATATTATGTTCTTTGCAATGATGTGCAATTCATTTAAGATTTGGTTCCGTTGAAGGTTGTTAGCGCATCGAGAACTTTATATAACTCGTTGTTTCTGCATTGAGTGTTAGTAAATTTAGCTGAAGCCGCTTATTTACAATAATTAATCCAAGTTGCGCAAATTTGTACACTTCATTTTCAGAGTTGGCAGAAAAAAGCAGGGCAGTGTCATCAGCATATGAAAATATATTTCCATGATTTAGTTTGAGATTGCAAAGGTCGTTAATATAAATCAAAAATAAAGTCGGACCAGAATACTGCCTTTGGGTACACCAATATCAGTATTTTTTTAGACCATCGCTAAGGACATAACGCACTGTGTGCGGTCTTCCAAATAGCTGATGAAAAGTTGAAGTTGTACTCCTCTGAGACCTAAATTCTCAAGTTTATGTAATAGAATGGGGACGGAAACTATATCAAAGGCTTTCGCAAGGTCCAAAAAAATCCTATAGTGTGGTGTCCCTGATAAAGTTATTGTTCGATATGAGTAGTCACGTGATGAACAGCATCAGCTGCTGAATTCTGAGCCCTAAAACCAAACTGCATTTCTGACAGTATTGACTTATCTTCCAAACACCTGACTAGTCGGCGGTTGATAAGTTTTTCTAATATTTTAGATATTGAAGGAAGTAGAGATATTGGCCTATAATCTTATCTTTTGAGCCACATTTGAAAATTGGTATAAAATATTATAATATTGCTATAAAACCGATAAAAGCTTTCAAGATTTTAAACCCGACGGTTAGTGATTACGTAACCGAAATGGTAAAGGCAGCCTGCGTTAAAGGTGTTCGTTTGAAACTTGCGGTATTTTGATTTCATTTGTCATTTCTATAAATTATATTATTTACCTTTTTTTATTTCCACAACACAAAACAAGGCTTTGTCGCTGACCACATCGCCTTATTGGAAAACAATAAAATCTTTACAAATCAAAAGCTCAGCAAACATAAAGCACTAATCTCTCAAAAAATATGTAACAAATAGATTATACAATTTTAAAGTCATATCAGAAAGTGGAGGAGACTGCAGAATGTTACATTGTCCTATATCCTTTTTAAATGATAACTTAGTGTGGGTTTACACTTAAAAAACAAATATAGGTACATTTCACGTTATATTCCAGGGCACAGTGAGACAGCTCCAAGACCTGACCGGCTGGTACGGGCATCAGGTTCTGTACTTCGGCGACCATCCGTACAGCGACCTCGCTGACGTCACTTTGGAGCACGGCTGGCGGACAGGCGCCATCATCAACGAACTTACGGTATATTCATCGTCGACAGTCTTACTAACTTCATAATTTTTATCATTATCATCCACAGACCGTAGTTACCCACTGCTGGGTGTAGGCCTCGCTTTGCGTACGCCGCATAAGCCGGTCCTGTGCTTATTACTTATAAATATTGGGTAGTTTTAATTTAAATTTAAAGTTATCGGCACTAGGTTCAAACGATTTTTATGTAACATTCAGTACTTACGGTGTCACAGACAGACAAACAGACATACATATAGGGCAATAAGGCATACACATGGACAAAACACTAATTTTTAGTGGGGGTTTAAAAACAAAACCGACCAAGTGCGAGAAATGTACACTTTCGTTTATTCCTTGGGTACGGCATCGTGAAATAAAATAAATGGTGATGGACTTTTCAAACGTACCATCGATCCCCAAGGGGGCTTGTGTTACGTGTACCAAGATGGTTGATAGAATATTTTTTTTGTTAAAACATACTCATTCTGCACACATAGAAACACCCAGAACCGAGACAAATATCGATAGATAAAGCTTATGTTTGTCCTCGGGCGGGAATCGAACCCGAAACCTGTTTCTCAGCCGACTGTTACACAAACTGCATTATTCCTTACTATAAGTTCCCCGTACCCTCCGACTTCGTACGTGTTTTGAGCTTCTGTTCATATATATTTGTCGTAGGTACATATTATCATTTTCATCATTTCAACCATAAAACGTGCCGTGGGGTGCCGGCAGTAGAATGTAACTCCTTTTCTCCTACCCGTGGTGCATCCACGGGTAGGAAGGAGTAAGAGCCTGCTAAGGGACACCTCCGGAAGATGGGCAGCAGCGTCTTTCCGTATATCAACATCCCGTACTGCGCTCACCAACCCGCCTGCCAAGCGTGGTGAGTATGGCAACTACCCCTCATGGAGATCCATGAGGGAGGCCTTAGTTCAATAGTGGACGTTTTACGGCTGAAATGATGAACCATAAAACGTACTGAACACAGGCCTCCCTTATGGATCTCCATGAGGGGTAGTTGCCATACTCAGCACGCTTGGCAGGCGGGTTGGCGAGCGCAGTACAAGATGTTGATACACGGAAAGACGCTGCTGCCCATCTTCCGGAACTATCCCTTAGCAGACTTTTACCACATCCACGGGCATGAGAGGAGGGGTAACATTCTACAGCCGGTGCCCCACGGCAATACGCCCTATATATTATAGCCTAAGGCTTTCCTCGATAAGTCAGCTATACAACACTAAAATATTTTTTTGATTCGAGCCAGTGTTTCCCAAATAAACTCTGCGCCTTTGTAATATTTGTATAGATTATTTATTTAGGGGTCCAACTAAATTATTTCTTATTTGACAGCACGAGATAAATACACTGAACATGCACGCGTTCAAAGAGAACGCTAACTGGCTCCAGATGTTAACTCAGCTGATAGAAGACCACCAAGAGCATGACGACGCGGCCAGCCTCGAGGTGCTAGCGAGCTGGATGGCGGAGCGGGACTATCTTAGGTAAATGCTATAACATGTTTAATGTATATATCTATCTATTGGCTTGTGGTGTCGACAGAAGAATGTTAGCTCTCATGCCCGTGGATGCAGTAAGGGATACACCTCCGGAAGATGGGCGACAGCGTGTTTCAACGTGCGTCCTACGGCTCAGATGATGACGATTAGGAGCTGGATGGCGAAGCTGATACTGACGCAGCTGATAGAAGATCACCAGATTAAAGGATCTGCATCTGAACTCACTCTCGATCATCGTTTTTGACGTTTGACAGCGATGCATCGCGAGATTTACGCCTCTTGCAAACCTGTCTGTACGTAATCAGCCTGCCGGCAAGCCTCTCGGACTGCTTGCAAGCGGGATTTTCAAAGGTAAATAAATGTCCTTCATACCTGCATCTAGTGGAACATAACGCCAACTGACTTCAGATGTTAACTCAGCTGACAGAAGACCACCAACAGCATAAGGGAGCGACTAGCTGCGAGGTAGCGGGATTTTCTGAGGTGCAGTAGTACAGCTAAGAAAGTCAGTTAACTTCAAATACTGCAAATGATGCAGCTGATAGAAAACCACCAGTCTATAAAACGAGAGTGAGTATCTAGGTGCTAGCGGGACATTCGTAGCTATGAGGTGCTAGCGAGCTGGATGGCGGAGCGGGACTTTCTAAGGTTAATGTGCTTTATGACACAAGAAAAAACGTCTTGTCTCATCGACACGATTTCGCTTAATCTCAGCCGTCTACGACTAGCCAGCTCGTTCGCATTCATGATCAGATGGATTAGGTCCATCCAGTACCAACCTACCAGTCTAAACTGTGATATTCGGAATAAATAAATGATCAATGTATTTGCAGCCAACAAAACGAAGATAATTACATCAAAACAAAGGAAATAAAATGAATGAAGATTATATGTTTTCTTTTACTGTTGAGCAGAAGTGCAATTAATATCCATTTGTGCCCTGACAGAATCGAACCCATACACGCTTACATGCGTGAAGCCGAACGTGGCACTAATCACGACTGCATCTATTGATATAAGCTAGGTTAAGAATAAGGCTTTTGTGGCGGCTTGAGCTGTGTTGCAACTATGCTTTTTTATGGTGTGTACCGTGGACATAATCTTAGATTGAACCTCAATCTTTGCTATTTGTTAGCCTAGCAATGAGTTTTAAATACAGGACAGTATAGCTCCCAGAAACGTCAGTCTTCCTGCGACAACGAACGCTGTGTCATGTTCGTGTCGTTCGTTTCGGGAAACTAATAAAACAGATACGCAATAAAATCCTGTATTTAAACATAATTACTATTAGATTACTCGGTGTGTGTCGTCAAGCAATCTATGAAAATTGACATTTGCCTTCGTGATACTTAATCATTGTATACCAGCTCTTTAAACATTATAATGTGTGTAAGAGATCGCTTACAGTGATAAGGCCGCCCATTGTGCTTCTGCTTTTCGTTAATTATACTATACTTCCTTTATTATATTGTTTGTGTTAGAATTAAGCTGGGTACAATAAAGAGTTATCTATCTATCTATCTATCTATGTGTGCTTTCAGAATTGTATATAACGCTATCTGTGTTTGTTCCATGCTCGCAACTTAGGACTAATATTATCGGTTCCAGGAACGAAATAAAGGCAGTGTTTAATCCACAATTCGGTAGTGTGTTCCGCACGTATCACAACCCCACTTACTTCTCGCGGAGACTGTTCAGGTTTGCCGATATCTACACGTCGAATATATCGAACTTACTGAACTACTCGCAAACGCATACTTTCTACCCGCGTCGAGGTGTAATGCCACACGAATATGGCTCGTATTTCGTTTAAAGTAAGACTATCGACTAGCCTTTCAAAAGCTTAACATTCGTTGGTAAGCTTTAGAAATGCTGATAAATTGATTAAGCAGACTATACTTTGTTCTAATTTTGGAAGATAATTTTGACAGCTCACGCATAAGTAGTTTAATTTTTTTTTCGGTAATCTGTAATACAGTTAATGTGGTACGTCATTGATGGGGTACCGCCCCCATACATTATCCCTACTGTAAGCTGTCAAAATTATCTTCTTAATTTTGAAGAAGCATACATTTGATACAAAGTTTACATTTTGAATACTTTTATCGCCGAAAACGAGGACCTTTATGAATCATGCAGAGAATAAGCATTATAATTAAAAAATACAATCAAGTATCTACGTTAAAATAAGAGTAAATTTGTTTAAATTTGTATTTATTTGATTTGTGGACTTATTTTGTTTGAACGCAGTATTTTTGTAAATAAAATCATTTATTGAGTTAAATTTGTTAAACGATATTGTTGAACCTATACCTTTATTATTGTTTAGGTTTTAAAATCATTGCGGTATTTTGTTACTAGATATTGCTTTTAATATAAGAAAACATAATTAATAATGTAGTATAATGTAGATCAAGAGATTCAAGCAATATCTGAATTCATTACATATAATGTATTCAAAGACGAAATAAATAAAGCTATTCTTTTAAACGATGGCTGTTAATTAGTGAAGTCAATTAAACACGTTTCTAGTCAGATGTATTTATTTACTAAGCAAAATGATAAAATCAGTTAACATAGTCAAATCTACTCGTATTCTATTTCGTTTTAACAACACTCAACTCCATTGTTCTGTTGCTTGTAACAATACCTAAAAGTATTTTAAAAGTATTTAATTTTATTTTACGGGTTGCAAAAATAATGTATCAGGCCTTGTATTTTATACAAATTAACAATTACAAGTTAAAATCCTATAATTACTTATATATTTGACGACCTCTGTGGCGCAGCGGGCGAAGGTCTGCGACGCAAGAGGTTGCGGGTTCGATTCCCGCCTCGGGACAAATGCCTGTACGATCTGCAGATATTTTTCAGTGTTCTGAATGTTTTTCTGTGTATAATAAAAAAATATATAATGTATTATATCAGTCATCTGGTACGCATAACACAAGCTCTGCTTAGCTTGGAGCTCGATGATGATGTGTGAATTGTCCAGCATTATATCAATACGTCACGTGGGTTAAGAAGATTTGTTTGAGCACACAAAGTAAAAATATATAAGATCCGTCATTTTACATTTTAAACTGAGACCCCATTAATGGCCCAATGACTAGGTAAAAAAAATCATGCCTGAAACACGTCTACATTAACTTCGCTGACAACAGTTATGAAATGTTTTCTTACCGGTTACTTATACATTAAGAGGCCATCCATAAATGATGTCTTACGAATTACATAATTTATTGACCTGTCCCCCTCCCCCTCCTTGTCACTGCTGGTTATTTGTGAAACTCCCTCCTCCCCTAGTGTCACATGTTTGACAATTTCACATCTATAAAGTACTAGCTTCTGCCCGCCGCTTCGCATGCGTTGTGCCCGAATAAAAAGTAGCCTATGTTAATCCTGGTCAACATCAAGACGTGTGCAAAGTTTCAGCTCAATCCGTAGCCTAGTTTTTGCGTGAAGAGGTAACAAACCTCCATCCAAACAAACTTTCGGCTTTATAATATTAGTGGGATTAGATGAAAGCAGCGGTTCCGAAATTAGTTTTATTTATATTTTAATATCTTTTTCACGAATTTTAGGATTCTTCTTTTGCAACAAATGGCACACTTTATCTAACCCTTCCCCCCGTCTTGAGTTATGATGTCATTTTACATACGGCACCTTACGTAAACGTCTGGGTAACTAAATATTGTGAAAAGCAAATCCTGGTGTACTTTTTAGTCAAAAAC
Organism: Pasiphila rectangulata; assembly: GCA_963082625.1. Lineage (NCBI taxonomy): Eukaryota > Metazoa > Arthropoda > Insecta > Lepidoptera > Geometridae > Pasiphila > Pasiphila rectangulata. Next base: position 14,574,862 of record OY720237.1, read on the forward strand.
CCTTATTAGACGAGTCTCATTTTAATCAAAAACATATAACGTCTTACCCCACCTGACTTTAAACTATGTATTACAATAATATAAAGTGTAAATATGTTTATTACTTTGTGGCGTAACTATAAATGGAAATGCTCAAATTATAGTATCGCTTGTGTAATGTCACCAACAAATATGTATAATCCAAACACAAGCCATAAAAGAAAAAGTATGTGTATAATTCAGCTATTCTACCTAGGCTTTATATAATTATGTTACGGGTAATGCTAGAAGACTGAGTAAACCTAGGTTTACCCAAGAAGTTTGGGTAAGGTACGAATAACGCGGGGCTCCTATTTCTGTGTAAAGGGTTAAAAGTAACCTAACCAAACCTAACCTCGGGGTGCCCTTAGTTCGCTCTTGCATTAATTAATAACATAATATAATTACTTAATTAATTAAGTAATTATATTATTATTAATCTTAATTACTTCGGACTTTACCCAAACTACTTGGGTAAACCTAGGTTTACCCAATCTTCTAGCATTACCCTTAACATATATAAAACTTAGATATTTTATACTTTATGTCCAAGAAACGTTACGCTTGAAATTACCATTTTGTTTTTCTTTAACTGACATTCTATACCTAATAATTTACACCCTGTCTAACCAATATTAGGCAGGGTGTATAATGATGATGAACAATAGATCAAAAATTTCATACGTTGTCTGTACAGGCTTGGCAATGTAAGGAATGCCTAGGTATTCTGTAGAATGTCCGATTATACAGATTACATGTAACCTAATACAATTTATTAAAAACATTGATTAGTTCTAAGGCCTACTTGAGCAGCTAGGTTTTATCGGCGAGTTGTAGTTTCTTTAGTCAGTGTAATGTGTGTACAATGTAAGATGCATTTCTAACTTTTTACACTTAGTTCTGTCTGACCCTTAGGGATAGTGCACCTGTTGGCAACACTACTAATTATGGAAGGCCACTACATTCTATATTTAACTCTGAGTTTAAACTACTTACCATAAACTACTTGATATCATTATAAAATGCATTCGTTAATAGAAATAGTAAAAGGACTATATTAAAAAAAAGGATCTGTATTCAAAATATGAAATAAGAAAGTGTGTGACATCAGGTTTAGGCATCCTATGTTATCTGGTTTCTAGGTGGGTTCTGGGGTTTTCTGGTATCTAAGACCGAGATTACGTTGTAACAATCTCTTCGACTCAGACCCGGTATCCGATTCAAAGCGAAACAGATCATTATGTAAAATAACCAATACCTTCTATCCCAATGATACCTCGTCATTTATTCACAACTATGTAACTTCCCGGGGAACTTCGTACCGCTTCAGAATCAACTTCTAATTTATTTTCTACTACGACTACTCTACAACTGCACTACATATAGTAGTACTATACAATTACTCTACTACTAATACTCTACTACTAATATTCTACTACTACCAACTTTTGTCACAAAATAAACATTCTGAACTCACCTATAAATATTTGACAACCAATAAAAGTGCCATATAAAATGTATGGGAAAATGAATTTACGTTTAAAGTAATTATTTTTTCTGTGAACTTTTGTATAATAAATAGCCTTTGTTTTTCCGGGCGCAGACAAATCCAAAAAATCTGAGATCATTGAAATCGGTCCAGCCGTCCTCGAGTTATTAATAGACTATGTTGTATGTATATAATAGATTCTATTGGTCGATTTAACGCATTTTACATTGACGAATATCCGGGTCTGTAAGCTGTAATTTGCTTGCAAGAGATATTATGATAAGCCATAATGTAAGATTTATATCTAAAAATCAAAGATTTAAATCGTTAGTTGTGCCCTGACATTAAAAACTGAGGCATTGTTTTTAAATGTGTGTTAACAATAATGCCGACGCACGTACACTTGTTTTGCCAATAAACTAAACTGTTACTTGTTGTACAATCATATTGCACTTAATTATTCATTTTTCACGAACTTTCGTGAAAAATAGCGCGGTCTCACTACGGTAAGGGCGTAAGTATTAACGATTTAAGTCTTTGCTAAAATGGTATCCTATATCACTGTGTTAATTTGACTCAGATAACCTTTGTAGTGCCATTATTCTGGACAATAAAATAATCACTAGCTGTAGACGATAATGTTGATAACTTTAAGGTCAAAGAATGTCATGTTTGTTCAGTTAATTTTGTAATAAAGAGTTTTTTTTCAGTTATTGTTTTCTTATAATTTCCGTTTTACCTTTGCTTATTTAAAAAGTTTCTATCAACCATCTGGTACCCATAACATATGTATCTCCTCAGCTCTGCTTACTTAGGTAGATGCTGCTGTGTGAAATGTGCAGCATTATTTGTTAATTAGCGTTCTTTCGTACTATAGGTAAAAGGCAATCAATAATATACAGTTAATAATATAATAAATTATTTTTATTTTTGTACTAGAAAAGAGCTTTGCTTAGAGAGCAACACTGTAAAACAAACAACTGAAGTCTGAATAAATCGCATTGTAAGTTGTACAAAGCGAATGCAGTTTTATTAACAAAAGTTGTTATGCAGATTTTTAACAATTTATTCAGATAAGCTCATAAAGACATTTCTAAATAAGTTACGAGGCAAAGCACGTTATTAGCAAACTACACTTTCATATATCTCCTCATCCCCCATATATCCTCTTAAACTGGAAAACACAGCAATTACCAAACAGGGTAAGCAGTATCAATAAGCATGACGTTGTCCGCCTTCAATGTTTTGGTCTGGATAGTGAAAGGTATGTTGTTGTAGCGAAGCTTGCAAGGCCTGTCGGGGCGAGCCATGAAGCACAGGGTGTACAGAGCTGTCTCCAACTCGGGAGAGGTACCGACGAACATGTTGATCTCGGGAGCGTCTTTCGTCTCGCTTAGGATGGAATGCTGCTTCAGGATCATTCCCTTCTGCAAGGAGTAAGACAAAACATACATTAACTCGGACATAATTTTACCTATATCTTAAAGTGATCTTAATGACAGCAACGGTTACGGAACTTCTTTACGTTATTATTTTTCAGCTTAATCCGGGCAAAGTGAACTTTTGTTCCGTGTTCAGATTGTATTGCAGATTTAATCTATTAAAAAAAGAGAATTATGATGATTACAGTTTTGTGTTTTGGATATTGTGTCGTTTGAGCATTCTTTGACCATAATCGTCAAATATCTACCTTATAATTATTTCTAAAGAGTCGGTACACATATCCGCTTTATATAGGTCTTAGCCGCGATAGGTCTATGATGGTAAACAAGAGTTACACATCTTCTCTTTTGAAGCAGAAGCAAAACTTACGCCAGAAAGGTCCAGTTTGTCGATGTATCCCAAATAGTTGGCTTTGCGGTCCTGTTCGCGCTTGGCGAAGAACAACCAGCTGTGAAGACCTGGAAATGATAAACAATTTTAATGATCGCGTCACGTCCAACTTTCGTAAGTGCTGTTCTTTTCATGAAAAGTAACTTTTATAATTGAAATAAACTATACTCATATTAACAGATTTTCCAGGATCAAATTTTGACTAGGAGAAGAAAAGATAAAAAAAAAAATCAAAATATATATAGACCTCTATCAAAAAGTTGCTCTTATTTTCACTAGCGACATGAGAAAAGACGAACAGTTTCATTCTTAACAAGAGGATAACGAACTATTTATGTATTAAGACGATGTGATATCATTATATCGTCATCATCTCAGCCGTAGGACGTCCACTGCTGGACAAAGGTCTCCCTTATGAATATTTGTACTGAACATGAGTGGTTGTTGCCATACTCACCACGCTTGGCAGGCGGGTTGGCGAGCCCAGTACAGGATGTTGATACACGGAAAAGGAAACAGTAGTATCTATGGTAGTATCCATGAAGGTTTTCCCGACTTCTGGATTATTAACTTACCAAGAACGTCGTTAGACTTGAGCTCCGCCATGAAGATATTCTCGAAGGCACAGCTGCACTTGCAGAGGCTGGTCCAGTGGCGCGCGTACTTTGTGAACCAGATCTTACGGAGGAGCTCCACTTGCTCGGGGTACTCGTTCAGCTGTGACAGACCTGCGTAAATGTAGATAGTTAAGGCTCAAAATATTCAAAATCAAAATTCGATACTTCTGCAAATAATAAAGTAGATCCTAATTCAAACTTTGGGGCAGTCCGGATCTGCACCTCGTTGGGATCGTGTTGTGTTGTGCATTGTCCCCTAGCAAGCCCAATATTTCGACATCCCAAAGATGATGTACTACAATGATGATGATGATGTAATACAATACAAAGATGATGTATGATCCCTACATAGATAGGTATATAAAGATCGAAGTTGCACTGAAGCCGACTTTCTCTACTTAAAAACAGCGAACCGATGAAGCTCGAATACACGCAAAGTTCTAACTCTACCTACCTACATGATAAATTACTTCTGTGACAAGCTTTAATATAGCTTCTTGTTATGAACCTTCTGTAACCGACTGCCCTGTTGGCTGGCTGGCGCCATCTTTAATTCAGTAGGTAAGTACCTACTTTTTAAGTTAGTTTCGTTGATTATATAATAATTATATGTATACTTACAATCATAATTAAATGTTAATACCAAATCTATGTAAATTGTATGAAAGCCACCATTTTTTGTTTTCTATATTTTTATGTTCCTACCTATCCACTTTCTTAATTTGTTACCGTTTCGCTAATTGTAATAAAATAATGACGTAATGCATGTAGGTAATTACGGCGACGTAACAGAATTATCTTGTAATAAACATCTCGCCGAAATGTGAAAGCGCGTGAGAAGAATGTAAGGGGAGAGTCCACTTTGAAAAATTACTACCTTGCTCTACACACCCAGCTTACGTTAGATCTTTTCAATCGAGAATAAACGGAATATACCTAAGCTGGTGACTTTTGTGCTAGTAGTTGTTATAAAGATTTGTATCGTAAAATTGTTGTTGTGAAAAAGAAAACATGTTTATGAGTGGAGAAATAAAGATAATCTCTTTAAACTTTCGCGATCACAACACGTCTTCTATATTGGATTATCGGGTATTTATCGCGTAGGTAACCTTTATTTTTATGACGTTTCGACCGGATTGCACCTGGTCGTGGTCGCGGGAAGACTAAGATAAATCTTGAGTTTCTCCTGAGACAGACGTACATGTAACATAGTATTTACCTTTATCTAAAAACCTAAATCCGACCTGTTCAAGGATAAATAAATGCTAAAGAAAATTACAAATTAAGAAATTCTATATTATTCTTCTCTATTTACAATTTTGATCAGGTATCCGTTAAATGCAATGAGTGATTGTTCAGCGAGCCGATCTAAATGTTTTCAAGATTAGCAGGTAATACTTACATAGTTTTCCGTACTAAGACTTAAGAGTTTTGGTGTCAGAATTGTATAGTTTTAATGAGTAGTTTCCTTATCGAAGAATTCTAAGATGTTTTGATCAATAAAACAACTTTAATAACTAACACACACGTCTTTAAAGTTATTACGAGAAGAACCATTTATCCAATTATGTATTGTAGGTAAGTAGTACTAGATATACAATACTCTGTTAGGGACTGTACGGGGTTGTGTAACTACTACCTTACTCGATACCTGTTGATAATCTTATGATATCGTTTTGGTTCATTCTTATCAACTACTAGCGACCCTCTCCGGCTTAGCACGGGTGCAATGCTGAATATACCTACTACAGAATATAATACCATCGCGGACTTTTTTGTAGACCTTTTTAAGGTGTACAATACTGTAGTACATTATTTTTAATATCTCGTAGGGTTATTTATAATATCTCGCCAGCTTTTGCAATGTAAGCGCAAAAAATGTGTTTATTTACGACCTCACATAAGAAACCTCCAAAATATTCTGTGTTTCTCCACTATATTATGCTTGTCATCATCATCATTTCAGCCATAAAACGTCCACTGATGAACACAGGCCTCCCTCATGGATCTCCATGAGGGGTAGTTGCCATACTCACCACGCTTGGCAGGCGGGTTGGTAAGCGCAGTATGGGATGTTGATACACGGATAGACGCTGCTGCCCATCTTCCGGAGTATCCCTTAGCAGGCTCTTACTGCATCCATGGGCATGAGAGGAGGGGTATCATTCTACTGCCGGCACCCCACGGCGATTATGCATGTATTATACATATAAACCTTCCTCTTGAATCACTATTGAAAAAACCGCATCTAAATCCGTTCCGTAGTTTTAAAGATCTAAGCAAATATAGGGACAGACAGCAGAAGGCGACTTTGTTTTATACTATGTATTGATTGATATTGATTTGACGACCTCTGTGGCTCAGTTGGTCCAATAGCCGGTTGAGATGCAGGACGTTGCTGGTTCGATTCCGCCAAACAAATGTTTGCCTTTTTGCAGATATTTTCTATGAATAAAAAAATGTATTCGGCCAACAATCTGATACCTATAAGACAAACTCTGCTTACTTTAGGGCTAGATGGTGCTGCGTGAAACGTCCCGCATTGTTTATGTACATATCTACAATTATCTTTCGGCTATAATTGGCGTAAAGCAACAGGCCAACACATTGTTATTACAAATACAATAGATAGTAGGTACCTCTAGATTGTTAACCGAGGGTCGAAATAATCAATTCCCGAGGTATTTAGACTATACTCGGACTATAGAGCCGAGTATAATTATTATATAATTGGAATTAGGAATTATTATTTAACAGGTATTGATTCTTTTACCCGTGTTAAACACTCTACTTTTCATTTCGAATATGAGGAAAATAAAACTAGTTGTTTATCTAAACTATTTATTGATAATATATAATAATATTAGTAGTACTTACCTATTTAAAATTAATTGTCAAATTAGGACCTATTGTTTTTAATTCCGTCACAGATACAAGATTACTATCCCGCCAATTTATGTCGACTTTTTAAATTTTAAAGTTAGTTAAAAAGTAATTTGACGAGTTCATTTCGTACAACCTGAATTTTAGAAAGCTTAGATTTAGCAGCACTACCCCATAATTCAATTAAATAAAGCAAGTGAGGTTTGACTAAGGAGTTATAAATGGTGTAGCGTATTTGACGTGAAACACAATGCAATGGAATACATTTGCAATGGAATCCAAAAAAAATCGTCAATAAAAAAAGTACCTAATATATAAAAGAAATTAATCATCGAAGTTAAGCTACCCTACGCGCGGTCATAAATTGAATGGGTAACCGAAACATTTGTGCATATGAATGAAAACTGTTTCTTAATCAGATTAGCTAATTTATAATAATTATTATGTTCCTACATACCTACAGAACCCTCTGTAGGCAAGCTCGCATTTGTCCGATTTTTTTTATACTTATTTCAGAACCTTACGTGTTTGGGAGTAGGTATGAAAGTACTCATCAACGCCTTATTTAAATTTGATATTAAAAGACTTACCTTTGTTTACCAAAAAGGCGACGAGACTCCTTATTGGACCAGTGGCCAAGATAGTGTTGATAAAAGTCGTCTGTTCCGCCTCCTCCTGCAATGACATCATCATGTTTACCTCATCCGCATGACTCGAGGTTACATTATTTGGATGCATGATTCAGGTGCGCATGCTTTGTTATGTAAATTCATTATTATATATTTATATATTAGATTATTCTGCCTGCTGCTTCGCAGGCGTTGTGCCCGGATGACAAGAAGCCTAAGTATGTACATATGTGTTTATCTTGGTTGACTTTCATCAAAACGTGTGCATTTTGGGGTTGATGTGTTCGGTAGTTTTAAGAAAGATTTATAAAACTTTGGATAACGGAATATAATATTAGCGGAATAAGTACCTACCTACTAACATTCAAATTAATTGATGCATACGATCATTTATTATATATAGGACAATAGTTATCTAAGCACATTTATAATTTAATTACATAGAATCACATTATTATTTTTTTATTAAAATTATCAGGTGAGAGGCCCTTGCTCTCCGAAATACAATCTTATGATTAATTCGGAGTCGGAGCCAATGGGATCGAAAATATTTTGCGTTTATTTATAGCAGCGACGAAAATTTTGACACGTTAAGATTTTTCAAGAAACGAAAAGTTACCCACAATTCGATTCGTTTATTATAAATTTAGATATAACATAACAGACTAATCCAATTGGCTATATCTACCTACTTATTTACAAACACAACTTAAGTACCTATGCATATTACAAATCATAGGTACCTATGTACTATAACCATACAAGGTAACCCACGACTCTGCTAGTAAGTACGAGTATTTTGCAAAATTAATAAAGGATCGCTTGTTTCGGGATCCAAGGGTACCTACAGCACGAATAATGTAAACATTTATGCTCATAGTCAAAAAGGTCGCCGTTTGCCTACACAGGTCTTAATGCAGACACCAGGCACTGATACCCTATATTTTATGAGTTCACACTCGTATAGGCTGTCGGTGTATTGTATTCGAATATATTACCTATTAGGACTAGTTTTAGGACTAAGTATAACTATTTATATCTTCGACGAGATCTCGTTTAAGATTTATATAGATTTCAGATCAAAGTGAAAGTTGGCGGAACCTTGTACCTACTTAGTAAAAAACGAAAACTTAAACCTACAATATCGAGGCAGATTTACCTACTTAGAATTGACATCCGATAATTATAGAACTTGTTACGCATGGTGATTCCAACGGGCTGGTTTCTGAAGAGGTTTAAGTCGTGTTTAAAGATTTTAATGCGCATTGAATGGACCTATGTAAAGTACGAGCAGAGTACTTAATGTATTTTTAAGGAAACTCATATAAGTAGTTGTATAGTATTGTATATTAGGGATGTAAGGGGGGCAATTAGGTACATCTGACCCCCCCAAGCCAACCTAACAGGCAACCTAACCTTATAAATAACAGACCCGCAGGGTGATTACGTATCTCGCGACAGTATCTCGGCGAGATATAAGCCTGTTGCAAACCTGTCGCGAGATACGTAATCAGCCTGCGGGACATGCAATTAGTTTTGTTGAAGAGTTTTACAAAAATGTAAGAACCAAAAGCACCAGATACTCAAGATCCAAGAGCAGATCCATTGGAGAGCTTCGATGATAAACTGTTGCCCGAGGTAACATAAGACGATATGACTATAACGACCAAGTTAGGTTCTTCTGTTCGATTTTTTTTCTAACTCGCATATCATCTGAAGTGAACAGATTCAATTATGTGCTTCATTCTATTAATTTGTGTTGTTTTATTTTGTAATTTGCGGCCACACTGAATAAAGTATTTTTGTGTTTTGAGTGTTGAATGATGATGTTGTAGTTCAATAACATTGTTGGTTACCTACGTTGGAAACCGGTGGATACGAATCGCAAGTCGCAAGGGACCGGAAAGAATGGCGTATTGAGGAGGAGGCCTATTCCCAGCAGTTGGTGCAAACGGGCGGAAATAATGATGAGAGTATTATACCCCAATTGCAGATATAAGTAGGTACTTTAGTTAATATTATGCGATACACGTTCACGCGTTTGATGAATCCCAAACTTCGTCTTCATTTGAACGACACTGTATTGTATTTTAATGTTTAACAAACAAAGTAGCGTTTAAACCATAAAACTCCTTCGTTGTTCAAACATAACTATAACATCAAAATTAACACCATAATTTAGTTAGATTAAGGTTGGCACGTAACTTGTTACCTAAAAGTTACGTGTCCACACAAGACACTTGCAAGTAAATAAATAAGTGACAACTTACATTTGGCGTGACGAATTCGGGCCTTATCACGTTTTTGTGGTAGTTATCGAACAGAGCCACGAAAGGTCGAATAGTGGGCCCGTTCCATACGTTGTCTGGGACGCTCAGCAGGCTACGAACAAAATATAGCTATTTACGCCGCCGTGTCGTAAACTTTAACTTTTTTAACTAAATACATGATGAAACATATTAAGGGGGATTTTCGTAAGGATCCTTAAATGCATTTAGCGGTTAAACTCACTTAAAACTATAATACGATATGATACTTCATCATTGTACTTAGCCGCTAAATGTATTTAAGAATTCTTGTGAAAGTCGGTATAACTAAGCCTTAGTAAAAAAATCTATCTTATTTCAAATAAAATTCAAGGACGCCTCACGTTTATGCAAATTTTGATACTTGAGAGAGAAATATATATCCTAACTAGCTTGTGCCCGTCGCTTCGCATGCGTTGTACCCGAGTAAAAAGTAGCCTATGTGTTATTCCTGGTCCACATCTATACGTGTGCAAAATTTCAGCTCAATCCGTTGGGTAGTTTTTGCGTGAAGAGGTAACAAACCTCCAAACAAACTTTCGGCTTTATAATATTAGTGGGATGTAGATCGTTTTCTCTGTCATTTTGTATGTTTTACGCGCAATTTGTTCATCACAACGTGAAACAGCAGGACCTCCAAGATTGAAATGTTTTAATCATGTTCATTGTTGCAATTGTTTGATAGAATAAGTACGATGTCGCTGGAGGCTTGTGGACCAATGACGTTGTAATAACTGGCAATAAATGCCGGAGGCGCAACGGTCATAAATTGTCCTATGACTTGACTAGGTACTTTACTAATGTCTTAACCTAGCTAGCAATATTTATCAAAATACTAGCAGGTGCCTAGATCATCGCGTTTAATTGGGAGAATGAGCCATGTCACTGCGGAAAAAACTTTTGAGTCTGAATTTACTGTAAGGTACTCACTTTGTTGGAGCTGCGTCATCCTTCGACATTGGAGTTGTCCTGCCTTGGATATTGACTTGGATATAGCTGAATGCGTTGTTGATGTCAGCATTGAACATCTCCTCACTGAGGCGCAACAAATCTTCATCCGTCGTGGAGTCTTGCACTTGACGCAGCAGGTCATCGTAACTCTTCTTCTTAGCGTAGTCTACTACCCCACCGACAACGGTTCCGATCTGACTTAGTGTGTTGGTAGCTGTGTTTCCATTGTTGCCGTTCGCTACTTGATTACCAATGAGGTTCGGTAGGATGCTGTTGAAGATCTGCCCGGCTGCGTGGCTTAGATCGTCCGCCCGGCAGGCAGCCAAACAAAGAAGGAGCACCAAGGTAATTCTCATTTTGATAATAATACGTTGTGTTTGGTGCGTTCGCGGCGCACTAGTGATCTCTGGTCGCGGCAAGCGATATGCTACGCCTGACCTCAGGGTGACGTCATCTACATGTGGATAAATACGGCATCTGGTTGAGATTCATACAGCGCTTCACAGTTTCTGCGGAGTCAATTGCCCTAGTCGGCAACTTGATAATTATGCTACCTTGGTAAACATATTGCTTCCGTACGTAGGAAACCTACTTATAAGGAAATGACTGGATTTATTTATTTCAACTAGTCAGGTATTTATCCTAAGTCCGATTTTAGCAAGAGAGTTTTTTAGAAGAATACAACATGTAGCGTTGAATTTTAAACGAATTAATAATGATCAAAAATCCGTTGTTTCTTTTATAAGGGCCATACCTACTATACCATGAGGTTCTTAGCTGCTAATGTTACACCTAGGTACCGGTACCTATGGTAGGATTGTGTGCTAATGTGGATGATGTAACAGCCTGATTTAAAGAGTTGATTGACATTACAATCAAGTCACGTTTGGTGAGGCTATGAGTTCAGACTGGTCATTATTTTAAAACTAATAATAATTATTTTGACTAATGTCGTGATCCTATTGCAGTTCGTTGTCCTATATATTTATAGTTGCGCCATTTTGAATTTACAAAGTTAAAAAAAACTGAAAATTGAATTATGTCATTGCTTATTTCGAATGTGGAGTCTACATACCAAATTTCAAGCGTCTACCATGCACGGTTTTGGTGATATGGCATATTAGGAAAGATAACTTTGATTCTCTTACAGTTTGAATTTCCAAAATGCCCTTCTGAGTAATCGGTAGGCTGCGTAGTTCCCGTTCCTGTTAGAATACGGGGATAAAATATAGCCTAACTCAGGGATAATAAATAAAGTTATTTTGAGTTTATTCGTTACAAATATACAAAATACATAATACAAATCGTTCCTCTTTATAAAATTAGTATAGATGATGGTGAACTCCAAAATTAAATTGTTAGTTGACAAACTGAAACCATCACCATATCCATATGGAACGTGGTGCGTAGGGCGAATAACAATATTATGTATGATATATTATCATTTACCATATTCATTAATTACTACTAAACTAATGTTTCACAAATGCTCTTCTTGTCAACATTTCCACGTAAGAAAAAAGGAATTCATTGGAAAAATTGCAACATAACTACAAGACTGTAAATGATTAAGAAAGTCTTCAGATTAAATGAGACATTATCAGCAGCGATCGTTTCAGTCGAGTGCGCGTGCGCAATGCAGTCGGTGTGGTGTGATATTTACAGGAACGAAATAAAACTTGAAACTTATCAAAATCAAAATCAATAAGTCTTTATTTAATAGAGCAAAACGCTACTTAGAATAGTCAACTTACATAAGAACAAGACACATTTAAATTGAATAAAGCACATAATTGAATTCGTTCGCTTCAGATAACTTTTTTCCAAGTGAGGGAAAGAAGCGAACAAGAAACCTCACTCTTTCACTTCTGCTTATTCATTGTTACAAATTCTGTCTTTTTATTATGCTTAATTTAATGTTCGCAAGAATATTAGATACTTTGGATATTGCTGGATATATTTTACATAGGCTATTTAAGAAAGGACTGACATAGCTTAGGCTCATACTCTTCTGATTTTTATATTGTCCTGATGGCTATTTCGTTTTCTCGTAGGTAAAAAATTACCTACATTGGAAATATGGTGAAATGTAATTTTAAAAAAAGACGTGAACCAGTTGAGTCCCAGGTGGTAGATACTTCTGAAAACTATAACATCTATACTAAAATAAATTAACGAATTGAACTAAACTCAATTTTAACTAGGTATAATTAAACAGTTTATTCAATTTTCAAACAGTAGATTAAAGTTATAACAATGATTATTTAAGTTAGTAAAGATATTTCTCCGCAATCTCCCACCATTGTCTGTCGAAGGATCGGAACAGTTGGAGGACTTTGCCCAAAAAAAACAAAATACTGTTTTTTGGCAAAATAGACTAAGAGAGGCTAAAAAGCAGGTAGGATGGTTAACCTATAAAAAAAGTTTAAAAATTGTCTTCTTAAAATATTAAAAACAACTTTACGAAGAATACCCAGGTTTTAACCAAAAGCAAAATATTATTTTAGATTTATAAATCAAAAACAAACAACATTACCGAGAAGCGTTATCAGCATGAGGTCAGCCGAGATGTAAAGGTCACTCACGTTGGGAATGCTAGCCAGTCGCTGTCCAGTAATGCTTGCTTGACCCTGTCCAAACACGTTATTTAAATATTCTTTACCAAATACTTCAGTTATTCTATAAACGGTTAGTTAGTAAATACTTGTGGAGGAAACACGTCGCAAAATGAAGGGTGCTGTGCTGATTTTGGTGTTCGCATTTTGTTCTGTTGAATGTAAGTTTCTCTATTCTAATTAATTTTATACGGACTACCTACGGTTGTTTTTATTTTAAACCTTTTTGAACCATAAACGATTTAGGATTGTTTATCACCAATGTATTATTTAAAGCCATTGCAGCTTACGCTTATTCTTTTTGTGTAATTTTTCAGGTCGGAAAATAGTCCAAATCAACAAAAATGCAAACGTTGACTTCATTAACATGGAGGCTGGTGTTGGTGGCCGACAGCCCGCCCCACCTCCAGCTAAACCCATCAGTCCTCAATCTCCCACACAGCCTAAAGTACCATCTCCTGTGACTACTCCTAAGCCGGCGCCAGCATCTGCCCCCGTGACTACTGCTAAACCAGTGGTAACTCCGCCTCCAAAACCACAGCAACCAATCGTGCCTCAAAAGCCACAACAGCCTCAAAAGCCGAACCAAGGTGTGATGGACCTTGAATGGAAGCCTTTACAGCCAGTTAAACCAGGCACCGTCACCACCCCTGGTCCAGGCAGCGTGAAATCTCTGGTCAACTACTATGATAGCCAGGGCAAGGCTAGTGTTATTAGGCCGTACAGCTACAGCGATGCTGTGAAGAAAGGACAGTAAACAAATTAATTAAAACGTTTTGAATTGATTTCTGTTTTTATTTTACTAATAATCTATTTACTTAAGTTTTCATCTTAACTTAAAGCAGACTAGACCTTTGTTAGTATGGTAGAGAAAACTGCGTCAGATCCCCCGACAAGCAAACATTGGGGATCAAAATTTGCGTCTAAAACTCGAATTATGTATAAGACATAGGTACTAGATTCAAACCGGTCTGGGCCGTAAAAGTAACAGCTTTCTTAAAACCTATTGATTACATCTTGTTGATCTGTATTTACGCAACAGCACTTAATGTCTCAAGTGCAAGAGTCAGGTACGAACACAAATCGCCGCGGTACCACCCATAGCACGGTTGCAATTAGAAAAGAAGTCAACGACCGTCACATCAGCCGGATACATCTAGCCAACGCGAGATTACAAAAGCTGGAGCACTGCGAAGATGAATCGTGACGTACGGCCATGTTGCTATTTTGATTTTTAGATGTGACAGTTGGCATTTTTATACATTGACATACAAATGGACATTATTATACCTTGTCATATTTCATTTTAGACAAAAGTTGTCAAACCCTTTATTTATATAGCACCAGACTAACTGAAATAAATGTGCTAAGTGAATCCAAGTAAATTCTTTCCCTTGGTCATAAATGTTATACTGCTGTCCTTAGTTATAGAAGTTAGGTAGGTATTAAGGCAATTTTCTCGTAGGACACTCGTATCAAGATACAAATCTAGAAACAAAAATGTCTGACTAAATCTTCCCAAGCATGCTGACTCGTATTTAATAATATGGTCACAATATTTCCCATTTAAATGGAACAAACTCCTTTGTTGATATGCGAAACCCAGGAACCCCATACATAAACATAATGATGAGAGATCGCCTTCGAAAGTTACAACAGCAAATACACATCGCAGCATTTGCGTTCCTGTATCGGTGTGCGGGTCTATTCTAGACAATCGCGGCAAAGCCTATTCCAAGCAGTGAAAGTGTATGAGCGGATGTTGTAGCTTTGTGGACTTGTTCCAACGTTTGTGAACAAGGCGAGACAATTATAACAATGTTTTATTTAAGTTACGCTATTTATACTTTGTAGATAGCAATTTATGAGCGTAGCTGATAAGTTCCGCACTAGGAACAAAATATTGCACTTATTTACAACAGCCTAACAGAAAGTTTTGGAAAACAATTGCAGCAGAAGAGACGCCGTAATAAACGAAAATTTATTATCGTGAATAGTGTGCAGATACCTCTTATATGTAGTGTGTAAGTTGCCTTTGTCATCAGCAATTTTACTAATAGATAATAATTAGTAGGAATAAAATTGCAGAAGCTTACCCACTGGGTACTAATCTCTTAAACAAAATCGTTGTTTAAATTTAAACATTACGTACGTAAATGACAGTGTTGTATAATAATTCTTTAATTTTTTAACAAAAAACGACTTCTATGATAAAATCTAAGTTGTTGCTAAATATTTTTAACCCCCAAACTGCTAAATGTATGCCTATTACATTTGAATATTCCCCTCCATTTACCATTATCAGAACTGTTACGTCAGAGCTCCGTCGCTTATGAAACGATTTGGATATTATTTTTGAGTACCAACGAATAGATACACTTTCATTTAGGTCCCATTTTTTAAACTCTGTTCTTATGATGGGATCCATGAGGAATCGAGGAAGCTCCTTAATTAATAATAATAATAAATAATGCTGGACAGTTCACACAGCATCATCTAGCCCCAAGCTAAGCAGAGCTTGTGTTATGGGTACTAGATGACTGATATACTTAATAAAATTATAACTAATACATTTTAATAATTAATACATTTTACTACATAGATACATATTTTTTGTTATATACAGAAAAACATCCAGAACACCCGGAACAAATATCTGCAGATCGTACAGACATATGTATGTCCCGAGGCGGGAATCGAACCCGCAACCTCTTGCGTCGCAGGCGGAACTTCGCCCGCTGCGCCACAGAGCTCGTCATCGAGGGAACTCCTTAATTTAATGACTGTCTTAAAATAAATTAATAATAGTCTAGTCTTTAAGGCATTGAAACCACAGCGGTTGCACAATCCACATACCTTCTCCTTGGCCTACACCCACGACATCAAAAATAGCTAAATACCTGCTATTTACTCTCCTTCTCCTAATTATGCCAACATATTTTTTGCGGCACAAATTCTTGATCACAGCTTGCAAAATACAGGCACTTTCACTCTCAGTAGGTATGAATCATTCTATTACGACGGTAGGACATTTAAGTCGGCGACACATTGCGCAATTCTTTGACCGCATTTTATAATAACAATACGTTGAGTCATTGGAGTACGCAAATAGTTTTAGGTCTACCTGCAGATCTTAGAATACGGTCACACGAATTTAGCATACATAAATGTTGTATACGAAAGGGGGTGCTAAGGGCTATCTAAAATAACCACGATTTTCTGCAGATAATGCCGCCATTTTCGCAGTTTTTAAGAAATTGCTTTGTTTTTATAATTTTTTGACACAGCTACCTACTTAAAAAAACAAAATGGTTTCAGAGAGAAAGGAGGAAAACAATAGGTAGCTCAACATACCTCGAATGACTAGTAGGTAAAATAAAACTTAAGCAATAAATTTACCTACTATTTGAGAGTTTAAATTTTATTTTTAACATATTGCACATTCTGCATGTTTTGGTTCAACAAAACATACATTTTACCTGCAGAGTAGCGTCATTGGATATACCTTAGCACCCCATTTCGTTTATCTATGCCAATATCATAAGGTTGACACTTTGTTTAGGGGAGACCGGGGACAAAAGTAACGGCGGGTTGAAAGTAACGAACGCTCTGTAGACTTGTTCAATAGCCGGAACGACGCGCGCGACCGTTGGTTGTTAGCTTGCATCATCCCCACGCTGGAGTTCAGTCTCCACGCCCACACCACGCGGCAAGGTTGCGTTAGTGGACGTGTCGTGATTTTTTGCACCAAAAGTAAGTTTTTTGTTGTTTATTCATTTAGTGTTTACGTAGTATTAAGATGCTGATAACAATTATGACTATTAGTTCGTTGATTAACCTTAAGATTGTCTTTAGCATGTTATAACTTGTTTTCGTGTAACACGTTCAGTTTCTAGGTTATTTGGCATTAAATATTAAAAACGGGGTTGAGTACAAAAGTAACATCTCATGGCAGGACATAAGTAACGTGTTACTTTTGTCCCCGTAGTAGTATTTATGAGTGCGATGTTATTAAACATTTTTTTTCTTTTTTTTGTTTAACAGAATGTCACGGCAGCGGATTAGAAAAACTGATAGAGGCACCACTAACTAGCACAGAAGTCTATAGAAAAGCAGTACATCGACATTTAAAAGACAACACAAAGATAAGAAACACTAGCAAGAAAATATGACGTTTGTCATGTCACATTGAATAGATATATGTACCTACTTATTAAAAAACTTAAGCAGAAAATACTCATGCAAAAATTGGCTACCGTTGCGTCAACGCGTTTTCACTTTAGAGGAGGAATTTCTTTTACGGGACCACATCAGTTTATGTTCCAGTGTCTATTTTGGGTTGATCCCAACAGAAGTACGCAAGCTAGCCTACGAATTGGCCATACGAGTTTATCGCACGCTACAAGCTTCAATGAACATAACGTAAGTAAAAATAGTAAAAAACTTTTTTGATAACCTGGCTGAAGTTATGGACAGGCATAACTTTGCGCCAAAAAGACATGGAATATGGATGAGACCGGGGTGACAACCGGTACAAAGACCAAACAAAATAGTGGCTCAGAAAGGAGTTAAACAAGTAGATGCACTAACCTAAGCTGAACGTGGGAGGCTAGTGATTGTTCCAGTTGCTGTTAATGCTCAAGGAGGATGGATATATACCACCATTATTCGTGTTCCCATTGAAAAGATATCAAGACCATAAAGATACGGGAAGGTCCGATTGGATCTGCTGGGGCAGGGAATGCAGGCGGATGGATGCAGGAAGATGAGATTTTGCTGTTCTTAGAGCACTTCAAAAGACAAGTAAAGCCCACTCCTGAGCAAAAATGTCTGCTTCTGCTTGAGAATCACGCATCCCATATATCTATTAAAGCACTGGATTTTTGTAAAACAACAGGGATCGTGTTGTTGTCATTTCCGCCGCACTGCATCCACAAGTTACAACCGTTAGATAGAGCAGTTTTTGGAACGATATAACTTTGAAATAAATAATTTGATTAAACGTTGTTTTTTATTGTTATTGTAACATAGGGGAGAATTTATATGGTGTTACTTTCGACCCACGCTCTGTTACTATCGCCCTGACCATGGGGTCGAAAGTAACAATCTCCATTTTTTTTTGGCAGCTTAATAATTTCCAGAAACCATGATATATTATATAAAATTATAATGTATATTTATAGACCATAAACGAAAGTTTATTATGGCTACCATTATTTTATCACAAATATTTTTACTAACGAGAAATCTGGCATGGAATACAAACTGTTACTTTTGTCCCCGGTCTCCCCTATTTGTTTGATTGAACGCGCTAATCTCAGGAACAACTCTGGTTCGAATCGAAAAAATATATGTTATAATATTTCTGTGTTGGATAGCTGATTTATAGAGGAAGGCTAACATTATATAACTCTACGACAAATAAGCAGAGCATTAAACGCGTACAAAGCCGCGAGGAACATCTTGTACTGATATAACGATACATTCGTGTGACCTTATTGTAATTCAGCCCTCTACCTGCTGCGAAAGTAGAAGAACTGAGGGAGTGGCATCACTTTAGCAACATCTCGGAGTATCAATGGCACGTTTTGGAGAAAGTCTAGGTTAGGACCTTAAACCGACACGCTTCTTTGATGAATGAAGCAAATATGATTAAATATTACAATTTAAGATGTCTGTCATGATCATGATACAATAACCTAAAGTAGAAATGTAATTTCTGCCTCACCATGTAGGTGAGTTAAAATGTTGTTATGTTAAACGGGTTTTCTACTCACGTTAAATATTCGTTGAAAATAGGTATCCAACGTGTTCAGTTCCTCCCAGAGGAACTTTCGTCAGGAAACCTTTCCCATGGTGAGGGAACCTTTCCCTGACGTATCCTACGTGTTAGGATACCTATTTTCAACGAATATTTAACGTGAGTAGAAAACCCGTTTAACATAACAATGAATAGTGTAACTCACGAGTCATTTGAAAGTGAAAGAGTTAAAATGCGTTTTAAATTTTCATTCTGACTTAATCGATTGTTGAAAAAGGATTTGCAGAAATTGCCTTCTATGATAAGGTAATTAAATCCTTACGTGGAAAAGGAAAGTTGCTAGTTTGCCTCAAGGATGTGACAGAGATAAATCTTCACAGATTAGCTTTTGCATTGTAACGAATTGGCATTCTGTTAATTCTTTCCGATCATGCCTATCCTGTATTATAACACTAGCTTGAGTCCGCCTATCCCAAATAAAAAGTAGCCTATGTGTCCTGTAAAAGAAGCCTAATCCCGGTCATCCGAATTTATACGTGTGCAAATATCAAAGCTGATATTTGCACACGTATAGATTCGGATGACCCAGGATGATACAGGACACATATGGATTCTATCAAATATCAGATTCTGTACAGCGCTACAGTTATATCAACTTTTACATATCATTCGTGACACTGTAATGACTCTATCATGTTAAGATGACATAGGCTATTCGGTTCCTTCAACTGCTTACTTGTCTCCATACTGACAATACATCAGGTATTTAGTCAGGATTCAAGAATCAATCAAGAATCATTAGCTTTTCGATAATTTCGACCTGACGTCAATTGTAGCCTGTTTATTTATCTTCGACTTGATGAGATTTACTGATTCTGAAAATACTAGAATGCTTTTGTAGTTTACTGTACTTTAACTGGGTATTGACGAAGACTCAAGGGGACTAAAAGCGAATAAATACAATTTTTAAGTCTGTGCGTCGGGAAGTGACTCGATGCAGGGGGAACAAATCGGCAGGGTGATTACGTATCTCGCGACAGGTCTTGCAACAGGCAATTGACAGCAATATTGCTGTCAAATGTCAATTCCTTGCTGTTATCTTTAATACAAAATTGACATTTGACAGCAATATTGCTGTCAATTGCCTGTTGCAAAACCTGTCGCGAGATACGTAATCACCCTGCCGTATTAAAATCAGTTAACTTAAGCTGGCATCGTCTGTCATTGATGAAAGACGTACGATAAGATGATAATTCAAGGGTATGTTGAGAATATTGCGGAGATCCTTAAAAAAATACAGGCAATTTAAGTAATGCCTTTGCATCTATTATAGATGATTTATGCAGCGTCTGCAACTGGTAATCATGCTGTACGGGACTCTGCAGTGCCTGGGACATTTTTTGATGGATTAGGCTTGCCCAGCACCTATACCATCCTCTCAGCTTAGTCAGGTGTTAGTTAGAGGAAAGAACAGGTCAATACGTCTGAAGCTAACTAAGCCGCGGGTTTCCTCACGATGTTTCCTTCACCGCGTTAAATGTGAACTTACACTTTTCAAGAAAGAAAGCCAACTTAAGACCCACCTTTTTTAAGTCGGTTAATAAATGGAACCTACAAGTTTTACGTCAGGAAATGACTTAGTTGGTTACCTCACGACCTCCTCTTAACCGTAAAAACATTTTAAGCTTAGCTCTACAATTTCAAGACTATGTTAGTTATAAGGTAGGTACGTTCGTGCTATTTCCTTTAATAAACCTTAATAACCATACAACCCAGTAAGTTTCAATAATTGAGTAAACGCATCGTAAGTGCCTTCCATTTCCATAAATATATGTAATTCAATTTCGAACTGGCTTTAACTTTCTTAAGCTCTCTCATAAACTATGATAAGTAAAATTAATCTCTCGAGGTTTTTAAATAAAGTAGCTGTAGTTGTATTTACATTTTATTATACAGGCCAAGACATTGTAATTATTACTTTATACAAATGTATGGTTATTGTACAATACCTTTTCTTAATAAAATATATACGAATTGTAAAATGTATCAATCGAATAACAATTAATTAGCTAAAACATTTTTATCCGGCTACTAGATACATTTTAAGCGAACCACATTATAGATATCATCTTGTACTTTTACTTGAATGGTTTTAGAGGAGTTTTGAAAATGGGTAAATTTATAGATTTCGATGTGCTATTCCCGAATTTGAAATGAGAAAGGAGTCGGAAAGGAGATATTATAAAAATCACAATTTTTAGGGCTTCGTAAAAACTGATTGTCTGTCTGTCACCAGGCTGTATCTCAAGAACCGTGATAGCTAGACAGTAGATTTTCACAGATGATGTATTTCTGTTGTCGCTCGCTTTATCAAACAATACTAAAAACAGAATAAAATAAATATTTAAGGAGATCACAATCACGTAAGCGTTTTTTGTATGTTTTATATAATTTTTTTATACAAAAAACGTGCTTTTGATTAAATAGTGGTATGGTATCTTTAGCCGTGGGGCGCCGGCAGTAGAATGATGCCCCTCCTCTCATGCCCGTGGATGCAGTAAGAGCCTGCTAAGGGATACCTCCGAAAGATGGGCAGCAGCGTCTTTCCATATATCAACATCCCATACTGCGCTCGCCGACCCGCCTGCCAAGCGTGGTGAGTATGGCAACTACCCCTCATGGAGATCCATGAGGGAGGCCTTTGTTCATTAGTGGACGTTTTATGGCTGAAATGATGAATGATGGAATCCTTCGTGCGCGAGTACGACTCGCACTTGGCCGATTTTTTCCAATATGGCGCGGCGCGAACGGCAAAGAACGTTAAATGTACATCAAAATTAATTATTAAAACTCTCGGAATACTTTTCAGGTAACCTCATTTTTGTAATCAAATGACTGGGCCATTGGTATTAAGCTAAAACAAAATAAAAGTAAACGCTACATCTTACGCTTAATAAGATACCAACTTGGTGTTCTCGGGAGGGCTAGTCAAAGCAAAGAAGAATAATTCACTTACAATGGCGTGTTTTTACGCAAGTTTCCTTTCAAATATGGTGTAATGACAATGCTTCAATTATTTCACTACAAAAGTAGACAGCGATTTATACACATTCATGTACATTACGTACTAGAGCTGGCATACATAACAGCTTGGCGACGTCGCATCGCGTAGCATCATTTATTTATTTTGTATCTATTTCATGTTTCTATATGAGTATGTGACGAGAGGTATCTACCTCTCGTGTACTATGTAAATAGCACTATGTAAATAGGCACGAGTATGTTTTGTAGAAACTTCTCGCCGGAACAAACGCTTTCCTGCAGATATATAGATTGTCTCGGGTCTGGGTATTTTCTATTTATGCTAATTATGTAATTTAATTATATCAATCATCTGGTTTCCATAGTACAAGTTTTGCTTAGTTTGGGACTAGATAAGTCTCCGAGCCAGGTATAAATCTGATCGCTCATTTTCACCCCGACGAAAACTTGTAAAATTGACTCAAACAATTTTTTTTATTGGAGCTAGACCTTTGTTTGACCACAATCCCATCTGATGGTAAGCGACGATGTGGCCGATGATGAATCACAAAGGTCTAGAAGACACCTATTCACTCTTGACTTGAAGAGACCTAAGTTGTAGTTTTCGGGGAAAACAGAAACCGGCAGCGAGTTCCAGATCTTAGTAGTGCGGATGATGAAGGCGGAGGAGAACTGCTTAGTACGAGTGGGTGCAATGTCCACTAGAAAACGATGGTACTGCGCTGTTCGTCTGCTTGTCCTGGAGTGGAATGGAGATGGTGGTATCAGGTCGTGGAGTTTCTAAGAACATTCTCCGAAATGTATCCTGTAAAAGACCGAGAGGCAAGCGACCTTGGGGCGGTGGTCGAGCCTTTGGATCTTAGTCTCAGCAGTCTCAGTAAGATACTGCTCACCGATGAGTCTGAAGGCGCTGTGTTCAATCGAGTCTAGGGCAGCTAGCTGATACTTGGCTGAGCCATCCCAAACATGGCAATAATACTCCATACCAGACCGGGCAGCTTTACCAGCTTGGTAAAGGTATAGAATCTGTCCCGGTGTGAAATATCGCTTAACCTTGTTCAGGATCCCTAGCTTCATGGCCGCAGTTTTAGCTTTTGACTTGATAAAGGTGCTAAAGTTGAATTTATACAATACTTACAGGGTGGAATTTTATAATGCTTTTTGGAGAGAAAGTACTCCAAAAACCAGAGATAGTAAATTTAAGAAATCATTCATAAGATTTAAAGAAATACCTACGCTTCCCACAACTACAAAAAATCGTAATGTTTAAAATTCGATAAATCACACCTTATATAGCTATAACTAGCTTTTGCCTGCCGCTTCGCATGCGTTGTACCCTGATAAAAAGTAGCCTAAGTATATGTTAATCCTAGTCAACATCTATACTTTTGCAAAATTTCAGCTCGATACGTACGCTAGTTTTTGCGTGAACAGGTAACAAACCTCCATACAAGCAAACTTTCGGCTTTATAATATTAGTGAGATGGATATGGTCAATTATAAGGGTAAATTCCTCTAATAAACATGCTTTCTCTAGTAAACAACTCTCTTAATCATTTACAAGATAGGTATCGTCCGGGAGGAAGTTGGTCATCAGAATCTGTTCCTGGCTCGCGCGCTAGATAGTGCTATGTAAAGTGTCCAGTATTATTTATTATTTATTTAGCTATAATAGAACATCATAACTTCCGCCATTCTTCAAGCTTGGCGTTGCGACGCGACGCTAGTTCGTCAGTGGATTCAACGCCATCCACTGACTTCGAATTCATGAGAGTCGGCTCTTAGAACTCGTCATTCATACAGCTAGCGAAAGTTGCATTACATTTCGTTTGTGAAAATGCAATCTCATGGGATCAAGTCAAGTCTAATTGTTGCAAATGTGATGGTGTGTGTGAGTGAGATAATGAGACAGTATATAAGCCGTGTTGGCCGAGTGGTATGTACCCCCGACTTTCAATCCAAAGGTCGTGGGTTCGATACAGGCCGTGTACCAATGGATTTCCTTTCTTGAAAAATGTATGTGCACACTTAACACGTGCTTTAACGGTGAAGGAAACATCGTGGGGAAACTCGTGGCTTAGTTAGCTTCAGACGTAGGTATTGACCTGTACTTTCCTCTGACTAAAAGCTGACTAAGCTGAGAGGATGGTGTGGGTGCTGGTTAAGACTAATCGATCTCACAATGTCCCAGGCACTCATATACACCTTGTCGTGGGGCCGGCAGTAAAATGTTACCTCTCCTCCTCATGCCCTTGGATGCAGTATGAGCCTGCTAAGGGATACCTCCGGAAGATGGGCAACAGTGTTTGTGTGATATGATATTACAAGATGTTCTATTGCTACCTGCGGTTGATGTTAACTCTAAGACGGCTTCATTAACCGTGATATCCTTAAGTTCTCTTTGTATTGGTAAGCGATAATCAAATGACCCTTTTCGAATTAAGTTTGTTATTATATTGTTTACTTTTATTATAGCAGTTACGAAACTTTGCCAAGAGTTCGACCACGGAACCCTAAATACTAAAACATTCGTTAAATTCTCCAAGGTATGCCTAGTAGATATTATCTTAACAGAATATACGTTTATGAACATATGACTAATGTAACATAATTACCACGTGGGTATTGAGTTGTTCTTCTATGGACAGATATATCTAAACACGCTTTCACTTCATATAGGTTATTAATCATTTTAAATTCTTGCGATCTCCTACACTACCTTGGTCCCGTTTGTGCTTTCCAAGGGGGGACGAGCCTACGGGGTACAAGTAAGGCCTTCACATCGACTATAGTAGCTTTATTTTTTATTTTATCGTAGACTAGCCGCACTACGCGGTTTCACCCGTGTAGTTCCCGTTCCCGTGGGAATACGGAAATAAAATATAGCCTATATTACTCTGGGATATGTAGCACAAGAATTTTGAAAATCGACCCAGTAGTTTTTGAGTTTATTCATACAAAATACAACATACAAATCTTTCCTCGTTATAATATTGAGAGATTACATCTATATATAAAGTAAGGTAAGGCCTTTGCATCTATTATAGATGATTTATGAAGCGTCAGCAACGGGTAATTATGCTGTACGGGACGCTGCACTGCCTGGGACATTGTTTGATGTATTAGGCTTGCCCAGCACCTATACCATCCTTTCAGCTTAGTCAGCTGTTAATCAGAGGAAAGAACAGGTAAACAACAATACATCTGAAGCTAACTAAGCCGCGGGTTTCCTCACGATGCTTCCTTCACCGTTAAGCACGTGTTAAATGTGAACTTACACTTTTCAAGAAAGAAAAAGCCATTGGTTCACGGCCGGTATCGAATCCACGGTCTTCGATTAAAAGTCGGGGGTACATACCATTCTATATATAGATGATTTAGCTATACCGTCAGCAACTGTTATTCATGCTGTAAGGGACGCTGCAGTGCCTGGGAAATTGTTTGATTGATTAGGCTTGCCTAGCATCTACACCATCCTTTCAGCTTAGTCAGAGGAACGTCAATATTTTTTTTATTTATTTTTATTTATTTATTTATTGAGAATATAACATCATTACAGGTTTTTTATTAAGCCCTAAGGCGATGTTATATCTAGGTTATTAACTATTTTTTTACAGTCTAATGTACATACACGCAATATACAATAAATACACTAATCTATACATTTCCTTTCAATAACAATTTGTGCCATTTCCATGGCTTTTGGCAGGTGTTTGTCAAATATATCTACATTATTTTCGGACAGAATATTAAGTAAATGAATAGCGAGTGACATGGGGGCAAACTTAAGTAGGTTGGTCCTACAGTTGGGCACCTCCAGCATGGCGGGGCGGCGGCGCGCGCCCACGTAGTTGTCGGGCGCGCGCAGCCGCAGCGCCGCCAGCGCGGCCGGGTGATGCAGCTCCCCGCGCAGCACGCGCGCCATGTACTTCACCAGCGCCACGGCTCTCCGCACCGACAGCCTGCAGTACCCTACCATACCTAACACGAACAGACTCGGGTACATTAACGGGTAATATGGATAGACTCCATATTCTTTTAAGTACAAAAAACGAGTAAACTTATTTTGTATCTTTTCTACCAAGAGTTTGTATTTAGCTTCGTTGGGGTTCCAAATTAAAGCGTTTGTTTCTAAATGACTTCTCACAAGGGCATTATATAAAACTTTAATAACATTTATGTTTTTAAAATGTACACTCTGTCTCAGAATAAAACCCAGGTTTCTAAAAGATTTAGCGCAAGCATTTTCAATATGGCGCCGGAACCTTAAGTCGGGGACCATTTCGACGCCTAGATCACGGACAGACGTCGTTCTCGGCAGCACTACCCCCTCCACTTCGTACTGGTACTGTAAAGGGGCACGCGCCCGGCTGTAGCTCATCACGGAGCACTTCGCTACGTTGAACAGTAGCTTGTTGGATCTGCTCCATTGGACCACCCTATCTATGTCGGCCTGGAGCAGTTCACAATCGGATGCGTCCGCCACTGTCCGAAACATTTTCAAGTCGTCCGCAAAGAGCAAACAGCCTGCCTCCTTTACAACACCCGCGAGATCGTTGATCATAATAACGAATTCAAGGGGACCAAGATTGCTGCCCTGACTTACCCCCGAAAACGTGTAATACGGAGCCGATTGGTACCCCGCGTACTCCACGTACTGCCGGCGTTCGCTAAGGTAGCTTGCGAAGAATTTGAGCATATGTGGCGTGAAGCCAATTGCAGAAAAACTTCGTCAGTAGTACGTCGTTATCGACAGCGTCAAAGGCTTTCTGAAAGTCGAAGTACGCGCAGTCTACCTGCCCTCCTGCGTCCACAGCAGGCGCCAGGTGCGATACGAACGACAGCAAGTTGCTGGCCGTGCTGCGACCCGGCCGGAAGCCATGCTGGGCGTCGCTCAGGCGGGCGCTTACTTGCGTATAAATACACGTGTGTAAAATTGACTCAAATACCTTAGCAAAGGCCGACAGCACGGCGATCGGACGGTACTTACTCACATCGGACCCAACTCCTGCCTTTGGCACTGGAATAACTCGCGTAATTTTCCATCGGTCAGGATAATGGCACTCGTCTAAACACAAATTAAAAATATGTAAAAGGGGTTTCTCTAAAACAGATCGGCAGTCTTTTATAATATAAGGAGGAATGCTATCGGGCCCTATAGAGTGCTTAGGCTTCAAGGCACGAAGAGCAGTGCGCACGTCAAGGGCAGTCAGCTGGGCGACGTGCACCCGGGCGGCGTCCGGCCCCGCGGGCGAGGCGCGCTCCGCCGCCTTCGGGTCCAGGGTCGGCCGAACCGAACTGTACACAGACTGGAAGTATGTAGCAAAACATTCAGCACACTCTCTATCACTCAATTCCCTCCCCTCTTTAGTGATACGAGTTTTATTTCGCCTCGACTGTTTTTGCCTGATAAAACACCAAAAAGACTTAGGGTCAATTTTAAAATTCGATTGCAACCTCTCTTGGTAGGTGTCAAACGTTTTAGATAATTTAATTTTAACTAAGGACCTGCATTCAGAAAATAATTTGTAATCGCTTTGTTTACCCGTAACTTTAAATATCTTATGATAACGCCATTTGCGCTGAATCTCGCGTATTAAATCTGCCGTATACCACTCTGGATAGTTATAGCGAGACTTATTTGCTACCTTAGCACATTTCTTAGGCGTACACTCGGAAATGACTTGGTCTATAACTTCATAATATATCTGAAGCTGACTAAGCCGCAGGTTTCCTGACGATGTTTACCATCACCGTTAACGCACTTATTAAATAAGCACAGATTTTTCATAAAAGATCCGATCGAAAGTCGGGGGTGCATACGTACGGCCAGCAACTGGGTTCTATGAGAGCTCTTTTGTATGAGTCAAAGAATTATGAAATAAGTAGAATCCGCTCCCATTCCGTAGGCGTTGTGTTGAATAACGCACCACCTCGCCCATTCTAATGAACGGGTGACGTCTGTGCGTTTTGCAATTGTGTTAGTTTGGACAAAGGTCAATGGCGTTTGATGCAGTGTTAGTGGCACATGTATATAATATAGTTGATATATCTACTAGGGATCATCATCATCATCATTCCAGCCGTAAAACGTCTACTACTGAACACAGGCCTCCCTCATGGATCTCCCTGAGGGGTAGTTGCCATACTCACCACGCTTGGAAGGCGGGTTGGCGAGCGCAGTTTGCGATATTGATACACGAATAGACGCTGCTGCCCATCTTTCGGACTTCCAAATCCCTTAGCAGGCTCTTACTGCATCCACGGGCATGAGAGGAGAGGTAACATTCTACTGCCGGCACCCCACGGCTACTAGGGATGCCGTGGTGTAATATCATCTACTGCTGGTAGTAACCTGTGGTTGATGTTAACTCTAAGGCGTGATATCCTTAAGCTCTCATTGTAAAACGATTATCAAATTAATTATGATGAATGCCGTGGGATGCCGGCAGTATAATGTCAACCATCCTCTACTGCCTGTGGATGCAGTAAGAATCTGCTAAGGGATACCTCCGGAAGATGGGCAGCTGCGTCTTTCTGTGTATTAACATACCGCACTGCGCTCGCAAACCCGCCTCCCAAACGTGGTGAGTATCAATTTTTCGTAAATTTTCGCGATCACCATTCATTATAATAAATAACAAGTGGTGAGTATGTCAGAAGCCCCTCATGATCAGTACTTGCAGATCCCTGAGGGAGTCCCGCGTCCAGCAGTGGATGTCTTATGGCTGAGATGGTGATGACGATGATGAAACATGTCGCAAATTGTTAGAGCACCTACACCATTCTCAACAGACTCAAAATTTACCCACGTAAGAGAACCTAACAAACTAAATATTTTCAGATCAAAACGACCTAAAAAAATTAAAAAGAACTTCATGAAAATATCTGTTCAGAATCCTGGTCGGCAGGGTGATTATTACGTATCTCGCAACAGGTTTTGCGACAGGCATTTGACACTCTCTCCCTTCCGCTTTTTTTTCTATTATGATGTTACTATCATGAATAAGATAGCCTATCTCCGCAACTTGTAAAAGTGTTCTCTTGTCGTTTACCCTGCGCAATTCTTTATGTTCGTCACTCTTTCAGTCCAGCTATATTTTACATTCTTCTTCAAAAACTCTTCACACCGGCAGGGTGATTTTACAACAGCGTTTTACAACAGCAACGATTGCTGTCAAATGTCAATTTCTTGCTGTTCTCTAATACAAAATTGACATTTGGCAGCAATCGTTGCTGTTGTAAAACCTATCGCGAGATACGTAATCACCCTGCCGGTGTGAAGAGTTTTTGAAGAAGAATGTAGTTGACTTTCAGCTGACTAAGCTAAGTGGATGGTATAGTTGCTGGGCAAGCCTAATCCACCTAACAATGTCCCAGGCACTGCAGCGTCCCCTACAGCATGATCGAAAAACAATTTGTAAATATTGTGCCATCATTCATCATTTCAGTCGTAAAACGTCCACTACTCAACACAGGCCCTCCTCATGAATCCGTAAGGGGTAGTTGCCATACTCACCACGCTTGGCAGGCGGGTTGGCGAGCGCAGTACGGGATGTTGATACACGGAAAGACGCTGCTGCCCATCTTCCGGAGGTATACCATACAGGCTCTTACTGCATCCATGGGTATGAATGAGAGGAGGGAAAACATTTTACTGCTGGCACCCCACGGCCTTAAATATTGTGTAAGTAATGGAATTTCATGCCTATTGTCGCAAAAAAAACGAGTAGGGGCCAGATATTTCCATAAATGCCAACTTTCACTCGTGTCCTACCTAACTGCCTGGCCATTGTGTTCGTATTGACACATTTGCAGTAATGATAATGCCTTGTTGTAAGCCTCTTATGTAAATCGGAACACTTTGCTAGAACAGTGACTGACTTAACCCGAATGCTTGTGTGGTTTCTGAAAGTTGGAAATTGCATTGTTATGCAAAACAGATCTGTGCGTAAAAACATCTTTAATTTTTAAAGTTAGGCCTTTACATCTATTACAGACGATTTTAAACAGCGTCAGAAACACTAGTTAAACTATTCGTGCTGTACGGGACGCTGTGGTACCTGGGACATTGTTAGATGGATTAAGCTTGCCCAGCAACTATACTCTCCTCTCAGCTTAGTCAGCTATTACTCAGAGGAAAGAACAGGTCAATAAGTCTGAGCTTTGAACTGACTAAGCAGGGGGTTTCCTATTTTAAACGACTGTTTTGGCGTATAATTATTTCAGCCGTAGGACATAGGCCGCCCTCATGGATTTCCAGTTATTGCGGTTGGAAGCGATCTGCATCCACCGTCGACGTGCGGTCTTCACAGTGTAGTTTTGGCGCTTAAATAAAATAAAAATAAAAATAGCCTTTATTTCCCTATAAGGTATTTACATGAATATTAATTATAATAAGTTTTAAGTTTTAATCTGTTACTATAGGTACCTAAGTTGTAATTATGTTTTTTTTTTTGCTTATTTTTAGTTATTTAAACATTTAGAAGTATCTATAATATAATAGATTTAAATATTAATCCTAAATTTACATTACCATTTTTTTATATTCTTAGTTGACATGTAATTAATTTAAATCAATTTTAGTTTCAGGGATTATCCATTGTTGGATATAGGCCTCCTCCATCTCTTTCCAGTCTATGCGATGTTGGGCCATTCGTATCCAGTGCCGTCCAGCTACCGCGACGATGTCGTCACTCCAGCGGCGAACGGGTCGACCGCGTATTCGTTTTCCGTCACGTGGCCACCAGTGAAGAACTCTTTCACTCCATCTGTTATCGTTTACTCTAGCCAAGTGCCCAGCCCACTTCCATTTGAGTCTTGCTGCCATTTTTCCTGCATCTGTTAGTTTTGTCTTGGATCTAATTTTAGCGCTTCTGACTCGATCACAGATCTTTAGACCCATCATGCTTCGTTCCATTGCTCTTTGGAATGTTCTAAGCTTAATCTTATTTTCTAGTGTTAAGGCCCATGTTTGGCATCCGTAGAGTAATGTTGGTAGGACAGTAGTATCTGCGAGTTTTTTCTTTATACTGATAGCAAAGTTTCCTTTAAAGATTTCCTTTAGAGACCAATATTTTTTCCATGCAAGCTTTATTCTTCTTTCAATTTCTTTTTTGGTTCTATCAAGAAAGCATATGTTGTGCCCTAGGTATGTGTAATTATCTACATATTCTAACATCTGATTATCAACACACAGTGGTATCGGTTGGCCGTTTGTCATCGCTTTTGTCTTTTCGCAATTCATTTTTAATCCACATTTTTGGCTTTCAATGTCTAGGTTGGTTAACATTTGTTGCAATTGATCGTGACTTTCAGACATTAGGATAATGTCGTCGGCAAATCTAAGGTTAGATAGATGTTCTCCGTTTATGTTGATACCGAAAGTATCCCAATCAAGTTTTTTAAATATATACTCTAATATAGCAATAAACAGTTTAGGTGAGATTGTATCACCCTGGCGAACGCCTTTCTCTATATTAAATATTTCTCCAGGCTTTTCTAGTTTAACTCTTGCGATACATTCTGTGTACATATTTTGTAGCAGTTTTATGTACTTACTTTGCACTCCTTGTTCAGTAAGGGCTTTCCAGAGTTCCGTGTGTTTAATAGAGTCAAAAGCTTTGCTGTAGTCAATAAATACAATGTATATTTTCTTTCCATATTCTGTGATTTTTTCTAGTACCTGGGTTAGAGTAAATATATGATCGATTGTTGAGTAGCTTTTTCTAAAACCGGCCTGCTCTCGGGGTTGATTTTCTTCAATTATATTATTGATTCGGTTTGATAATAAGGCTGTAAATATTTTGTAGATTGTTAAAAGTAGGCTAATGGGTCTATAATTATTTATGTTTTTGGGATCTCCTTTTTTATAAAGTAGAGTAATTGTGCAGCTCTTCCATTTAGTTGGTATATGCTCATAAAACATGACTTGATTGTATAAATTTGTCAATATCGAATGAATGCTTGTCCCAAATGCTTTAATTATATCGTTCGTTATTTTATCTTCGCCTGGACTTTTATGAGTTTTCAGTTTGTTAACAACTTCTCTAATTTCTGATTCAATAAAATATGGTACTTCTTCAACACAAGTGCGGTAGTAAAAGTTTTCTTCTATATTTTTATCTTTGCTTTCCATGTACAGGTCTTTATAGAAGTCCGTTGCCGTCGCTATTAGATCACAACGAGAAGTGACTAATTTATTATTTTTGTTGTTTGTCAATTTCATAATCCATTTTGTTGAGGTATCAAGTTTTCTGTATGCCCTTTTACTAGACCCCGTTATCTCTAGTTCGTTTTGTAGCGTTTCCAGTCTTTTTTCTTTCTGGTTTTCCTTTAGCTTCTTTTTAATTTTAGTGTATAAATTACTAAGACGTTTTCGTTGTTCAAAAGTTCGGTTGGTTATTCTCTTAAGGTCTTCTCTCTCCTTGATAAGCTTCATTACATCTCCAGTAAACATGTCATTGGTAATTTTTGGGACTATTTTCGGTAGCTTTTGTAAACAGTTCTTAATATTAAAATATTATGAAACTATTTTTCTTATGAGAGCAACGACGATGACATTATTCGAATTTTCCAGTGCGCATCATGTCTCTTGCCTAAGACTTTTTTTAGTGAATTGTAAGTTTAACCAAATACTGATTTCTTTTGTTATCCGCTTTATTAAAAATAAATACACATCTCTTGGATTACTTAACAAGGGGTCATTGGGAACTAGACATGACGAGTTTATAGTGGCCATGTTGAGGCATCCGGTTGACATCATGGCTATAAACGAAACATGGCTGCGGGATGGCGAGGAGGCGCGCGCGCCTGTGCTGCCCGGCTACACACTACGACACACGCCACGCCACTACGGCAGTGCTGTCAGTGGTCGCCAGCGTGGGGGTGGAGTCGGCTTTTATATCAAGCGCGGTGTCAGTGCGCGCCTGCTCGCTCACCCCGAGGCGCCAGGTGTGGATCAGATGTGGCTGCGTCTCACTGTCAACGGTCTAAGATTTGCTATAGGTACAGCCTATCGCCCGCCGTGGCAAAACGTTGAAACTTTTCTTGATGCTCTCACAGATACAATTACTTCTATATCCGGTTTTGATCACATAGTTCTAATGGGTGATTTCAACGTAAATCTTTTAGAGTCCCACACTGATTCCAAAAAAATTACAGATTTCTTGACTTGCTTTTGTTTAGTTCAATATGTTAAGGTTCCTACTCATTTTACAGATCATAGTGCCACGTTAATCGACTTACTATGTTCAAGCTTACCACTTAATAATGTACATACTGACTATATTGCGGATTTAAGCAATCACTGTTTTTTATCGTGTAATCTGTTGGTAAAAAAACAAAAACCAATACCCGAATGGATAGTCTATAGGCCACTAAAAGATATTGATTTGGACACATTCCTACTTGATCTTGAAAACATTAATTGGGATTCTTTTATATGTAACAATGTAAACACAATGGTAGAAAACTTAGGGACAAACCTTTTAAATTTATTTGATAAGCACGCACCAACCCGTAAATCATTATTAAAAAATAAAATGTACCCCTGGATTACTTATAATATACAAATGATGATCAAGACTAGAGACAAAGCCCACGCTCGCAGTCGCGCATCTCACTTAGAGAGTCATGTTAAATATTATAAAGAATTAAAAGGAATTGTAAACGTGGCTTTGCACGCAGAAAAAAAATGTTACTTTAATAATCACATTAATAATTATTCTCACGACCCACGAAAGCTATGGAAAAATATAAAAAAAAATGTTGTAAATTTTAAAAATAAACATTCAGACTTGCCTTCGCACCTTCAAGATTCTGACTTAATAAATAACCACTTTCTTTCATTACCTGGTAATACTAATGTAACTTTATCTGATTTGACTTATTTTGAATTTAACAGACACAGTTCATCTATTTTAAGGCTACATACAATAAACGAAAATGACGTTATGAGTATTATTCGTACCTTTTCCTCAAATGCGACTGGCACTGATGGAATGTCAATGGACATGATAATGTTGACTCTTCCACAGACACTCACCTTGATCACTTCAATTGTAAATGCTTCAATAACATCAAATACTTACCCTTCACTTTGGAAAACCGCTTTAATTAAACCACTTCCTAAAATCAATAATCCTTGTTGCCTAAAAGATCTAAGACCAATAAGTATACTACCATTTATTTCTAAAATATTAGAAAGAGTTATTTGTAAACAAGTAAGTTATTACCTAGAAAGTAATGACATTCTACCAGTAAAACAATCAGGCTTCAGGAAGGGCTTTAGCACAACTACTGCACTAATGAATGTGGTAGATGATGTCCTGTCTGCACAAGATAGAGGTGAGGGGACCGTATTGACTCTACTGGACTTTTCACGCGCCTTCGAAACAATTAATACAACACTACTGCTGTCTAAGCTCTCTTATTATGGATTTCATGAAAACACTGTTCGGTGGTTTGCTAGTTATCTCAGTGAACGTACCCAAATAGTTCAAATCCGTAAAAATGATGGATCCATTTCCAATTCGATTCAAATGTCCGTATCACGAGGCGTCCCGCAAGGTTCAATTTTAGGCCCTCTATTATTTATATTATACACTTCAGATATAATACATTCAATTAAAAATAGTAAATATCATATTTATGCCGATGACATACAGTTATACACGTCTTTCAAACCTAATAATTCTGATAAAGCTCTTACAGCTCTCAACGACGATTTAAATAGATTAGTTAAATGGTGCGAGAGGAATAGCTTACATTTAAACCCCTCTAAGACAAAGTATATTATATTAGGATCTAAAAAACAAATAAATCAAATCATATCGCAAAACCCCAAAGTATATATAGGAAATGTCGACATAGTCCGAGAAACCGAGGTGCGCAATCTAGGTTTACTTATGGACGGGTCTATGAATTTTGAAGAACATGTTCTCCAAACAGTGCGTAACTGTTTTTACAGGTTGTCTGTTTTATACAAAGTGCGTGAATATCTAAAAACAGACCTACGCGTAACGCTATGTGACTCTTTGGTGTTATCAAAACTAAATTACTCAGATAACGTTTTTGGAGATTGCCTACTTAGTCGTTCCAGAAAACTTATTCAGCGAGTGCAAAATGCATGCATTAGATTCTGTTTTCCCATTCCACGCAGATCGCATATCTCTCCCTACATTAACAGCCACAAACTCTTGAATATGACATCGAGACGTACTCTCCATTTTGCAACACTTCTTTTTGGTATAATTAAAAAAAAAACACCTATATATTTGTATGAAAAACTTCAATTCTCTTCTCGACAAGCACGTTTTGCAATAATACTAATCTGTCCGCACCACAGATCGACCGCCTTTCGTGGCAGCTTTCGTTACGCTGCCACGAAATGTTGGAACAATCTTCCACCTCCAATTAGAAATTCCAACACCATTTACTCGTTTAAAACTAATCTAAAAAAATATCTTTTAAACAATCAATATATTAATTTATAAATGGTCGATGTCTGTGCTTTTATACCTTTTATATTTAAATAATAATTAGTTCTGAAAAATGTGTGTTAATACCTACTTATAATATTTAAGCTGTGTACCTATTCTAAATTTATATTTCTTGTGTCATAAATGTTAATATTTTCTATGTTTAACTTGCAACCCTTATAAGACTTTAAAATTATATAATGTGTGTGTCAAGTGCGCAGTGCGCTCTATACTACGGCGCCACAGAAAACCAGCGCAGTAACAGCTTGCTGAGCAATGTTATTCCTGCTTATGCTGAGTGGTGACCGATTTGTGCCAATGTAAACTTAAGATAATTATAATTTTATGTGTGTTATTAAGACTTTGGTGCAAATAAACGGTTTCTTTCTTTCTTTCTTTCTTTCTAATAGAGGTTACTATTTGATGGTAAGTGTCTTCAGGACTATTTCCAGGTCTTGTCTCTTCTTCAAGTAGCATATTTTTTAATGTCTCCTTTTCTATGGGTGTAAATAGTTTTGTCTTTGTTTTGCCAAAGTTTATTCTACTTCTTTTTACCATACCCTCTAGTTTAATTTCGCATCTAACAGGGCGATGATCCGACGGGTAGAGTATATCCAAGACATGAACGTTCTTAACCAAGTTGAAGTTTTTTGTGGTGATAAAATCGATTTCGTTTCTGTATTTTCCGTTTGGAGTATGCCAAGTCCATTTTTTCCTTGCAGGTTTTTTAAATTTTGAATTAGTGATAGTAAGCTGGTTTTCGCAGCAAAACTCGATAAATTTGAGTCCTCTTTCGTTCCGGTTTCCGTACCCAAATTTCCCTACAATATGTTTTTCATCTGGTTTTGGAATTCCAATTTTTGCATTGAAATCGCCAACAACGAAAGTATTCTTCTTTGTGTTTTCTAAAGCTTTCCTTAACGAATTATAAAAGTGGTCTATTTCACTGTCCTTGGCATTGTTTGTAGGAGCGTATGCTTGTATTGTTGTTAAGTAGTTCTTGTCAAATCTCATATCAAGACGGACCACTCTATCGCAGTATGCGGTAAAGTTTTCAATGTTTGATTTTAAATATTTTTTGACCATGAAACCTACTCCGTTTTTCCCTTTCTTCTCCCCGTAGTTGAAAAGTATGTAGTCGTTGTTTTCTTCTATTTGCTGTCCGGTTCTTTTTGTTTCAGAGAGTCCAATGATATCCCATTTAATATATTTTAGACTGTTTTCAAGTTGCAAAATTCTTGTTTTTTCTACAAGTGATTGAACATTATAAGTAATTATATATAAATTATTAGATTTTGTGGATTGTTTGAGTTGAGTTGGAGGGTTTTGGTCATATTCCCCCGCGGCGACCACCCGTTGTGGGGGAAGTTGAGATATTTTATTACGTAATTGCTATTTTTTATTATCTGCCGCTGCTGAGTTTTTACTTTCCATCGTCTCGCAGTCACTTTGTGTCCTCTGTGTAGTGGTACAGGCCGGAGTCCAGTAAGATGATATTTTATTCCTTTTTTGGAGCTTTACGCTTCCCTTCACTTCTTTGGTTTGGTTGTGGGAGTTTGGAGGGGTTTCGGATAAAGCTCGTTTAGTATTCCGGGCATTTAAGTTAGATTTTTGGTCTGTTGGATTTACAGGCAATATTATAAGTTTATCGTATTTGATAAGCACTTTATTACCTTTTTCTTTCTCTAATTTCGCTTGCTCGTAAAGCGTTTTTTTTTTTTTTTTTTTTTTTTGTTTTGGCGCTTACGACTTTTAATTTCAAGCTAGCTTTTCAGTTGGTATAAAGGCGGCCTCTCTCAGTCCCCGCTTTACCATGGTAATTCAAACAATTACATTCAAATCATTACGACGCCTTAATTAACAAATTACAAAACACTCAAGTCCAAACTCTCAAAATACGTAAGTTATGTGACATACAGACATTACTCTCACTCAATTTTCGTCACTACAGTAATAGACTAGCAACCTTGCATTCTCCGGATTTTGTATCACCTTCGTATTATCTGAGCGTTCACCTTATCCAGGGAGACCGGGGTAGTTTTGTAACATCATACTTGCGAAATAGCAAAAGAAAAATAAATCTATTGTGACAATAAAATTGCGCGTATTACTTACTATGTGTATTAGGAATTTATCTAAGTAGGATTAAAGATATTTCTGTTAAAGAGTAGGCAAGAAGGAAAGGTACACAAACAGATAACACACTTAAGTAAAAATGCGATGGCTACATTTCATGTACAAATGTTAGATACAATTTAAAATTGTACATACACTTTAATTTAAATTATTTTAATGTTAGTTAGTTACCCTTTTACGCCTAAATTATACTAACGTCTAATAAGTATCACTCGCATACTGAAATTGTATAAACTAAAAACTAACCGTTGATAGGAAATCGGTTATGAACATCCATCGAGCACATACCAAATAGAGGGGAAATAAGGTATTTCGAATTTCGCAACTCATAAGATTATATGATTTTGCACTAATAATAATAATATTATTGACAGTACAGCGCCAACAGCTGACCTGTGTACTTTTCCGTACGAAATTATGAAATATATTCATATTACATTCAAATACTTTTAAAATGGTTTGTTTTTCTATATGATGATGTAAGAAAAGCAGGAGGAAATCGAACTACAAAACAGTAACCACCACATTTTATCGGTAAATACGAGTAAAAATATATATTTCAAGTATACAATCATTTTAGCGCGGCTCAAGTAAAACTAGTCATTTGAAACGTCGCTTGACTATGCGTCTCACTTTCACTCAGCTATAATGCCTATAACGTCATCTTATTCTAATAATACAACCGATATAACAAAAAGTAATTAAAATGTTTCTATTTTAGGGCCGATTTTTCAATGTTCGGATAAGTCTTAAGATAATGTAAATATCCATTCAACATAACTGGCTATTTATCAATACAATAAAATTAAATGAAAAAGCCGTGATGGACGAGTGGTACCCTCGGCTTTCAAACCAAAGGTAATGTGTGGGTTCGACACCGGCCGTGCACCGATGGATTTTTTTTTGTGAAAAAAATATGTTCATATTTATCACGTGCTTTAACGGTGAAGGAAAACATCGTAAGGAAACCGCGGCTTAGTCAGATGCAGACGTATTGATCTGTTTCTTTCCTCTGACTAAAAGCTGACTAAGCTGAGAAAACGGTATTATAGGTGTTGGGCAAGCCTAATCCATCTATCTTCCAACAATGCCCCAGGCACTGCGGTGTCCCCTACCGCATGATTACAAATTGTTGACGCTGTATAAATCACTGTTACCTTTATTATTGCCCGACGATTCGACAGGTTGCGCCCATCGTGGTCCTGGGAAGACTAAAGTAAACGTCTGGCAAAATAAAGGTAAATAACGCGATAAAGACTCGG
The DNA here is from genome assembly GCA_963082625.1 of Pasiphila rectangulata. Classification (NCBI taxonomy): domain Eukaryota; kingdom Metazoa; phylum Arthropoda; class Insecta; order Lepidoptera; family Geometridae; genus Pasiphila; species Pasiphila rectangulata. The sequence continues at coordinate 14,613,885 of OY720237.1, forward strand.
TTATATATGTGTTAACATTGGTTTATATTATTTACCATTTAGTCAAACAAGTTAAATCAAAACCCAAACAAAACATTTTTTAGTATTATGATGAAGTAAAAATTGCGTCGCTGGCTTCTGCTGTGGCCACCTCGCACGTGGTCAGATGAAAACAGAAAGTAATGCCACAGATAACTAGCCAAATCCGAGCAGAGTAGACAATGGGCAATTTACGATTTCACTCTTTCCGTAATTCCATAGTTTTAGGTGCTAAATGAATAATCCGTGCATTGTTACAAAGCGTTTGGCGTCTAATGACGGTGGGTAATTAAAAGATGAAAACCAACTTGTAGTTAGTTCATTGTTTTTGCATTTAGATGTACCTATGCCTAAAATTAACGTGGGGTGCCGGCAGTAGAATGTTACCCCTCCTCTCATACCCATGGATGCAGTAAGAGCCTGCTAAGGGATACCTCCGGAAGATGGGCAGCAGCGTTTTTCCATGTACCAACATCCCGTACTGCGCTCGCCAACCCGCCTGCCAAGCGTGGTGAGTATGGCAACTACCCCTCATGGAGACCCATGAGCAAGGCCTGTGTTCAGTAGTGGACGTTTTAAGGCTGAAGCGAACGATGCCTAAAATTCCTATACGGGGGTAATCAGGGTAAACGAGAAGTGGACTCTATATAAAATTACTTTGTTTATAATGTACGTACAGTAAAGAGTTAATCTATCTAACAAGAGTTGTGAAAGGAAGAAAAGGAAGAGGAAAACAAAGGATTAGTTTATATGAACAAGATGAAGGAGAATGTAGCTGTCGTGTCGTACAAGGAAGTCAAGGAGGCTGCCCTGGAGATAAATAAATGGAAAGGGTTGCCTCAGTCGGACCGATAAGAATCATCGTCATCATCATATCAGCCGTTGGACTGCTGTCAACGTCCACTGCTAGACAAAGGCCTCAAATGACAAGGATCATGAGAGGATTGTTGTTCGCGCGTGCGGCCTCTCCCATACCAAGAGCTCTCAACTCCCTCAATAAACTCCTTTAAGCTAACCCAGAATTCGATGTGTTTGCTGACGAGTTCTATGCCATAATGTCAGAATGCCTTAGACAGTGTGAGAGAGACGATGGCTAGAAAAAAATTATGTGTTCAGCTTTGTTTTAATCAAATAATTGTATTTAAAAATAATTGTATTTCGATTTAATTAATGTTGCCTGACCGTCTCTTATTGACATTTTATTGACATGTTTATTTTGTATTATTGATTTTAGTTTGTAGGGAAATTTTTGCTTGGCTATTTTAAGTTTTTTTTTGTCAATATTGATTGATTGGTGTAAGTGGTGTAAGCCGTTCTAATCAAATGTATTAAATAAATAAATAAATAAAAAGTAAATTGTTGCCATACTCGCCTCGCTTGTCAGGCGGGTTGGCTAGCGCAGTATGTTGATATACGGAAAGACAAAGCTGCCCATCTTCCGGAAGTTTCCCTTGTAGGATTCTTACTGCATCCACGGGCAAGAGAGTAGTGGCGACATTCTACTGGGCACCTCGCGGCTATGCCGGCAACCCACGGCTAAATCAAACAAATAATTAGATACATTTGACACAGCACCATCTAGCCCTGAAGTAGAATTTGTGTCGTAGGTGCCAGATGGTTGATACAATACCTATAAATATATATTTATACTGCAAATACATACTTAGAAAATACGAACACGGAACAATAACCTGTAGACAAAATACAAAACTTTGTCCCGTGGCGGGAATAGAACTAGTAACCCATTACGTTTCTGCTGCCTATTAGGACAGCTGCGCCACGAGGTCGTCAAAATAGTTATTCCAGCGGAGCGGCAATACTGCGTTGAGAACCGTAAGGGGATTTTTAAACAATGACATTTTAAAAATCCTCTTTGCAGAGTATCATCGCAGGGCATTTCTGGAATAATCCCATTAAATAAATAAATAAATAATGCTGGACAATTTACACAGCATCACCTAGCCCCAAGCTAAGCAGAGCTTGTGTTATGGGTACTAGATGACTGATATGCTTAATACATTATACTACATAGATAGATATTTTTTATAGAAAAACATCCAGAACACCCTGAACAAATATCTGCAGATCCTACAGACATTTGTCCCGAGGCGGGATTCGAACCCGCAACCTCTTGCGTAGCAGGCGGACCTTCGCCCGCTGCACCACAGAGGTCGTCGGGCATTGCTCCGCCTTACTTGGTAAGTAAACCTTTTTAAAAAATTGTTGTATTTTGTAACTTGAATACGAAGATACAAAGTTCTTGTAGTAAGTTTTAGTAAATTTCGGAAAGAGATTCGTAAGATATTTTTATTGCATTACACTTTCGCTTTACACGTTAAAATAATGGACGTTACTCGTAAAATTAAGGTAGAGATTAAACAATATTAAAATGTAAGAATGTAAATTCTTAGCAGCCGATCCTGCTTGAAACGAATGCCAAAATATAAATACGAGTAGTGCTTTACGATATATCATTTAGGGTACCGTGAGTTTACACTCTACACCACTTAAATAACTTTTCACCGGGTTGTGCGGAAATCGTTTCTTTATTATAATAAAAAAAAACACCACGGCAAGCGGCTCTTTCTTGTAATAACAGACCAGCAATTTTTAATATAGTAGTTTACATTATACATTCATAACGATTATAATGTAAGTTTTCTATTTAGTCACGGATTTTTTTCCGTAAATAATTAATTTGACAACAGCACCACTCCCAAACAGATTATTTCTTTAAAATGTTTGCGTGCATTGGTAGAAAATACCAATCGCAAATCTACGGATTGTAAGGAAACAATTAATTTTAAAGCTAGAAACAAGGAATAAGTAAAATGCAGGTATTTTTCTGAATACATTTTGCGTTGACACAAACAAACTGTAATAATGTAACAACAATGTAAGCAAACTGTCAATATTTAACCGAAAATGCCTCTTTCTGTTGGTTTTACATTATTTCTGAATTATTGGCGATTTGTGACCACTCCCTTCATTATAAATTACTAGCTTATGCCCGCCGCTTTGCATATGTTGTACCCGGATAAAATGTAGCCTTTATGTTAATCCTGTTCAACATTTATACGTGTGCACAATTTCAGCTCAATCTGTAGGCTAGTTTTTGCGTGAAAGAGTAACCAACATCCATACATACTAACAAACTTTCGCGTTTATAATATATGTATGATTATTAACTCGGTAAAAAGACCAACCCTTCGGAAGCAATTAAATTTTAAGTGTGACAGTTTGTTTACCTTCTAGATCGAATTTGGGTTAACGTCAGAACCCCTGGACCAAGTGCGATATTTTATGTTTGGAAACTATCAAATTTTAATACCTTTTTGGTACTATTTGATACCTAAATTAAATTATTTAGTACCTCGATGAACAGTGAAAAAACCAGAAAAGAAATTGGTCAGACATTCTGACGTCAGGTTGTCTGGACCACATTTTTTTCACATAGCTAGAGACATTAAAACTTAAATATTTCTTTGTCAATATTTAATACCTTTTTGATACCTTAACATACTTTTTTTTTAAATTTTTATAGCGTCGCAGTAAAAAGTTACGGGTGAATTAAACTTTATAGGAAGCAAAACTTATTTTATGGATATTTAATTTGCCGCATACATCACACTAATATTATAAAAGCGAAAAACCAGTCATATATACATATATATAAAATATATTTATATAAATATATTACTAGCTGCTGCCCGCGGTTTTGCATGAGCTTTTCAAGTAGTCTATGTCCGTCACCGGGATATTGTTTACCTCCATGCCAAATTTAGTTAAGATCCCTTTAGTCGTTTAGGTGTGAAAAGGTAACAGCTATTTAGACAGACAGACAGAGTTACTTTCGAATTTATAATATTAGTACCTATGCATGTGTATGTATGATTGGATGAAGATGGCTCGGGATGGGGCTCGTTGGCGAGTTTTGGGGAAGCCCTACATATATCTAGCAGTGAACTGATTTAAGCTAATGATATATTAAATAGTTTTAAATATATACACACATCAACATTGTCTAGGGATATTCAACATTTTGTTGATTCTTACAAAAACTGAAAATTATTTCTTAGGAAAACTAGGTATGGCAAGAATCTTTATTTTGTATTGTTTATTAATAATTATAAAATACAACTGTTTGTTATTATTTTTTAATAAAAATTAACGTAGGAACAAAATCTCGAAAAATCCGAAAATTTACAAGGTTTGATAAATTGTGTTAAAACTATTTTTACGTTACCATGACTTTATAAAATTACCTTTTTACAATTTAATAATCGGTGTTGCCTCCCCTGACGTTGATAACACATCTGCACCGGTTATTCATACTCAAAATTAGGGTGTCAAAGTCTCGCTGGGGTATGCGATCCCATGTTCTTTTTAAATGGCAAAAAAGTTGGTCTTCTGTGGTCAAATTTGAAGGCAAATTGCTGAAAGCCCTTCGCTGCAACATTTCCCAAGCGTGTTCAATTGGGTTTAAGTCAGGTGACTGTGCAGGCCAGTCCAAAACCGCGACATCATGCTCCTGAAGGGCAGCTGACGCCAATCGCGCCGTGTGTGGAGGGGCATTATCATGCATGCGCTGAAATTCCTGGCCAATTTGAACTCTGTGAGGGATGATCACAGGTTCTACGACCTCGTTCCGGTATTTTAGTGCAGTCATGCTGCCTCTTATCCAAATGAGTTCGGTTCGCGCGCCAATACGAATACCCGCCCAAACCATGATTGTCCCATAACGGTACGAATGGACCTCTTGTGGATGCTGGAGGCGACTTTCTCTGTCTGGAACTCTCCAAACACGTGTTCTTCGTGAATCGGGGTGGAATCCAAACCGAGACTCATCAGTAAAGAGAACCATTGTCCATTGTTCCATATCAAATGTTCTTGAGCCCAAAGAAGTCGCCTTCCGCGATTGCCTCGTCGTAGAGCTGGCACACGAAGCGGCCTACGAGAATGAAGATTGACTTCATGTAGCCTTCTTCTGACGGTTTGGTCGGTGACTGACAGCTGATGGTCTGACTAAAGCCTTTGCATTAGCTGCTTTGCTGTGAGATTCGGTACCCTCCTGGCAGAATTTTGGAGAAAACGATCCTGTCTAGGGGTGGTTACTCGTATTTTTCCAGTGTTGCGCTCTCTTACATCTCCAGTAATACGATAACGTGACTACAATCGAGAAATTACGTTTTTATTGGTGTTTAGGGTATTGGAAACCACGCGTTGGATAGCACCGGCTTGTAACATGCCTATCGCTCTTATCATTTCTTCTCTGCTTAAATGTCGACGTTCCATGACATTACGAATATCACAAGATCCGTTAAAATTAAAAATTACTTAGATAGCACTTATTGTTAACTAAATAAAAGTTAATTTATCTTAGTCAAAAAAGTCAAGTAATTAACGTTGTTCAATTTAAATCGGAGTCCCCATTCTATTTTTTGTTTATTGTGTTCTATTTTTATTCTTTTACCAAATTTTGAAAAGGGAACAAAAGAGGTTTAATTCCATATATAAACTTTTTCTAAAGAGCAAATAGTTTGTAAGATTTTTGAAAGCAAATCATTTCGAAATGGAATATCCCTAGACAATGTTGATGTGTGTATATGCATTGTGGATTAGAAATAAATACACTCTAGGTACTTACCTACCTAATACTTATTATAAAGAATAACTTTAATAATTATAATTATACTATACATGATATTATTGATATGAAAATAATTAGTCTTTTTTGGCGAATATTAAACAATGAGCAGCCATCTTTTTATAACTTACAGTTACTCTATTTGACATATCGTCGTAACATTGCCATTTTGACCCACGTCGACAATATGATTTGTAATGTCCTACACCTTCGGGAGTCGCAGGTGGCACAAATTCGATAACAGACAACAGATGGTACTCAATGCCGTTTAAAGATATATTATGTTGTGGTAAATCATTAATGCAAATTTTTACTTCGGGATTGGGCTCAAAAACAGCAATATTTTTCAAATTATAAGTTTTGTTTCAAATAAATAAAGTTTTGTTGAAAGAAAAAATATTTATTTTATCAGCAAAAGTTGTTAAGGATCCATTTCTGATAAAATGCAATAAAAATAAAAATATTTAGTTTTAATTCCGCTTATGCTGAGATGCAGGAGTACCGCCCTCCCGCCCGCTAATTATGCACATGCAGGGAGAACTAGCTTGTCAGTGCAGCATGCATACCCAAACCTATACGACGACACGTGTTTCGCCAAAGATTTTGTTTTTTTTATTTTGATTGAATCTTTGTTCGCCGGTGGGTACCTAATACTTGATTTTAGGACTGTGTTGTTTTCAATGCTATAATCGATTTGAAGGAACGCTGATCTGGAAAGCGATGACCTATGTTGTGTGTACAAAATACTATAATAAAAATACTAAGATACTTATCTATCTATCTGTCTAATAGCTGAACTTCTTTATTTACGAATATTACATACTTCCTAAGTTAATTTTTAGAGGAAAGGGAAAAATAATTCTAAAAACATCTTTTACTTTACCTTTTTTCGTCTCTAGGCAAAAAAAAAATGTCAATTTTTCATTAGATCTTTGGTTTCGGCATCCATCTACTGCACAATAGTTAGTACTACGCGCTTTCGACACATAAATGAACGCATTTAACGTGCGTGCGCTCAAGCGGGCTTGTGGCAGCCTGCCTTGCAGCTCCGGCGATGTACAGAGCGGTAGGCATTTAACGCGTGGCCTTGAGCGAGTGACGGAAGCCTGATGTTACGACGATATGTCAAATAGAGTAACTGTAAGTTATAAAAAGATGGCTGCTCATTGTTTAATATTCGCCAAAAAAGACTAATTATTTTCATATCAATAATACCTAATACTTATTATAAAGTTATTCTTTATAATAAGTATTAGGTAGGTAAGTACCTAGAGTGTATTTATTTCTAATCCACAATGCATATAATATATATTTAAAACTACTTAATATATTATCAGCTTATATCAGTTCATTGCTAGATATAGGGCTTCCCCAAAACTCGCCAACGAGCCCCATCCCGAGCCATCTTCATCCAATCATACATACACATGCATAGGTACTAATATTATAAATTCGAAAGTAACTCTGTCTGTCTGTCTAAATAGCTGTTACCTTTTCACACCTAAACGACTAAAGGGATCTTAACTAAATTTGGCATGGAGGTAAACAATATCCCGGTGACGGACATAGACTACTTGAAAAGCTCATGCAAAACCGCGGGCAGCAGCTAGTAATATATTTATATAAATATATTTTATATATATGTATATATGACTGGTTTTTCGCTTTTATAATATTAGTGTGATGTATGCGGCAAATTAAATATCCATAAAATAAGTTTTGCTTCCTATAAAGTTTAATTCACCCGTAACTTTTTACTGCGACGCTATAAAAATTTAAAAAAAAAGTATGTTAAGGTATCAAAAAGGTATTAAATATTGACAAAGAAATATTTAAGTTTTAATGTCTCTAGCTATGTGAAAAAAATGTGGTCCAGACAACCTGACGTCAGAATGTCTGACCAATTTCTTTTCTGGTTTTTTCACTGTTCATCGAGGTACTAAATAATTTAATTTAGGTATCAAATAGTACCAAAAAGGTATTAAAATTTGATAGTTTCCAAACATAAAATATCGCACTTGGTCCAGGGGTTCTGACGTTAACGAATTTGGCTGAAGATCAACTCGCTGTTAATGTTACTATACTTAACCAGATATGAGGAGATACGTAGAAGAATTGGGGTTACCGACATCTCGCCCAACATTTGGTTCTCTCACTCCGATGGAGCCTAAAAGTTCTCGAATGGATGCCATGGATCGGCAAGCGCAGCGTAGTAACCAATCTTGTTGGTTGACGGCCTGGTGAAGACCGCAGGTCAAAGATGGATGCAGGTCGCTTCCAACCGACTAACTGGAAATCCACGAGGGTGGCCTATGTCCACCAGTGGACTTTCTACGGCTGAAATGATGATGATGGTAAAAGAAAGAAGAGTTAGATCTTGAACCATGTATTTTTAATCAACACAAGTAGGTACATAATTATATATTTACAACAATTATCATAATTTAATAATCAGTAGGTATTTACAATAATAAAATGATACTCTCAACCTTATAATTTAATTTAGGAACTGAGCCTACACGGACATAGTCCCAACATAAGATGTTGATGTGACTGTTTGACGATCAGGAGCAAAGTGGCGGTTCGACCCCGCGCCTTCCCGTCGTAGGCTCGCCATGCGCTCGCTACGCCCCGAAAAATCCCGAACCGGCGCTCGGCTCCTACGTCATTCAACGCGACGGGCGGAGCAAACCAGTGACGGAACGTGGTCGGCGCAAACGAATCCGGTGCGACAACATCGGTAAGCTTTGTATTAGTACGAGACCCTGGTGCGCGAGAGTGACTTGCTCTTGCTGGTCATTTATGTAGATACGCGGTGTCTGATCTCAGTCATTATACCTTTTTAAGAGCAATTATGTTCTACATTCATATATTTCCCGTGAGATAAGATAGGATGTATTCTTAAATATATGCGAAAGCAGAGCGCGTGATGTATTTTTATGGGTTTTTTGGGCAAATCAAACAATTAGTGTTATATGTAGTTCTTTTACTATGTCTTGCTGTAAAAAAAAACTATATAATTTTTTTAAAGCTATTTATCAAGTTTACAAATCGTGTCTGATGAAAGACGGGTATTTTGTATTTAAAAGATTAATTTTAAAACGTGTTTTGTTACTTTTTATTTTATTTGAATTATTAAAGGGCTTTGTCGCTTAGCGACCATATCATACAGTTTGGTTACTATTGCTGGAAAATGTATCAGAAAATTCAAATAAATAATCAATCAGTACTTGATGATGTTGAAAGAAACACTAATTCATTAGTCAAACCTAATATTTTGGAGCGCGTTGAAATCTTTTGTATGCAATAAGTTAAAATGCCCCGGCCCGGAAAATAGGTAATAATAGTGAATGAATTAATGTTATTATGAAACACTTAGTTTACTTTTTAGTTACGTAGATATTCGATGATGTTAGATCGCTTGTTAGATCAAGCACAGCATTGAAAAAATAACTCTAAATACAAGGACATGCTCGCGCCCAAAACACGAGACCACTCAGTGATCTTGCCCAAGAGTTTCCTGCGTGACTCCGATTGACGTCATTGTGTCGCAAGGATTACAAGCTCGCCAAAATCCTATCCGGGATACGAGGTCCGGATGATGCAGCGGCGTAACTTTCACGCGTATAAAACCACGGTATTGACGGCGGGCGCGTCCAGTGAGTTACTAGAGCCACGAGTGCCGACGCACGGCACCAACTGTGTGCCGCGAAAACGAAAGTGCCTTCGAACTTCAAACATTTGATTTATTTTAATTTACGCAGACTTGAGATTTGTGATTTGAACTCCTTGTGTGAATGAACAGTGAACGGTAGCCTGTGTTATCTTTGAACTGTTTCTTCTGGACGCTGGAACTTCGCCTGAAAAGGTACACTGGATTTTTGTTCGTGTTATTGGTGACTATAACTTAGTGTATAATTTTGCATTGGCTGAATTTGATTACGATATTTATTGTTTTCACATGAGTATTTGCAACTTTGTATATTTTATACTACAATTTCTTTTATCAGAAAACTATTAATGATAATATCTACATATATCTGATGGTAGTAAAAAATGTATTATTAATTGTACTATTACTACTCGTTTTATATTAACTACCGACAGTAAACAAGACAATATCACAGCTTTCAATAACTTTGTCTATGGTATATATACCAATGATAATGAAAAGTTTTACGCATTAAAAATCGCATTTGACGATCTACATTTGCATAATGGAAAATTGCTTGTATCGTTCATTAATGTTTATTCTATTGAATATATTCATAACTCACCAAGTTTGTTATTAAATATTTTTACGACTCTACGACAAATGCTTAATGCAAAGTTATTTAACATAGTATATAATTTTACGGATCATTGAAAACATCGTAAAAAGACCATGAAAATGTAATACACTCGTATATACTCGTACTCAAATCAGTTACCTCCGAATAAATTTGTTCAGCTGTAGAAAGTTGCATAACTTTACTTTCACTCGCACCGAAAATTATATGCGAAACATTAAAAACGGTTTTTGCATGTTCATTGGGTTTTCAAAGCTGTCAGTTCTATCATTTTATTATCGGAATTCGAAACAAGTTGGATATTCAGTTTGTAAATAATTACATGCATTTTAAAATTTTTACCTACCATGTATAAAGTTAAAGTATGCGACAAAGCATTCAATTGAAAACTGCCTTAGTTCAGAAAAAAGGCCTTTTGCATCTAGTATAGATGATATATACAGCGTCAGCAACTGGTTATCATGCTGTACGGGAAAACTGTACTGTAGTTCAGAAAGTGACCATAGTTTATATGGTTTTTAATTTGTGTTAAACCATACTTAGTACATTTAATTATGTAGATCTATTGGTTAGACTACCGGCTTTAGGAGGGAGCGGTTTGATAGTGCGGGTTCAAATCCCGTTAGAATCGAAAATTTTGATAATAATTTTACCCCAACATGCTCTAAATATAATGTTTCGGACCATGTAGGATATAGAGCATGTTGGTTACCGGAACATGTGTATCGTAAGATCTACGACATGTGGTGTAGCCGGGGAAAAAGCTACCAATATAGTTCTTTCTTGCCTTAGGTCAGAAAATAACCATAAGATACGAGTAAGATAAGGAAATTCTTTATTGCACATAGACACTTAATGCTATTTAGCTTTTTCTTCCAGGTTACTCTTTCTAACCATAATTTATTTAAGATAATATGATTAGTCCTGCGTGTTCTAAAATTATGCTTCGTTGTTGCATACTAGGAGATTTAATAAACCATGTAGTCTGCTTTCTGAGGAAATGCATCCTCAGACGGAATTTTAGATCTTCATTTTATAATGTCCTATTCCCCTCAAACTTACTAAAACTCCACTTTCAATAAGTTTGCTTAAGTAATATTCAATTAAAAATTAATTATAATGTATCAGAACATGTGGATTAGCATGTTGGGTACCGGAACATGTTGTGTATCGTAAGATCTGCAGACGACATGTGGTGGAGCCGGTGCGAGGAAAGTAGGCTACGCGTCACAGAGCTTGCATTTTATAGGCGTACCTCGGGGTTTCTCGTTTACGCTAATAACTATGTGCATATTGTGAAATTCGAGTAAATGGGTTAAAAATGCAATTTAGATATTGTTGGTATGTCAAAGTTCTTTTCGTATTTTGTAGGAGAATAATTATTGCATTGTCGAATGCACGAGGTTTTCTTAATTTAGGTGTATGTGTGTTCTATGAAAACGTTATAATTATTCAATTTAAAGAAATCTTAATCATACATTTTAATTTATTCCACTTTAAGACTGCTCGTAATGGTTAAGTGCGTAATGTCGCTTCAGTTGCAGTTGTTCGCGAAGTCACTTAGCAACTAAATAATAAATAACGTCGCGAAAGTTTTCCGCTTTATCTTAACGGATACGTTAACGTTAGCCATTAAGCTACTAGCTTGCGAAACACATTTAAACTGTGGGTCTTCCACGCCATTGTTAAGATGCATTCGATTTTGTAAGCGTCACGCTGCTGCCTTCAGGGATGTATTGTGCAACGTACAAGAATCTTATGAGTGCTACACTTCTACAATGGTTTTTGGCACAAAATGGCCATGGCCTGTTGTTGCTCATCATCATCCTCACTCTGACAATCATTCAATAGCATATTAATCATCAGAAATTTTCTGTATTGAATGATTTCTTATCTATCTTCTAAATGAAAATGAAATGTAATGAAAAATATTTCACACAACTACAAACAGGACAATGAAACAGATAAAATGGTAGGTTTTTGACAAACAATTTTTTTTGGCCAAGATTGGTACAAACTACTTAAATTTATATTGAAAACAAGTATAAAAGATGGAAAAGGGTACCCAGTACCTTACCCACAGGCCTACGCACGCACGCACCTGACCGAAATGTTCAATAAGTATCGCATCAAAAGGGCTTCAGCTCAGCATAATGCTAAGTAGTTAGGTAATTGTAGGTTATTCTTAGCGCTGATTTTCAGCTGACCCCAACCAATGACATAACGAGCGCCAGATACCAAGCCCATCTGCTCTTAATCTGATACATATTATTTAATTTGTCATAACATGAATTTTGCTAGGAATCTTCATGTAAATCAAGATGGAATTCAGCTCATTTGGATTTCTTTGAGCTTTCGTTTTGACAAAAAGCTTTCAAAATATCGTTAGGTCGTAACCTAACGCTACATTAACGTCATCCAAGCCAAATTTTACCCAACCACGATTTGAAATGACCTTAAAGTTGTTTCATAATTTACTTTGAGTCCACTTTTACGAAACTTTTTTTGTCAGTAAACAAAAGAAAAACAAACACATTTAAATTGAATAAAGAACATAATGTAATTAGTTCGCTTCAGAAAAAAAAAATCTAGCATTTTCTAAGGAAGGAAAGGAGGGAAAGAAGCGAAAAAAAAAGAAAGAAGAAAAGAAAAAAAAGTCTTTCACTTCTATAGCACCAGCTGTCCCGGCGATCTTCGTACCGAATCAGAATTAACTATCTTATCTAACTACTACGACTACTTACTTACTACTGCTAGTTGTATAAGTCCGCAGTGATATTGGATAGCTTGGATCACGATATAAAGCCACTTCAGATTTTCAAAAGTAATTTAATAAAAACAGCGTTTAATCAAATGTTAAAATTTAAAATTCATATGTAATAAAGCCACCGGCTGCATTTGTGCGTTTACCGCTTTTCTCGGAGCACACGTATTATGTTACGACATATTTATTTCCAATTGTCACTTTCACTTTTCCGATGTATAGGTTCCATGTTTACGAGATAATTTCCGGAGTAACAGAAACGGTGAAAGTGTTAATTAGCATGTCCAGTTTTAATTTCTGTCAAGGCGACTTTGTTTTAACGTATTTTACTTTTATTTTCATAAACAATAATTATAACTACAATTAGGTACTAGGTATTTATTGTCAGCATTTAAGCTTCTGTGGCTTATAACAACCTTTTTTATCTGTCTACTCCTTGCGACATATAAGGCTATTTCGAGGCTATTTCATTAAAAATAAAGCAACCTCAAAAATAGTACTGACAGCTGACACAATTGACAATGACAAAACTGTAGTTATCTTGCTATCTCCGCTCGCTAGCTCTATCTGTTAAGTTCTGCAATAAATAATTCTTTCTTTTTCACTGCAAACGGTGCATTTAAATTGCAAATCAAAATACCGAAATCTTGAAGAAAGACGTGCAACTTAATGTAGAATAGAAAAACTAGGTTCACTAAACATAATTTCAAGGTGTGTGAAAAGTGTAATGTGTTTATGAAGTTTTCATAAGCTTGTTTAATACAAATTTAATGATGTCAATATGTTTTGACACTTGTTCTTGTATATAGCTCGCTTGTTAATGAACATTCAGCGATAAAAGTGTTCAAATTTCGTATAAATTAAAACTAAGGGAAAGTCTTAGTAATTATATAGCAATTAGAATCAGAAAATATAAAACATAAATAATTATTTAAAAAACATTATGATTTGCAGAATTGGTAACAAATACCTATTTTTTAAGCGATAACACATATACCTAAAACCTTAAGGTTATTACTTTTTCAAATACATTAAATAGAAAATGGACTAAGTATAGAAATAGGTTATTAGGTTTTGATAATAAAAACAATTGTTTTTCTACATCGCTAATCTGTTCGTGCCTTATTATATATTACCTACTGTCACTAATGATCATAAATCAAAGTGATTAGAGTAGGTAAAGAAATTCTTAGAAATAGTGTGGTAATAGGTAATATGACAGAAGAAAGACTTGACACATTTAAATTTAATAAAGCACATAATTGCATTCTTTTGCTTCTGAAAACTTTTTCCAAGTGAGTCTTATCATTTCTTCTGTTAGCTGACAAATGATACTGCATTTGAAGTCAATGTTTAATCGGCGAGTGTACGAGTAACGTCAGCCAGAGTGGAAAGCGAGTCAGTGTGCCACAAGGGGCACTCCCATCTCATACACCTGATCGACCTCATATATGAACACGAACCAAACATGAGTTGGACAATGGACCATGAGTCGCGAAAATAAGACTAATGTTTATGACAATAATCGGACGGATAACAATCTAATAGACACGCTTTTTTCAAATGAACGAAAAAATATTTTGATAAAACGCATTATCGTGACGTCATAAAGTGTAACCATCCATGACTTTTAATTCATTTATTGTTTGTGAATCAGGTACAGGTCAGTCAGGTAGGATACAAAACATTTGGATCTCTAGATTCTGCTACTTAAAATTTTGTTAACGACGCACGTTGATGTGATTACGATAAAAAATAAATAAATACGTTTCCTATATATTTTGACATATAAAATTATAAAAAATAATACTTAAAAATAGCATGTTATTTTTGTCATTAAGAGAGGCCATGACAGATAAATTACCTAGTTCTAAAAATAAATAACTTTCTAAGATAAAGTAAGGTATCTAGCCTTGTTTATAAGCTGGGTTTAATTACGAGTTCCTGTCAAGATAGGCTATATAAATTATTCCAAGCACTTCTATCGGATAGTTTAACGGATGATGTCCATTACATTGGCATTCTTAGAACTCCACTAGCTCTATTTTAGTATCAAACCTTTTGCATTTCCATTTAATCGCTCCACTTGTAGTTACACTTTGATTATCCACATCTAAGGCTTTGATTTCTCATGGCAGATTTTACTTTTACTATAATTTTTAAAATCATGTAGTTTTAAAATCTATATTATTCATAATCATCATCTCAGCCATAGGACGTCCACTGCTGGACATAGGCCTCCCTCGTAAATCTCCATATACCGATGAGGGTTGTTGCCATACTCACCAAGCTTGACAGGAACTATACAAGCAAAGACGCTGCTTCCGGAGGTATCGGCAAGAGAGGAGGGCCAACATTGTACAGTCGGCACCACATGTCATTTGTATATATGTAAGTGTAATTATTATTATAGTGTCAATAAATATTTTAAAGACAATTTTTGTTAAGTACATCATGTTTGAATTTCCTCTTCTATGTTTTCTTTGCTGTTGTCTTGTTATAATGGTTATGCTACTTAATATTATTAAAATCGTGAATAAAATATATTGTAAACAAATTGTAACTGATAAAAATGTTGCATGCTTGTGAGCTGATCATGACTCTACTTTACTATACTATTCACATAATTGTTACTCATGTTTCACTTATATAATTCACTTAAATATGAATAACATTTTGCGCGTATTTTGAAATCTCCGCGAGAGTTTTGCCAATTACCAGTAGTAGCTTATTTATTGTAGAAAGGACCTTTCGGGTTCAAGTTTCATTGCCAAGATGATTTCAACTCGTAAACTCGTGCTAATTGCTTGTATAGGCACACTTATTTGTTTTATGTATTATTTGAAAGGTGGTTGACCAAAAGCGGTTGTACTTTTGATCATACTTGAATTTTTTAATAAAAACCAACTAACATATATATATATGTCTGTACGATCTGCAGATATTTGTTCAGGGTGTTCTGGGTGTTTTTCTATATATAATAAAAATATCTATCTATGTAGTATAATATATTAAGTATATCAGTCATCTAGTACCCATAACACAAGCTCTGCTTAGCTTGGGGCTAGATGATGTTGTGTGATTTGTCCCGCATTATTTATTTATTTATTTATTTTATTTATATTGAATGTAAAATCTTGCTGAAAATACTGAAACCGCTATGTGTATGGTTATTACATTTAAACTTGCGATTGGGTTTTTTGTTTCACTTTTGCTTGCTTTTAAACCCAGTTCTGATGATGAGATCCATGATAAATCGAGGGAAATACCCAAAAAACATCATCATCATCATCATTTCAGCCGTTAAACGTCCACTACTAAACACAGGCCTCCCTCATGGATCTTTATGAGGGGTAGTTGCCATACTCACCACGCTTGGCAGGCGGGTTGGTGAACGCAGTACGGGATGTTGATACACAGAAAGACGCTGCTGCCCAACTTCCGAAAGTATCTTAGCAGGCTCTTACTGCATCCACGGGCAAGAGAGGTGGGGCAACATTCTACTGCCGGTGCCCCACGGCAATAATTATGCAATAAGCATAATTTGGGTATATTCAGCAACATTTTAGATTTTATCACTAAAGTCGGTTTATTTGTGAAAAAATTAAAGAATTAAGTAACTTTGAAGAGTTTCAATGACGGAAAATGGAACCTAACTGAAAGTGTATCTATTCGAATTCAAAGAGAATTTTCCAAATCGGTTCATAAAAAACAAAGTGCCCTTCTTTTGGAGTAAACCGTGTAAAACCTTTATTTGAAATACAAGTTTGGGATTGTGTGTCGAGTTGACATCTGATATTATCTCTAGATAACGTAAGAGAAAAATATTGTGCCTAACGAGATGTGGGATATACAATCTAATCTAAACAGGATCCAGCCGCCGGGCAAAGACTATTCAACTTATCCCGGTCAAGAGCTTCTGCCCGCAAATCTGCGCAATGCACATCCAGTTGGTCCAGCCATTTCCGTCTGAGCCTACCACGAGACCTCTTTAGCACCACTTAAGGCCAGGTTATTCCAGCGGCGGGCTACTGAAGGAGTGCGCGCTTGCGTGGCCTACTAAAAATTCTATAAAAACTCAATTAAAAAAAAAAATAGGTTTCAGAAAAACTAACCGTTGAATGTTCTTCTAAACGTCGTTGCCAATAGGCAACGTCTCAGAAAATATTCTGAGATGTTTTTTGAGAGCATAATATTGATACACTTGAAGTACAACCACAAAAACGATATGCAATAACGTATATCAGGTAAACTGAAAAATACCGTGCTTTGAACCGTTGAATCAAGGAGTATGTAACACTCCGTTTACGTTGAATATTCAATAACGTTTATTCAACAATAACATATATTTTTCCATCGTCGATTTTATTCTTATCTAGGCAAGAATGAAGTCAAGAACTAAGCTATTTTATACAAAAAAATACAATCATCTTTAAAATGATTAACTGGCTAATTATATTTCATATAATTATACAATAATTTACTATTTAATCATATTGCACGATAAAAATCAAAACACATAAACAATACACAAGACGAATTCTTTGTGAACTTCCTATCTGAAACAAAGTATGTATGAGAGTATCAAGAAAGTATTATAATTATGTTGTGATTGTAAGCAATTCGCGAATTTAGGCAAAAAGCAGTTTTGTGTACACAACTATACGAGATTACTTGTGATATAGTAATGCAATATTTACGGGATATGATTTGATATAAATTGAGTCTTTTTGTATAGTTCATCCGTGATCATGGCGTATGAAACTGCACCTAAATATCGGGAAACTTAAAGAGACTCAACTTTTTTTTGTACGATTTGATTCAAAATTATATAGTGCTGAAGCATTATGATTCTGAGCAGATTTTAAAGGGAATAAAGAAATTTGCAACTTGAAAATTTCCAATGTGCTTACGGTAGACTACTGGGTGTTTATACTAGGTATCGGGAAGAATACAATTATTAAGCGATACGTGAGACGTGTGCCTTCAATTGAGCTTTAATTTACACAGGAAGACTTGACAAACCAATGTTTGTGTGCGTGTTCAAGACCGGTTCTAATATACAGGAAAAAAAACGCTACAGGGAGAATCACCTGTTTTCATTTTATCAATAGCCTGTTTCCTTTGTGAATGCAGCCAGTGATGGCATTGGAGCGGGTATTGTGTAGATCTAGGGCTTTTCTTTTGCATGGGAAGTGAGTCACGGATCTAATAACCGCTATTCTGAATGCACGCACTAAATAGACTGCGCTATTTGTCAGATCATTCGTTAATTTACTGCAAAATTAATGAATTCTGTGAGTGAACCACTATTAAACTTACTAGACTCCGATAGCTCATAATTCAAACTTTAGTGATTTATCTGTGCTATTTGTTTGATAAATTTTTGTATTTATTATTAAAGAACGATAAATATGAAAAAATTAAATAATTTTACTAGCTTTGGCCCCGCATCTTCGTACGCGTTAAAAAGGTTAAAAAGTAGCTTATGTGTCTATATGTGTGCGAAGTGTCAGCTTGATCTGTTACACCATACAAACTTTCGGATTTATAATATTATAGTAGGATTTCATACATCAATAAAAATGTCGAGACGAAGAAGTTGAAACTAAAAATAAGTTATAACATAATACATAAGGAACATTTTAATTTACGCGCCTCTCAGGCTGGCTCGCTTCAATGTGAATATGCAGAAATTTTCCTTTTGCCCAAAAGCCCTACCCGCTTTAGGCACCTGGGCATAACGGGTTTTTCAAAGTTTTTGTATTTTTTTTGTTGTTGACGAAGATATATTTTAAAATCTTGTCACTTATAACATATTGAAATTAGATAAGTAACGAACAGTACTCGTCCAAATAACGGTTCTAAATAATTAAAGAATTTGTTTTTTTTTTCCTCTAATATTAGCTGTCCAGCTTTGGCCTGGTCTCCCTCACAAATTTTGTTAATATTGTTTCCCTCAAAGTTAGCACTTTAACCATTCAGTGCCGTGCCCATCGGTGGGAACTAAATGTATTACAAATTTTGTAACAAGATTTTTTTTGTATTTTTTACTAAATTAGGGTTAAACTAAATAAATTTGAGCTAAGCATTTACTATATTCAGTGATGAAAAAAAAAATAACTGGTAGAATACCACTTTTCTGTGGTATTTCTGTCAGATTTTTTTTAATCATTTGTTTTGTTTTAATGGTGCAAAAGCAGCTATTCGATCTTCAGTTGTTTAGTAAATTTTTTATGTGTCCGTTTTTTTAAACTCACTTCTGTTTTGCTAATTTTGAAATTACCTATTTTTAACTAATTTAATGCATTAAAAAGGTTGAAGACGGATTTTTATAAAAAGACTTATATGTAAGCTTTTTACAGACATTTTAGATTTCTTTACATAAATATTAGCCTAATTATATCTGGTACACAGGTTTATATAATTTTCCTTCATCTTAGATTAATTATTACTATTTCAACTATTGCTCCATTACTATTTCAGCTAAAAAGCAAAGCAAAACTGTCACAATTTTGCTACAAATATCGCAGAAAACTACACATACACGCTTTTCACACGGTACAGTACATGTAAACTGGACATATCAAACGGTTCACGTCGAAATCTACAGCTTCATGCTGAAAACGCCAATGGGCAGCCAAGAATAGTTAATCGAGATGCCGGGACCGCCGATGGGCGGGCTGTATATCACAGTATGGCGGCATCTGGGTAAAGTCGCTACTTTTCAGGAAGGCAGTGAATGGGTTAAAGTCGCTTACAAAGTTTTCTAACTGGCTTTATGCATCTGCGATTTGAACATGTACCTACTTATAAGATGCATGTGTAACTCTGAGATGCAATTAACCAACTGCGCCAAGATTCCCACCGCAGGAATTTATTTGTAGTTTCTCTGCATATATTTGTCCCCGGTCTGGGTATTTTTCTATTAATGTTAAGTTTGTATTTTACAAACAATATTTATATTTAAGTTTTCTATTAACCACCATAACATAAGCTCTGCTTATTTTGCGACTAGATATTGCTATTTAAAAATGTCCAGCATTATTTATTTATGTACCTACCAATGAGCTAAGTCTAACTAACAATGTCCCAGGCACTGGTAATATCTCGTACAGTATGATTACCAGTGGCTGACGCTGTATAAATCATCTATAATGTGCTAAGTTGACTATGTTGTTCTTAGGTCACTTTAGCTAATAGAGCTTTCAAGACAAATACCTGTATGGTCTTTAATAGTTTGCTTCTTTAAACGTACTGATTCATAAACTACCTATGTTCTTTTTCACTGATGGATGACGCTACAGACCCCCTCAAAGAATGCGGTTCATACAATGTGGTCAGGTGGCAGCTTTCCATACCTACCTACATTTTTTGTCGATGCTTATCGCCTCCGGGTGTCGATTAAAGTCTCGTTATTAACAATTATTTAAATCACAAATCAGAACGCTATCTAATATTTGCCGGCAAGAGTGATTTGACAAATCGTGCAACACACATAGGTTGTAATTATTGTAAAATCAAATATAATTTTCAAGTATGCAGAGATTTAACGCTTTTGGAGCAACTTGTTTTCTAAATGGTTTATAAAAGCAAAATATGCAGATAATTACCTTGTTTTGAAAGGTGGACTGAAAACGGAAACCGATTGTGCCGTCACATCGTAACATTCCAAACTAGCTTTCGCCCACAGCTTCGCATGCGTTGTACCTGGATAGTAGCCGAATTTGTTCATCATTTTCATCATTTCAGCCGCAAAACGTCCACACTACAGGACACAGGCCTCCCTCATGGATTTCCATGAGGGGTAGTTGCCATACGCACCACGCTTGGCAGGCGGGTTGGCGAGCGCAGTTCGATGTTGGGACACGGAAAGACGCTGCTGCCCATGTTCCGGAGGTATCCCTTAGCAGGCTCTTACTGCATCCACGGGCACGAGAGGAGGGGCAATATTTTACTGCCGGCACCCCACGGTATATAATGTATTAATTCTGGTCAATATATATACATGAGCAAGGTTTAAGCTTGATCTGTTCGATAGTTTTTGCTTGAATAGGTAACAAACATCCATACAAACACACTGTCAGATTATTAATATTAGTGGGATGTGACGCGATCACAATCACCACACAATTCGTACAAAGCAGAAAAGTGATTGCGTAATTTGTTCAATTGCGTAAAAAATATACGGGAAACACTTGTATGTAGGTATTATAATTGTTGTGGTATTAGAAAGTGGACCATATCTCATCTGCACAGCGTGCATAATATAATAAACGAGGTGCACCGCACCCGCATACCTGTAACAAGGCTCGATAGAGCCCCTATAAACTTGAAGCCTATAGGAAGGGAAACTCGGGTTTCACTTTTGTTTGTTTGTATGATAAGCGGTGTAAAGACGTGTGTGTCCGGCTGAGAGAGAACAGAACCTTTCTCACACACGTTGAACAACGTGACTAAGACAACATTTATTAACCCAGAGTAGTGACTATAAAAATATCATCGTCATCATCTCAGCCCTAGGACGTCCACTGCTGGACATAGGCCTCCCTCCTTATGAAACTCCAAAGTACTTATCATGACAGGGTTGTTGCTATACTTACCACGGTTGGCAGGCGGGATGGCGAGTGCAGAACGAGATGTTCATACACGGAAAGACGCTGCTGCCCATCTTCCAAAGGTATCCCTAGGTAGATAACTGCATCCACAGGTAAGAGAGGAGGGGAGAAATTCTACTGCTCGCATATAAAAACAGCCCACGGCATATAACATTTATATATATACTAGCCGCACCCCGCAGTTTCGTGTACTCGTCACCCGCGTTGTTCCCGTTCCCGTGGGAATTTCGAAAAATCCCTTCTTAGTGCACCTCTGGGATACTCAAGGTATATGTGTGCCAAATTTCAAGTCTCTTGATCCAGTGGTTTAGGCTGTGCGTTGTCTGTCAGTCACTCAGTCAGTAACGGAAGAGTTTTATATAATAGGTTGGGTTAGGTTCGCTTCTTGCGTTGCATTTTTACCTTTTTTGTAGTAAAATTTTAAAATGTATCGAATTTCTTCATTAGATTCATTCATCTTGACAGTACGAAAAACAAATAAAAATCACACATTTTCCTAATTTGATTTTGGAATTATCTTCTTTAAAATTTAAACTTTTAATGATACCAAAACCAGCCAGATACAAATAGTATAGCCTAAGAGATTTTATTACAAGTTCACACATACTATAATGCGAAAAGACTTTCCCCAACCTAATATATTGATTGATATAAACGTTGACCCTTATTTCTAAGCCAATCAATATTATGCTCATGCCTATAGAGGTATATATTTATGGACCAAAAGGCATGAGCATAATGTTGATTGGCTTAGGAATAAGAATCAACGCTGGTTTTTAGGTAGGACCTTTGGTAAGAGTCGACACATGTACTTATTACCAAAGATAAGTAAACACAGTTAAGTTTAAAGTGAATAGAGAAGGTCTGGGGTTACTGATGAACTAAACATAGTACTTTGTAAACTTTCGCAATCAATAGACATAATTTTAAACTGTTTAACGTGACTTTAACGCGTAATTACGAAGTATTCCCGTTTGAGCACCCATTTTTGGGCACCTGTGCATTGAGCACCAAAGGCATTCCCATTTGAGCACCAATCAATATTTTAACGTGGTGCTCAAAGGGGAACAAAACATAAAATTTGATTCTATTCCCCATTGAGCACCTATACTTAGTTTTATTTTTCCCGACGTTTGACGTTAGAGTGCCTTGCAGCCAGCTCTCGTGGGCACCGGTAGACTGTCTGTTCCACATGCCTGTGCTGGAATCTCAAAATCAAAAGCCTGACGGTGGGTTGCGATCGCGATCACTTTAATGCAGACTGGATATACTGAGAAGAATCTAAGAAACCGTGCTACGAATAAATTCATTCAAAAAAATGTTATGCTTACATTTAAGCGTCGTTTATTAGAAGGGTTTAAATTTGTTATATTTAATGAGGATATCTGAACACAAAAATCACTTCATCATTTCAGCCGTTAAACGTCCACTACTAAACACAGGCCTCCGTCATGGATCTCCATGAGTAGTTGCCATACTCACCACGCTTGGCAGGCGGGTTGGTGAGCGCAGTATGGGATGTTGATATACGGAAAGACGTTGCTGCCCATCTTCCGGATGTATCCCTTAGCAGGCTCTTACTGCATCCACGGGTAGGAGAGGAGGGGCAACATTCTACTGCCGGTGCCCCACGGCAAAAGTCACTTACTCTAATAATAGTCAGTTATACAAACAAAAACATACAGAAAAGTATAATGGTGCAAATGTTCTTAAAATACTAAAAACATTTCACTTCTGTTAAACCTCAACAGATCTAATTGTTATTATATTATTTATAATATAATATTATATATATTGACAACAGCTTTATCTCATTAAATAGTATTTAGATTTTTCGTAGACAAGTTTCCTCGGCTGAGCCTAGTGAGGAAATTGACAGGTACCTCAACTATGTAGTCTCAGTGTATTTAGTTTTAAGTAATTTGTATCTAATTATCCTGTTTTACTGTAATAAATTATTTTTCATCTTCTCAAGCTTCTTGTCAAACTAATGTTTGCAACACCGCAAACAAGAAACTGAAAGTTATCATTAAAATCTTACATTCTTTGCTATGCAGTTCGAAATTTATATATTATACGAACAAGAGAAAGCAATTCAAATTATTGTGCTCTAATTATGATGAGAAGTGTGCCTGTTACGCCAAACGTGCCTCTTATTGTTATTGCTCTTAGTACATTCAACATCACAAGTAGGTAGCAGATATGTAAATGCTTTAATGTATTTAAATAAAATAAGACAAGTTTTAAGAGAAGTCTGTGAATGCATTTCTAAAACAAACACTTGATCGCCATGTCATTATTTCAAACATCTATTTAAATAATGTGATTTGATGATTTGTTTCTCCATTGCTACTGCTTTGTGATTTAATGCCTTGTGATATTTGATATTTCTACTAATATCGTTTTTGTAAAACACAAGATTATTAAGGGGAATAGATATAGGGAATCACAACTAACTTACCAATTAAGAGTTTGAATCAATGGCACTTATAATATATAATATGTAAATGTATATATAAATAAGAGATGAGTCTCACTATTTTTGTACCTATTTTATTAGATAAGTACATATGAACTGCTTAGCGGAATTTAATCGCGGTATTACCATATTTTATTATATCACAACAAGGGCTGCAATGCACTCAAAATAATACAATAAGGTAATTAGATAAATTATTCATTCGCAGTTCAGCACATATATTTGTTATACTTAACTATAACAAAAACATAAATAAATGAACAAATGAGAAAAAACAAAATCACATGAACAAATGATAACTATAAGAAAACAAAAAATACAATTACGCAATAAAGTCCAGTTAATAAGCTTTACATTATGTTTGCAGGTCCTGAGAGTTTACTAACTACTTTTCAACCTCAGAACAGTAAGTTACTAAATAAAATGCCTGTTTCGTTATAAATCAACAGATTGAAACGAGAGTGGAGACCTTTATGGCCTCATTATTTCCGACTCAGTAGCCTCAGTACAATAGGCCAGTCAAAACCAAACAACGGATACGCCGACACTTGTATCAGATAAAAATATCATAAAACTTTAAAGCTATTTGACAGGTTAGTCAAGCAACGCAAAATGTCGCTTTAATAGCTGGCTATAAAGTTGAAATCTGGGATAGTACAGTAGCTTTCATAGTAAAGGATAGCACTGAGGTAAGGATACACTATGGTACTAGTGTATTATATTATCTGTGACTATGGCACCACTAAGGCTCAGTGGTATCCTTTACTATGAACGCGACTGTATGTACAGTCGCGTACAGGGAAACTCTCGGATCAATCTACTCGAATCGGAGACCTGAGTTCTTGCTTTAGAAATCATGTCACAATAATTAATAGCTTTCTTATGCACCAAAATACATGCATAAGAATCACTCATTTCACAAGATTTATTATCAAATTCTTCCGGCAATTATCTTAATAGAAAGGTTATAATAATCAAATTTAACCAATCGGTTAATACGTTATCAAAACATGAACGTTAGAACCAGTCGAGTGGTTAAGGGCTTGTCGGCCGAACTAGTGCATTATTTATTATGGCGGCGATTTCTCGTAGCCCGTCCAATGATTTCACCACTTTCATCTTGTATTTACGAGTATGTGCAAGCCACATCTATCCAATCGACATAGAAGATATGATAGCTCTGTAGTTGAGTCTGTAGGCTTCTTGCTAGACATTTGTAGATTTTGATCAGTATTTTTACAAAAAGTTCGGTAGTATATATTAATTATTAAAGTAATTGTAAATATTATTCACGCATGAAATATTGTAAGCGTGGATTTAAGATTGTAAAAATAGGAAGAGGCTTTTAATTTTTCCAATCCTGACATCCATTGACAACCATTTTCCTAGGTTTTTTTCCAATCTAGACTATGTCGACATTTATGACTGTTATATTTGATAATCTTGAAATTTAGACCGCTAGAATGCTAGAAAAACATACGCGGTACCTACATCATACAGCTTAATAGAATAGCAGTAAAAATAAGAAAATATTGAATAAAAATTAAATTGCCTAATAATTATATACGTTTTTAAGTACAATTTCGTATATTTTTGTAGTCCTTGGATATAATGTACACTGGAGCTGTAAGTTATAATATAATGTGTGAATATAAAAACATTTTAAATTGAATTGAATTGAAACAGACCGTCGATAAACACCACAACTAAACACCCTTCTAAAGATAACCGGTCGGATAGAGAGTAGGTAATCAGAGTGACAAGCCATCACGGGGCGCATTCTTGGTACCCAACAAATGATTCCAGTGAAACTGGAAAAACTAACTGATTTATACGAGTGAAAACACATTTACATTTTACACGAAACAAGATCGAACGATACCATTGCACGTGTGAATTAGAGACTTAGAATTAGTGCTTTCGCTTTACTTTTATTTATCTAGACATTTACTTACCTAGGTTACTTATTTATTTTTTGTTTACAAATAATATTACATGCTTAATATAAAATAGCAACTGAAACCACTAAGGTTTAATTATTATTACTAGGTTGGATGCAAATATGGCCTTCTTGTCAAAACTCTGAGTTCTTCATCTGTAAATATCACGGAAGCATTTCTT
Organism: Pasiphila rectangulata; assembly: GCA_963082625.1. NCBI lineage: Eukaryota > Metazoa > Arthropoda > Insecta > Lepidoptera > Geometridae > Pasiphila > Pasiphila rectangulata. The sequence goes on from OY720237.1 coordinate 14,639,821, forward strand.
TAAGTTTATTTTCGTAAAACATTATCCAGTATTTCACTTGTAAACAAATCCTGGCTGGTAAGCATATTTTCAAGCTTTTAACTTTCTTAGTCAATAGAGTTCGCTCCTCTGTTGTTTCAGAGGGCTCAACATTGTTGGCTTCTAGGTTTATTCCTATTGCAACTTTCACTTTCTCATTTCCTTCCAGGCCGATAAGCTTATCGCAAATAGCGCATTGTCCACATGCACTGTAGCACAACCGAATCTCTTCTGTGGCATAATCGCAAGGACGGTTTCACTACCCATGTCACATAGATAACACGAAAATTCATTGTTCGTGACATCATAAAGAACAATGACTGATGTGTTGTAAATTCTGTCTAACAACGTTGCGTTGATTGTTTGAAACAATGTGGTGCTTATTTGGAAGAATAGAATAATTAATTTTTATTTTGGTTTGACCTATTTTTTAGCTAGTTACAATTGCTGAGGTGTCAAAATATTTCTATGTAATTTACCCCCTTGGTGTTGAAATTAACCTAATTATTATTATTTTTGTTATAAGTTTTGTATCTATACTCAGATTAAGAAACTTGGATATGTTTGTATACAAAGAGGTTAGATAACCTAAGGAATATTAGTGGAAAATATTTAACGACATTGGTACCATCTAGCTAAGCACAGAAGCTCGAAACAATTTTAGGATTTGAAAGTTTTTATTCATCATTTAATTAACCTCTCTTTCGTTTTCAAATTCAAATTAAAAAAAACATATTTCGCTGCACTTGTTATGCGTTGTTGAAGTTAGTGTTTTAGTTTTTGGTGATACCTTGATGAACCTCGCTACACTTGTTGTTTTCTGTTATTATTATGAGGTTTTGTTAAGTTTTCATTGATTAATGTCTTTGTTGACATAAAATATCTTGAATTCTAAATCGGAGTATATTAAATTATATTTATACCTACGCCATGCCGCGTAGTATTACAAATCATAAGTCATAATCTCATAAGTCACAAAGCCCTTAATAAGGGTAAAAAAAACTCCTTTACTGAAAAGAGCGCAATAGTAGGGTCTTTAAAATTATGGTATGTAGGTACGCATACGCTGACTATTTTGCTGTCGTTAATTTTAATTTGTTTGTTATTAACTTAAAGAATAACTATTTTATGTTGTTTTGTCATTCATTAATTTAAAATTTATTGCAATAGGCGTCTAAAGCGTAACATTCAGTTCTTCTCCGGTTTTTTGCTAACGTATGATTTTTTGTTTCAGGTTTTCAAGATAAACGACACTTTATGCCACCAGGATAATATTTTGTAAGTATATTTAGTTAGTTGGTATCTCTTTTGATTTTTTAGCCACTTGATCACTAACGAGACAGCATGCATAAATGCATAAGCTTTCTTTTCTAATTTGGGAACAAAATCTCACAAATCATAACGCGTAAAATTACTTATGCAACGAAAAAAAATTCGGATATGTGGTTACGTAAAGCTTGTTAAGTGAAACGGATGCCATATTTTGTTCACTCGATCATTTCTCGCGCCGAAATCCATCCACTTTCTCTGAAGCAATTACCTATTGCATTACAATTTAGTGCGTGGAGTTACTGGTTATGCAATATATGTATCTCAGATATATTATTCTTCATTCTAATTAAATACATAATTGTTGCAAATACATAAGTAGTTTCTATAAAATAAGATTTTCTCAATCCAGTGAACGACAGTTAGGTACTTTTTACAGGTAAAACTATTCATAAACATTTATCTCGGCTTATCCTTGATCTATAGGGCATCACTTGAATGACACCTGGATGTTTAAGGAAGAGTATCATTATTGAATATTTTAATTTTGGCAAACTTACAACTGTTTGAATCCTTTTGTAATTTTATACTACGAGCCTAAATACCAGATTAGACTGAAGTTATTCTTCATCATTAGACCTAAATGCGAGTGAAAGCTAAAGGACAACAAGCATATTTCATCTCGTTTTTATGGAATAAGTAATTTATGGCCACATTGTTATGATCGATGTTTTTTATAGCCGTTACGTGGGATTATCTGATCAATCATGGTAATATTGTACGTTGTATTAACATAAGGAAAGTTTGTGAGCATTTGATTCCTATAGAGTTGGTAATAACTGGTATCATCGGTTTTGTATCTTTTATATTCGGTAATTGTACTTATTTATTGATCAACTTCGAGGTACAAAAATAGATATAAAGTTTGGGGCTAGACCCAAAGTAACCAGAGCTTGCGTTATGGGTACTAGATGGTTAATAGAATGTTTAAACTACATTATTTTTTGTAAATACATACCTAGCATACATAGAAAATACCCAGACCCTACCTAACGACATTCTCCATACTGAAACTAGACTTTTTCTCCGTGCGGTAGGGCTTAAAAGGTGCACACACATTAATTAAAAGCAATGTAAGCTCTGAAAGGCCCAGGCGTAGAAAATTGTCATTAGTTTAAAGATATTTGGATTGCATAATTGAGAGTGAGAGAGAGTCGGTGTTAGCGTGCCGTTCAGTTCAGTTCAGATACGCCGACTCATTGTCCTTATAGCATCCGCATTTTGATTTCGTCAGAAAAATAAAAAAATAATAAAATAAAAATTCATTTATTGCGTAAAATCAAATTAACAGAGTGTGTTTGGCTCTGACTCCTAAACTAGGGTTACCTGTATGTCAGGAGTCAGGTCCTTCCAATAGTGATTACTGTCTAAAAAAAATATGTTTATCTTAACTAAAGCCATACATATAATTAAACGGCAATAATTTATTTATATTACTAATTACATTGTAGATTTAAGAATGTCAATTTGCATGACATAATAATCTTATAAAATAGAAAATTTAAATTTATGAATTTTAATTACATAGAAAATACAATTATATTAATAAGCAAGAAAAAAAAATAGAATACTAAAATAAATACCAGATAGTTTACCTATGGTGTTACGTTTTATGATGTAAAGTGAACAAATAATTTAACATAACAATGAATCACAAGTCTTTTAAAAGTAATAAGTAAAAGGACAAAAAAAAACTATTTCATAATTAGACTTTCCGTCTCACTGTAGTCCATATCCCTCAACCAAGTCGCAATCTTCTTTTTAAAAAGGTAATTAGATAATGTCTTTATATCCTTGTTGGATGTTAACAGCTTATTGTAAATGACAGGTGCGATGAAGTTGTAGTGCCTTTTAGCCATATTACATTTGGTTTGCGGCAGAGGACATCGATGAATGCGTTTATTACAATGTGGAAGTGAGGGAACAGTATACCTGTGGTAGCGTCGCAGACATTGTGAAATAAACAATTGACGAACACTAAGAACTTCGGCCTTTTGGTAAACCTCTCTTGTTGGATACCTAAATGGAAGGAACATCATCACCTTAAGTAGCGCTCGCTGTGCTCGCTCTACTTGAATCAGGTGGCTTTTGCACGCTCCACCCCATACACTTATTCCAAAATTCAAAATACATTGGCAGAGGGCTTTGTATATCTGGATTCGCGTAGGCATATCAGCTACGAAACGAAGCTGTTTGAAAGCATAAATTAGGCTACGAACTCTACTTGCAACTGCTTTTATATGAGGGGCCCAAGTCATGTTGTCATCAATAGTTATGCCCAGATATTTTATTGATTTGGTATTCTGGAGTACGGGGCAAGTGCATTGAAAGTTATTGGTTACGTCACGAGTTCTGTTGCAAGGATATGTGTGAATTTTTATACTATACGTTTCACTAGGGCTTCCGTGTTTTGTTCTACTAAAACATAAATACCTCGTTTTGGAAGTATTTAAGGTCAGTAGATTGCTTTCCAACCAACAAGTGACATTTGCAAGTTCTGTTTCCACCAAGTCTTTTAATTTTTCCCAAGTATCACCACAGAATAAAAGAACGGTGTCATCCGCAAACATAGTTATTGATGTGTGAGTATTTTCTAGGTGATTTAGATTATCAATGTAAACTAGAAAGAGTGATGGTCCTAGGGTGCTGCCTTGAGGCACTCCGTAATGGCATTCCAAGTCACCACTTGTCTCTTCGCCTACTCGAACGCGTTGTTTTCGTCCACTGAGATAACTCACAAACCAGGAATGTGTGATTCCTCGAACGCCAACACCCTCCAATCGTCTGAGCAAAAGGGTAGGGGATACGGTGTCAAAGGCTTTCTGGAGATCCAGAAATACTCCAATACATTTCCTTCCCATGTTGAGATTATCCGTAATATGTGTAGTAAGTCGTAACGTTGCATCCTCAGTAGAACGGCATTTGCGAAAACCAAATTGATTGGGCGACAGCAGGTGATTACTTTCTAGATATGAAATTAGCCTTTTATTAACAACTTTCTCTAAGAGCTTGGACAGAATCGACAACAGAGATATGGGTCTGTAGTTGGTTGGCAGTTTACTGTCTCCAGTCTTATATATAGGAACAACAACTCCTATTTTGAAAATTGAGGGAAATTGCCCCTCTGAAAGGCTCAGATTGAATAAATGGCTTAGTAATGGTGAGATAACAGAGCTACATTCTTTAAGCAGTTGGGTAGGTATCAGGTCCCATCCTGCAGCGCTTTGCAATTTAAGGGTGGAAATATATTGGGAAATCTCATTTGGATCTGTGGGAGAAAATGCCATTGAGTGAAGTGGGCTATTGTTTGTATTTATTTTGCAAGACAACTCTTCCTCATTCATCCCAATAATATTAGTCGTAACGTTAGATAAAGCTCTTCCTATTGACGTAAAGTAATTGTTGACTTCGTTTAGAGATTCCACGGCAGTATCCCTAATTTTAAGAAGATCGGACGGAATTTTTCTTTCGCACTTCAGATTACAAATTTCTTTGACGATTTTCCACGTTTCCTTTATATTCCCTGTATGTTTGTGTAATTTATTTTTGTAGTATTGTCTTTTTAGTGATTTAATTAGCTTATTGCATGTGTTACGGTATAGTGTGTATGTTATTTTTAACTCCTCGTTATCAAGATTTTTTCTATACCTTTTGTGGAGTCTGTCGCGTTTTCGGATGCATCGGACTATACTTATAGTAATCCAGGGTTTCAATGGTCTTTTCCTAGACGCAATCCTAATAACAGTGCTACAGTCCCTTAGTGTATCTTGTAATTTAGAGACGAGAACCTCAGCAGCCAAGTCTACAGATTTAGTCTTGTAAAAAAAGTCATAATTTGTACTCTCCAGAATCTGACTAGCTGCTTCGTAGTCGATCAAGACTTTTTTACGGGCCTCTTGGTTATTGTAGGCTAGTTTTGGCTTCGGAATGTATAGAAGTATAGGTGAATGGTCAGTGAATTCTTCGAATACTACTGTTCGTACAGAAGATTCAGTCTTGATCATGAAGTGATCCAGACAACTGTTGTTTCTTGTCGGTATATTTATTCCAATTTTAAGTCCATAAGTCGCCATAAGGTTGAGATAGTCGGAGGTTTGGGGAGATAGTTCATTCTGTATTATATCCAGATTAATATCCCCAGTTAAAATTATATTCTTACTAGTTGTGTTACTAAGTACATTGTCTAAGGACTCCAGAAAACTATTTGGGTTTCTGAAGCAAGGTGGCCTATATGCACCGATTATGGTGAAAGAATTATTTATTGAAACCACAAGGCAGTTTCCACCTTGTATTTTTGGTTCAAATGAGGAAACATTTCCGAGACTCTCACTCACATAAATGACGACCCCATCGTTTTGATTGATGTTATCGTTTGTTCTATAGTGTTGATAGTTGGTAATAGTTGGGATTACCGAGTCTTTATTTACCCAGCACTCGGTGAGCACTATTACGTCAACGGTAGTATTAAGACTCGCAATGAACACTAGAAAGGGGTCCAAGTTTTTGTTGATGCTCCGTATATTAACCGTTATGATTTTTAAGGATTTGTCAGTTTTATTTATATCAAGTAGTTGGTTAATATTACAAGCATCATCAGCATAGACACAATTGACGTCATGTGAGGAGTCAACTTCCGCCAATATATCCCTAACCGAAGTCATCTTCAGGCCGTAAGTACTCTGTGATTAATAGGAGGGGGGGAAAACGACTGACATTTAGACGTGTCGTGCTAACGTCGCTGTTTGCGGTATATGATTGCAAACATATATTTGCGTGGTTGAGGAATATTTCATTAGTGGTGATCTTTGTTGGACGACTGGATAAAAATCGAAGAGTTGGTGTTTGTGTGGAATATTTTTCACTATTATCTTTGCAGGTTGTGAACAATAGATTAAAAAGTATATAGACTAATACCATAGGAAGTACTACAAGTAAAATTAGTTTACGAATAACAACCGAAAAAACACATTTAGGAAGTAAATATAGTCACTTGGTATTTTTTGCCAGTTTTTCCAGATCCGTATCCTCAATCACACGGATAGCCGGCGCACCTTCGTTTATACGTAAATAAACTAACCCATGAGAGGTCCAGCAGTATTTGTAGCTGTTTGCTCGTGCAAATTCGCGCGCCATAGAAAAGATGCGCCTGGCTTTGGCGGTCAGGTTGTCAGAGACGTAGATAGGTACAGGTGAGCCCCCGATACCTAACATTGTGGATGTTAATTGATTCCCATTGTGGTCCCTTCTCTGTGTCTTCATTGAGATTAAGGCTTTCTCCTTCTTTAAGGTAGTTGTAAACTCAACCACTATAGGCTGGTTAGCTTGTTTGGATCGAGCTCTGAAGATGTCCTTGATCTCTGAGGGTTCCATGGTAACATTTAGGACTTTACCCACCTTTTTCACTATCTGAATAAGATCTTCTTTCGTTTCTGTTTTAGATTGCGGAACATTCCTGACTTCCAAGCTAGCTGATTTGCCATTTCTTTCCAAAAATTCTATTCTTTCCTCCATTTTTCTGATTTGTAGGAAATTCTTTTTTCTTTCAATTTCCATGCTATCTAGTTTGGTTTTCATTTCCTCGTACTTCGTGGACATAAATTCGAAGGACTTGCATAGCTCCGCATTTTGTTCCTTGATATCTTTAATATCCGACTGGAGGGACTTGTATCGTTCGTCTTGTTTTGAATTCGAGCTGGTAAGTATCTTTTTTAGGTCTTCAATAGAGGCCTTGAGTTCGTCATTTTTAATATCCTCTCGTTTTCTTTTATACCTACCTGCGATAGTTGTACGCTCGGCTTTGTTTCCCCTTTCCAAATCTTCTAGATCTGGCGCAGAGTCGCAACTCTGAGGGGGTGATCTGTCGATAGGCATGATTTACCAAATATTTTATTCTTGGCACAACTATTAATTGTACAAATAATAGGCGCAGGCAGAAATAGCGCTAAAAGGCCGGTCCTTGTATTGCAAGTGCAGTCGTTGCCACAGTATGTTAAATAGTAGTCATAGAATTTGCGTTTGTAAGGCACAGATGATGTAGTATGTTGTACTGCAGCTAATGCCGTGGGGTTCACTGCATACAGCGCTGTCACAGTGTATTAATTAGTAGTCGTGAATCTTGCGTTTGGCCGGCACAGATTAAGAAATAGTACTGCAGCAAGCTTCGGTCCGCTGCACACATAGATAGTTCTTTGTAAAGATTGTTTGTGACTCACTGTGATTGAAGCCGCTACAGAGCGTACGTAGCAGCGTTGCGTTGCGAGGCAGTGGGATTCCGTTTGTGTGCGTGCGCGTCTTGGATAGCTTCTCTGTTGTATGAGCTCCTGGTACTTTGGCTGTTTTATTTTACGTTAATTTTATTATATTTGTTAAAAAATTTGACAATATTTTAAGCACACGTCAACTCTCTGCGGAGGTCCAAGCGGAAGGGGGAAGGCTCGACGACCTCACGATAGGGCTGGCAAACCTCCCATCTCGTATCGATATAATCTTTTGGCACAAAATAGTCTCATTTAAGTTCTAACTTTAAGACTCACTTAGAAACCACTCAACATGGATATGAAGCTTAGTTCAAAGAAATAATTCTCGATTCATCATCCATCATCATCACAGCCATAGGACTGCGGTCCACGTCCACTGCTGGAAATAGGCCTCCCTCATACATCTCCAAGATCATGAGGGGATTTTTGCCATACTCGCCTGGGCAGGCGGGTTGGCGAGCGCAGTATTGGATGTTGATACACAGAAAGACGCTGCTGCCCATCTTTCATCAGCAGATTCCTACTACTGGGCAAGAGAGGAGAGGCAAAATTCTAATGCAGGCACCTCACGGCCCTTCGAATTGCGAGCGATCAATCGTAAATTGATTGCTCGCTATTCGTCAAGCAGAAGATCGATCTAGATCGCTAATAGTGATAAGGCCGCCCATTGTACATCTACTTTTAGTTATGTAAGTTTCTTTCTATGTTATATTATTTTTGTGTTAGTATTAAGTTATGTACAATATAGAGTTATCTATTTATCTGTCTCTGTATTGAAATCGCAATAGGGCAAAACGCTAATATTTTCGTTTCTTAAATCTTAAATCCCCATTTCTTCATCGATAAAATTCAGTACCTATATTCAATGGTATTTTTATTTTGCGCACGACAGTTATTTTTTTTAACACAAAATATTCAGAAAACCGTTGATACGATACACTAAAATCTTATATCAAAATTCAGTAGCAACCATATTAGCCCTGGTCAGCATCAATTATATCACAGTTGCGCAACGGGGACGTTGGCCCCGTCCTTGGCCCGTAAACGCAACTTTCTCTTCCGCTACAGCCTGCCCCATTCGTCTTTCCAAAGGCTCCCAGCCGTAAAGATTCCCGATAACAATGTTACTTATGATGAACTTTTAACTAACTCTGAATTAGACTTTTTAATGGCGACCTTAGAAGGCGGCGCGGCGTTCATGTTTGAAGCATTTCATTATGAAGTTTATAGTTCGTTTAATTTACTGGTAAGTGGGACAGAGGTTTCTTTTGATGGCTTCGGGTTCACTTTCAAAGAAATCAAGATGTCATATATGTTAACACACAGAGTTACTTAATTAACGAGACAGTTATTAACCTGTATATATCATCTTTCTAATAGAAGGCCATTTTATCAATTGCCTATGTGTAAGAACTATTTCCCGGAATTATCATCATCATCTTCCTGCCCTTATCCCACACTATAGAAAAGTAGATATATATTCAAAATTATATTGATATATTGAGTTAGTATTAACGTCCACTCCATGTGTAGAAACTCCATGTGTTCATTTAAGCAAACATTTTAGAGATACTCTTGATAAATGAGCACTTGTCATGTTTAACAATCAGAGAATAGAATACTCTATATCTTCACATCATCATTGCCATTATTTCAGCCGTAGGACCTCCACCACTGGACATTGGATCTACAAGTACTGATCATAACGGGGTTGTTGCCATAATCACCATGCTTGACAGGCGGATTGGCTAGCGCAGTACGGGATGTTGATACACGGAAAAACGCTGCTGTTCATCTTCCAAAGTTATCCCTTAGCATGTTCTTACTGCATTCACGGCAAGAGAGAGAGGCAACATTTAACTGCCAGCACCCCGCGGCACTTCACAACGCATAGATAATGCAAATTACGTAGAACGATTCGATAGCACGCTACCGACGGGACTTGCACCAGATACATGCGTTTGTTTTAGTGACACGAATACATCATTGAGAAATGCCTTTTTACGCTAAACAATGTTAGAAGGCAGGATACAGATACATTACGTGCACAAACATTTGGGCAAACCTGTATCAAGCGACCTTATTCTAGCTAAACATGCTAGAGGTTTTTGTTATTCGACTTTCGGCTCACCTGATGTTAAGCGGTAACCTCTACCTATTATAACTGCAATACCACGGAGGTCACGTTCATCCAGCACGTGATCAATGCCGTACTACATTTCGCCCGTCACCCTGAGACATAGAGTTTTAAGGTATCATGTGCCCGTTTTACCAACCCCCGTAACCCTCAAACAGAAACACAGCAATGTAGACATTACTGCTTTGCGTCAGAAATATGTGTGGTGGTAGTTCTTCCCCGGATGCACTCTATATAAAAAGTTCTACTACTCTCTTCTACTCTACTCTAGGTACACGGCGTTTCTTTCAACATGGGTATAAATCGTCTTGGCAGGGCACAAAAGCCTTATCCTAATGCACCTACCTAACTCATTGTCTGTGTCTGTCAACTAACCTCAATAATAACTCAAATATTTTCATGCTCCAGAAAATTCAGATACAAAACATTTTTCTTTATAAGCAAGCAAATAATATGTAGGTAAGTAGAACTCGACGCACCCCACACAATCAAGCCGAGGCATGAGTAATTTTCATTTTCCGCGTCTGAAAACTGTCTTGTAAAAAGGTGATCTAAATAAAAACCGCATTCGCGGTTACCCGATCTCGGGTGTTGCCTGTCGGGAAAAGTGCACGGTTTCTCCGCAGTTCCGGCTTGTGAGAATGCAATGGAAATCATTTTATCAATGAACACAACTTAGGTTTCAAATCTTTATATATCGCTTTGCAAGGCTCAATCTCCAGGCTACGACATATCGATACAATGATTTAATTTTCGTACTAAACAGACCATTTGAAATAGTTCATCAATGGAAAGCTCTATGTAGTAAAGTTGCAAGTAACAAGGAGCAATAATATAAGTTTTATATATCTTCATAAATATGCTTAAAGTTATAATAAAGAAGATATAGAAAACATCAGAGAAGCTACCAATTAAAGCGCTTAGCATTTTGTCAGCTACTTATTCAAGGTCCGAAGGTAGAAAATGCCTAGAATCCCGCCCTAATTAAAGGGATGTGAATATACAACCGAAGCACGTCGTTATTGAGACTACAGGCGACGGGTGCTAGATTTACCAGCAAGTTCAGGCAATTAAGGTGATTTTCTCGGAAATACAGGGCAATTTCTTCGAGACGCGGAGCTTGGATTTGCATACCGCTGGCATTGACCGGCGCCGCTGACATTATTTATCGCCCGGTCAAGTTCGTTGTTTACGCAACCAGTATATTTATAACTCGATTGAAATCCATCACGGGTGGTTTGAAGTTTTAAATCCACATGCTGACTGGATGAAATTGTGGATACTATGTATACACGCCTAGCCGTTTTCAGCTGCAGTGACTTGTCTGTATGGATCTACGATTTATTCAGAGATATAATATAATTATATTATAATATATATAATTATAATATAATTATTTATAATATTAAAATTATATACATATATAATTATAATATAATTATTCAGGGATATTCAGGTCTGATATGGCTAATGTATATTAGCGCTAAACGTAGTCGTACGTTTAGCGTTTACGGCGCCCGTTAGGGTGCCATGTAAATTATTATTTGAAGGCGGTCTTGCTTTAAATTGGTCACGTTTAAAATCTAGTTCTTGCCTTCTTTGTGGATACTGCTAAAGACTTTTGTTGCTGCGGCAAACTTACGCGTAACAAATGGATTATTATAGAGTCAGGTTACAATGTGGGTACTTAAATTACGTCGATTGCGTCACATTCACAAGAGACCGTTAACAATGTTCTTATATCATTATGTCAAATAGGCATTGTCTGACATTCTCTGTTACCAAATTGATAAATAATCGTTATATAACAATGGATAATTGTATCGCGGCGTGGGCGGCGAGGAGCTTGACACAACCGCACGCTAACGAAAGTTACCGGATTTCGTACCTGCCTTACAATGCCATGTGCAGCGCAGAAAGCATACCCAGCATCCCCGGCAAACATACGAAAATTCAACCATCACGCTCTCCATACGTCAGACCTCACGAGAGAGAAGGAGATAACGCTCGCTTAAAAGAGAAAGTGGGCCACGTTACGTTCCCCTGTATCATTACTACGGACATTGAACGAAAACGTCAACACTGAGGATCTGGGAGGAACTTGAATTATTTTCAAAGGATTCTGAGCGTTAACGTTAATAAGTTTGAGTAGAATTTAGTTTGCTCGCGTCTGTTAGTGGAAGGCTTGCGGTAGTGAGGCGCTAAATTCGGAGAGTAACGAACTGCGGAACGGTGAAAGTGTTGTGTGGTGTAACCTTGAGGCTACGTTGCACTTCATCGAGCCGCCTACGTCACAATGTATCCGGTATTCGTTAGTGTAACATACACCCACATATTTTGACTTTAATGTCACCTGGGTTACGTCGTATGAGACAAGTTTATAACAATGCATAATTAAGTATAAAAATGATATTATTATAGAAGGCAAAGTTGGCCATGCTCGCATGGATAACGGTTTCAGTCTTCGACTTAGGTTTTCGGGAGACTTCTCGTTTGTCCAAAATTGGTGTGGAGAATATTGTTTCAAGATTTGCAAGCAGAATTTCCAAAACCTAATTGAATACGATTTAAAAGTAGGTTGACGTTATGGTGCGTGACATGAAAAGCAAGTGTGAAATTTTACAGTGATTGGGAG